>SJYX01009330.1:65105-187245 GCA_006410675.1 Oreotragus oreotragus | reverse complement strand
TTGACCCGATCTCGGAATCCCCTCCTTAGACGCAAGTCGACACGGACTCCCTTTCGGTAGTTTGCCTCCGGGACACCCTGGCATTAGGGGGTCACAGTGATTTCCGTGATCGTGGGACTCAAGTCTCCTGGCTTTTTACCGGGACAGATCGATTACTGATTAGTTAACGGGGATTTGTTGGTATCAGTCCTCGGATTCACCGTCCTTCTGTCCATTTTGGCATATGCTTAGTAGTTTGCAGTTTTTCATAGATCCTAACGTCCGCTCTTCCGTGGAACTCTTGGAGTACTTGGCCTTCTTGAAGCTATTATGTTTCCACCGACGCTCAGTTGCGCCAAGTTTTCTCGCTCTCTGGCCCTCATTTCCCGTCTTTTTCCCTCCACCTCTTGCGTCAAGTCCTGAGAGCTTTTCCTATCTGTGCTCCCCATCTCTTTGGCTCTCAGAGCCTTAGGCCGGTAGGAATCTTAGCGATCCTTGTTGTTCCCTCACTACGAATGAGACAACTTTGAAGAGGGCAAGTGACTTGCCTAAGGTCACATGGTGGTTTGGGTTGGAGCCAGGACCGGAGCCTAAATGTTCTGATTCCCAGCCCCCTGCTGTTACTGTAAATTCTGCCTGATTATGTATCCCCTCACTCTCTACATCCTTGAATGGTGCATTTAAAACCTTGCAAGTTTCATTAAAAATTAACCCCTGTCATAATTTTGTAATATAAATTCTCTTTATCAGTTGTCCCCTCTGTTGGCCTCCCCTCAACATTCCCTAGGATTGGAAACTGACATTTCTTCCTTGTTACCAGAATTTCTGGTTGTGATGGCCACAGGCTTTCATTTCAGGCCGAAATTCTGACTTTTCCATCTGCTGATATTCCTTATGACACTTTGTCCCACAGCTCTGCAGCCTTTTATAGTTGTAGAAAGTTTGAAAAACATTCTGTTTTCTTGGCTCATTGTCTTTCACAGGATTATAATGTTTCTCAGCTTATGTATGAATTAGATTTCAAGATTTCCCACCCCCCCCCCGATATGCACATAGTCACTTCTTAGGCAGTATTCTGCCTCCAACTGAGATTCTTAGGCTTTTCAGTAGTGTGTTCCCCACCTATTTATACATAAAGGGAGAGTCAGAATTTATCAGAAACTGAGTGAGGAGGGAATTTCCAGGGTCCACATAGTTTCACCTCTCTGAAATATTGACCTGACCTGTGAAAGGGTTATCCTGAAGTGGCTTCTCTTAAATTAGCTTTTTCGTTAGCCCTTAGCTTTCCCTTCACCATAGGGACAGAGCAGTGCTCGGCGGTCTGGTAGTGGGATTGCCAGCACTGAGTGAATCTTGTCCAAGTTTTTTTCCTTTGCTAAGGCTTGAATTTTTCTTAAAGGCCCCTCTTACTTGTAGAGTGGGAGTGGAATGGGCTGACTGTGTTTTTGCTTCTACAGTTGCTAGAGGTTTTCAGGGCATCTGGATTCTAATGGGGTGACCATACCTGTCCGCAGATTACCCCCATGGATACTGAATATCAACAGTAACTTGTTTATTAAGGCTCATGTCTTGTGCTGAGTTTTCTGTTAGTGTTATCTCATTTATTGACTGAACAAGTGGATAGGATCGTTAGCTACATTTTTACAGATATTAATCTGAAGTTTTGAAAGAATCGTTTACCCCAGGACAGATACTTTTTAATTGGCAATGAGAGGCAGAGCTGAGACTTGAACCCAAACCCTGTTGGCCAAAGCACAGGCTTTTCAAAACATTCGTGGTTCCATGACTCTGATTCCAGGCAGTGATTTTAATAGAGGGCAGGGCCAGTGATGCATGGCCGCAAAATTGCAGGCAGGTGAAGCTGACTGTAATTGAGCCTTGGAGAGATTAAATGTTACTCTTGTCTTGTCCGGGAGCTGCTGTTGTAGTAAGTGACTTTATTTGGTGCTTATGGTCCTTACCATAAGCAAAGGAATGTGGTGTGGAAGACACATTAGGCTGGGAGCAGGCTTTGAAGAAGGTGTTAAGAGTTGCCTGTACTGCTGTTTTTCTGTTTTCAAGCTGCAAAGGGGTGGGTGGGTGAGTTCCAGGCAGAGATTAGGGGAGGGAAGCTGGGTGAACTGCGGAGCCACTGGCAGATTTATGCCAGGCCTCGAAGCCTGTCTGGAATGAAAAATTGACCCCTGGCAAATTGCTGTGTGTGAAGCTCTTCTGCTTAGCGAAGTTGTATTTTCCTGGAGAGTAATTGTTTCCAGTGGTACCAGGAACTGCTTCGTAAGAACTCTGCGAGGGAAGATGGAGCTCTATGACAGAGGGAGATGAGGAGGAAATAGTTTGATAAATAGGGAAAGAGTAATTATCAGTGACTGCTTTTCTGCCTTTGGGTTGAGGGGCAGAAACTGACCAGCCAGACTTAAGCCTTTCAGGCTGAGCCCTCCGGTTTTGTCTGGACTCAGGCCAAGCTGAAGGTCCGAAGTGGTCTTGGGTTGAAGTTTGCTGCAACGAAGAGGAATACTCATTCTTCCTCTTTTGGGTGAAGAATGGGTTATAAGACAATGGAAGGTGCGTGTTTCTTCTGGTCTCTGCCTTGCCATCTTAGTAAGTCCTGTGTTCCTTTTTCTAGGGTTGAAGCAGAAAGAACTTGGGACTCAAGTAGTAAAAAAAATGTTTGCATTTGACCAGTTTTTTAAAAGGACGGTAGGGGCTGTGTCTGCTGTTGACAGTAGGAGCTAAGGGACAGAGTTGGTTCTGGAATATATTGAAGGAGGAAGTGGGCAGTGAGTTGACACAATCATTGTGGGGCTCTTCTGTTTCTGAAGGCAGTGAGGATGATGGAAAAGCTGAAGGTGGATTTATGTATTTTTTGAGTTTGGATAAGACTGGCAAGTGTGTGGGCAGGTGAAATAGAACCTGGGAAAGTAAATGTCTGTGTCACATGAGATCTTTTCTCAAAACCCTGGAGGATTCTATCTCTGGGTTTCTTGGGTAATTTGCTAGACTTTCTTTAGCTGTCTCAGAATATTGTCAGCCCATGTTAAATAGAGGTTGGGAGAAGTCCCCGGGGTAGTGAATGTGAAATTCAGTCACCCCACTTAGCAGCTACTTAGAGATGGCAATTTTCTCTGGTTTTCTGACCACATTTATTTCTGTCTTGGGGGACAGAGCCCTTTTTGAAGTCTTTAACTCTCCTATCTTATGTCTGCATGTCTCTTCAGGAAGGAGCACACAGCAGAGTGAGTCTGCTGCAGTTCTTGAATCTTCGGTGCTCATCAGAAGCAGCCATGGCAGCAGCCTGTCTGATCCTCCTCATGGTGTGGAAGGCCAAATCCCAATTCCCGTTTCACCCCATCCCATTTGAAAGGGGAAGGAATCCCTCTGGTCGTCTTTGGCTTTACGGTTAGAACCGTGATCCTCACTAGATGACTTCAGTCCTGGGGCACCTAAAGAAGGAGATGGCCGTAACTTCCTCCCCTGACGGAACTGTGCTGCCAGGCTGTTGGGAAGCGGGCTGTAGGCTTTCTGATGAGGAGGTTAGTGGGAATGTCTCCAGTGTACAGCTTGTAGGAATTGCGCTCTGTAATTTAGATCATTACAGCTAAGTGTTTCTAGATTTCTGAGCTAAGAGGTATGTGTCTTCAGAGCGTAGTGAGGACAGAGTATTAGTTTGCTGATCTGTTCCTTCCTATGTGCACTTAGCTCATGCAGACTGTGAAAGAAAAACACCTTTCCTAAGCTACTTAAAATACCCCTATTCTACCACTCAAAGGGACAAGGTAGGTGAATAACAGTATTTTACTAGGGCCATTAGCAAAGATTCCCAGGTGGCTTAGTGGTAAAGAATCTGCCTGCCAATGCAGGAGACACAGGTTCGATTGCTGGGTTGGAACGATCCCCTGGAGAATGAAATGGCCACCCACTCCAGTATTCTTGCCTGGGAAATCCGATGGACAGAGGAGCCTGGTGGGCTACAGTCCTTGTTATTGCAAAGAGTTGGACACAACTTAGTGACTAAGCATACATTTGCAAAACAGTAGGTGGAATAGGAGGGAAGACTTTTCCCTCTAGTCTT
Source organism: Oreotragus oreotragus (assembly GCA_006410675.1). Lineage (NCBI taxonomy): Eukaryota > Metazoa > Chordata > Mammalia > Artiodactyla > Bovidae > Oreotragus > Oreotragus oreotragus. The sequence continues at coordinate 183,197 of SJYX01009330.1, read as the reverse complement.
AAAAGTGTCTACTTCCCGGCAGGTGAGCATGAGTGAGTGAGTGAAAGTTGCTCAGTCGTGTCCGACTCTGCGACCTCAAGGACTGTACAGTCCATGGAATTCTCCAGGCCAGAATACTGGAGTGGGTAGCCTTTCCCTTCTCCAGGGGGTCTTCCCAACCCAAGGAGCCAGCCCAGGTCTGCTGCATTGCAGGCGGATTCCTTACCAGCTGAGCCACAAGGGAAGCCTGTAGGTCAGCATGGTAGCTTTCAGTCAAGACTGTAAGTAGAGGAGCACTAAGGTTTGTTCTGTCTTAAAGGCTTTGTCATTTTTCCAGTTTGAAAAAGAAGCACACATTTGGCTCTAGTCATGCTAACAGTGGCTGCTGCCATGTACTAACTAATGATAGAGATGAGGAGCAATCATATTTCCTTTCTCCAACGAGTTTTATTGATCATCTGTGTCAAGCGCTGCCTGTGTATTGGAGAAGCAGTGGTGAAAAAGTAAATCATCCCTGCCCTTCCAGTTTATGGAGGAGACAGACAAGTACATAAGAAATAAGCATATGAGAGCGATTTCCAGCAGGGGAATGGGACTGAGTTGTCAGGAGTAAGAGGAGGGGTGGCTCATTTAGATTGGAAGGCTTCCTTCAGCGGAGGCCTGATGGACATGAAAGAACCAGACACAGGAAGAGTTCCCGGCAGAGGGAATAGCATGTGCAGAGATCGTAGGCATCCATTGGTGACCATCTTCCGAATATTTGCAGTAGCTTCTCGGTTTCTTAAAGTTCAGTGTTCCACATACATGGTATGGGTTTAACCTGAGCTGTTAATGTGTGTGTTTTAGGGTAAGAAAAGGCAGAAAGGTTCTGGTCTCCTGGTGGGATAAGTTGTTGTTTCATCACTCAGTTGTGTCTGACTCTTGTGACCACATGGACTGTAGCCTGCCAGGGAAGCCCTGGTCAGATCAGTAGCAGACATTAAGTCTACAGGATAAATATAATCAATAGGAGACTGATTTAAAACAAAATGCTTGCTCTTGGTCATGTTTCTTACAGGGCCAAGACCAGGGTTCTTTGACTTCCTACCAGCCAATCATGTGTATTCCCGAGGTCATCACCTTTCAGTGGATAGGACCTAGATGAGAAGATAAATGCTAAGAACAGGCTCAACAAGAGTTTCGTAGCATCTAGAACCTGATGAAGTGTATGCTTCTGACATCATTTTATTACTACTCGGAATGTAGTAGCTCTGGCCTCTGGCAACACTTTTAACCTAGCAAGCTTTTGGTAATAGCGATGTTGAAAAGCAGAGTAGCATGCTTCAGAGCTCAGAGTGATGGTCAGGAAGGAAGTGCTCATGCAGGGCTGGGGACTCCTGAGGCTGGATTGTTCTCAGTGCTGGTAATAAGGAGGCAATGATTTTGTGCATCTGTGCCCAGTTTACTTGGAGAATGAGATTGGGGAAATACGTGAATATTTTAGTTTTCATTTGTTAAGTTCAAAAGAGAAAATTGCCAGGTTTTTGAATGCAGTTAAGGAGTCTCTGGGCTTCCCAGGTGGCACTCGTGGTAAAGAACCTGCCTGCCAGTGCAGGAGGTGTAAGAGACTCGGGTTTGATCCCTGGGTCAGGAACATCCCCTGGAGGAGGGCAAGGCAATCCACTCCAGTATTCTTGCCTAGAGAATCCCATGGACAGAGGAGCCTGGGGGGCTACAGTCCATAGGGTTACACAGAGTCGGGCATGACTGAAGTGACTTAGCATGCACGCATTTGAGGAGGAACTAGGGCCTGTTGTGAAACTCTTTTATCAGCATGGGCTGTCAAGCCAGCTGACAGGTATGATTCTAGCAGTGGTTACAGCAGTAGATATCCTTTGGAACCTGATGTTTAGATTTTATTTCATTTGTTTAAGGAAAAGAATAGCTGCAGATTTTAGGAAATTCTTTGCCTTATCAGGGGCAAGGAATGAAGTAACAGGATTCAGCTCTTACTGGCTTGTGTAGCTGCTTCTCCTATTTCTTTGGAGACGGATACCCACCGGGTTTGTGGGTTTTGTTTTGGCTGTGCCAGGTTTTAGTCGTGCACACAGGATCTTTTTTTTAAATACTTTCACTTAGGTACGGTGGTGCTGGGTCTTGGTTGCTGCACAGGCTTTTCTCTGGTTGTGGCGAGCAGGGGTTACTCTAGCTGTGGTGTGCAGGCTTCTCGTTTCGGGGCTTCTCTTGTTACGGAGCCCTGGCTCTAGGGCATGTGGGCTTCAGTACCTGCAGCACGTGGGCTCCGTAGTGTGGCTCCCGGGCTTTGGAGCACAGGCTCAAAATAGTTGTGGTGCCCAGGCTTAGTTGCTCCTCGGCATGTGGAATCTTCCCAGAGCAGGGATCGAACCTGTGTCTTCTGCATTGGCAGGTGGATTCTTTACCACTGAGCCACCAGGGACAGTCACACACGGGGTCTTTAATTGCAGCATGTGTTGGTTGCTCAGTCGTGTCCGACTCTTTTCGACCCCATGGACTGTACCCCGCCTGGCTACTCTGTCCATGGAATTCTCCAGACAAGAATACTGGACTTCCTTCTCCGGGAGATCTTCCCAACCCAGGGACTGAACCCAGGCCTCCTGCTTTGCATACAGATTCTTTACCTTCTGAGCCACCAGGGAAGCCCTGAGTCGCAGCATGGGACATCTTTAATTGGAGCATGTGAGCTCTAGTTCCCCGAGCAAGGATGGAACCCCTGGCCCCCCTGCATTGGGAGCGTGGAGTCTTAGCTACTGAACCACAAGGGAAGTCCCAACACTTAGTTTCTTCGTTTTTGTTTTTTTCCACACCCACTTTCTGTTGCTGTTTCTCTCTTGGGAGACCGACATATGCTTTGTTCTTAGGGCAGAAATTGATACAGAATCACAGGTTGTGCACATTTGATGCAGATGGAGTGTTGTGGCGTTTCACTTACTTTCAGTGAGACTCAATATGATAAATTAATGTTATGTTTTTCTCACTTAGCTCTAATATTTAGGGGAATAAAAAGAACAGTGGTTTCAGTTGGCATTTTTTAAAAATTAGGAAGTTAAGCGACTTACAGGAAAAATAAACCTAATGGCAATTTAGATGACGTTTTTCAGATGTTGTTTTTGAGATGTTCAGTCTCTGATGTAAACTGGGCTGGTGCAAATTTTCTCCATTTATGTGCTTATGGTGACTTTAAGGCTCTCTTTCCCCTCTTTATGAGGTGCTTCAAGTTCTCTTTCTGTGGGAAGTAGTCTGCTATGGTCTTGTAACACCAACCTCATATGTAATAAGGGAAATTGAGGAGATTGGGTATCTGTGGTTCAAGATAATAAAGCCCATATATTGGATTGGCCAAAAAGTTCGTTTGGGTTTCCCATGGCAGCTTATGGAAAAACTTGAACAAACTTTTTGGCCAACCCAGTATTCCCATTGTCTCTGGGAAGTAGCCTGGTGGAGAAGAGAGGTCATCACCCTGGGACTCAGGGGGCACAGTTCTGGGCCAGCTACTGCTGGTCTTCTCTGGGCACTGTGGGGCAAGGTAGTACACCTTTCAGGCTCTTTCTTTTCCCCTTAAATGAAGTGGTTGGACTCTGAAGCTCCTTGCAGTCCCCAAAGGCTGCAGTTGTATCAGAAACCCTATATTACATGTCTTTTAGGCATGAATCAAAGCCAAGGAATCTCATACCTTCTGCTAGTCTTCACTTTGAATTGATGCTTACCTTTCGGGAGACATATTTTCTGTTCCCATTGCTTGTTTTATTTTTATTTTTTGAGAAGGTAGTTTAGTCAAAATATGATTTTCTAGTGCGGAAGACCAGAGTTAGAATTTGAATTAGACTAAATGACCAGTTACTGGAGTGGCTGGAGGGTGGGTAGAATTGGACCAGGGAGGTTCCTGGCTCCAGCAGTGATGTCAAGATAGACTAGTGGGAGTGGTTGCTTGGGACCCAGAGGAACATGGTTCCAGTGGTTTTATTTACGCAGTCTCACCTCTGCTTCTGAACACCCTGCCGCTCTCCGGGGGCAGCAGGTCTGGACCTGAGAAAGGTGGGGATGATGAGGGCACTCTGGGAGCATGTAGCTCACGGGGAGAGTTCATCCTGGCCCTTTGAGTGAGTCTGGCAGGAGCGTGGGGTTTGGTCGGGTTCTGAGCTCTGGCTTTCACGCGCTGAGGCCGAAGCCTCTTCCTTTAGATTATTCTCATTGTCCTGCAGATCTTTCCCACTTCTGTTTAATGTGCGAGTATAGGAATCATCTAAATCTATTCTTGGTAGTTCTCACAGGGTTTCTTTTCTTTTGAGTTTATTTTTTATTGTAAGCTTTCTTAGATTCTTTTCTGGGAGGAGATTTTGAGAGAGGGAGTGAGTTCCTAAGAACCCAGTGATTATCCAAACACATCCTTGCTTCAAGACCACCTGGAAGGTCGTTCTGAGGCACTGAATTAGAATTTACTGCACGTGTGGCCTGAAGATGCATGTTTTTAAAAAGCCAGTCCTAGGTGGCTTTCGGAGAAGGCAATGGCACCCCACTCCAGTACTCTTGCCTGGAAAATCTCATGGACAGAGGAGCCTGATAGGTTGCAGTCCATGGGGTCGCTAAGAGTTGGACACGACTGAGCGACTTCACTTTCACTTTTCACTTTCATGCACTGGAGAAGGAAATGGCAACCCACTCCAGTGTTCTTGCCTGGAGAATCCCAGGGACGGGGGAGCCTGGTGGGCTGCCGTCTGTGGGGTCGCACAGAGTCGGACACGACTGACGCGAGTTAGCAGCAGCAGCAGCAGCAGGTGGCTTTCTCTCCTGAAGAGGGACCCTTTGGGATTGATCCAGGGGCTGGCATTTGAGACCCATTGATCTTATTTAATTCCTGTGCTGTATGTAGTTGAAGGGTCAGGACATAAATGCAAAAGGAATGTTTGCTTTTGGGGCCAGTGCAGCAGAATTGTATATGAGGGGAGATAGTAGCTTCTTTTTTTCTTTTTAGCACTTATTTTGATGGCTCCCAGAACACTTTGCATTGCTTTTAATCTGTAGCTCAATATTGGGCTGATGTCCCCAGGAGTCCATTTACAGTGACTCTGAGAGCTTATTCCTAGGTCAGAACTGACAGCTGAGAAGTTGTTTTATGTGCCTGATTTAGGCCATATGCTCGTTTTAACACTCATCTGCCACTTTTCCTTGTATTTGCATAGATTCCCCAGATCTTCTATAATTTGGCACCAATACCTTGGCACATTATTACTGTGGAACTCTTTTGTGTCATCCACAAGCATGAAGATTCTCTGTTCCTTACTTTCTGCCCTTTTAATCCTACAGAACCACACACGTGGGCTTTCTGATGTGTCTATTTATATCCATCCTGTTTCTTGTTTATAAGCCCCGTTCTTAACAAGAACACCAGTAAAACCCCAAATGACCTCTTTGGTGGTCTTGGTCTTTAGTTTTTATTCCACTAGCTTGCCAAATATGGAGATAAAATTTTCCTATCGTTCTCAAGCCTTTGAAGGCCTGAGGATGAAGCGTCACATATGCAGTCCCTTGGTGGCCTTTCCTTCTCTTGACCAGCTTTTCTAGTTCATCCCAGAAATCCTTCCAAATGCCCAGGTGAGTGCCATCCAGTGTTAGTCATTTCACAGTTGTTGATGTTTAAAATTTGGACTTAATGCTTGCTCTTAAGACTTCACACAGTACAGAACCATGTAAAGTTGAGTGCAAAAATCTTCCTCCCTCTACTCACCTTATGAATTTTCTGCCATTCATTCTCATCCCTGTAAGTAAATGTACTTTCCAGTTTTTTTATGCAGATTTATACACCCCCCATTTCTTTTTTTAAAGAAACAGAAATGAGGTTATAATGAGTTCTGTAACTTCCTTTTTAAAATTAATTGTCAAAACTACTTTTCAGTGTCACGACTATACGTCTGTCTCATTCTTCAGTGTTTGAGGAGTGTTCCGTAGTTTGGGTGTATTTGCTTACCCATTTTTTTCTCTGTTGATACGTCAGCATTCTTTGATACATCTTTGTGTTCTTGTATTAGCATTTCCCTAAGACAGATTCCTTGAAGTACACTTCACGTTTTTGGTGGCTGCAGGGGGTCTTTATTTAGACGTTACCTTTTTATATCCTACAGGGATCATCTTAGATTCGATTGAGGGCAGAATGTAAGAATACTGGAATAGGTAGCCATTCCCTTCTCCAGGAGATCTTCCCAGGAATCTCACCCAGGTCTCCTGCATTGCCGCCAGATTCTTTACCGTCTGAGCCACCAGGGAAGCCCAACAATCTCCTTAGACTAATTAATCGGTTCACAATTGGTACTCTACTTCCCCAGTCAGTACTCTTGAAAACCACTGTCTTCCCCAGTGGAGGGCAGGGTTCAGCTCCTGGGGATCATTAAATCACCATTGTTGAATTGCTTCAAGGCCCCCCAGGGGTTTTAAGGTCTCGAACTTACTGGAGAGTCGGCTCTGAGGGCTCTAGCCCTGTCTGCTCTCTCTGGGTTCTAGAAAGCTCCTGCCTAACTAGGAGGTCAGAGACAAGGTCCGGAGAGAGGCCTGACTTTCCCCCTACAGACTGGTGTTAACGCACAGCTCCTCCTCTTCTTTCTTTTTTTCTACTTGGATTAGACAGTGGGGGTGGGGGTGGTGGTGAATCTGACCACATCCTGCTCCGAGAAACCCGGCCATTTTTTAGAGTTGTTCAAGGCTGAACTGGGGCCGACTGATTTCAACCCCGGAAAGCGTTTACCTCCAGTTTCCTGGGTTTCAGGTGTGCATTGCCCCTCGTGTTTTTAGCATATCCGAACACTGCCTCTATTTTTTTTTTTTTTAGTTTGAAAATCTTTGGGATAATCAGTTGTCTTTAAAAATCGTCGTATTATTTTAAAAGGAAATGATTTCACCAATGAAAATGGGAAACCAGTATAACTTGCTAGTTACTGGTTACTAGGAAGCACTTTCAGAAAAACCCCACAATGAAAACAAAATAGTGAGTGTTAACTAGGTACAGCATTTTGCAGAAGACTGAAGGAAATGTGTAACAGGTGATAGAGATGTGCTGAAGGCTTCCTGCCTCTAAACTGAAACTGCATTTAATGGGAGGGATTGAAAGAGAATTGAAAAGAAGACAAGAGACAGCTCTTATTTACATATGAATATTAAATGCTGGTACACACAGGGATCATATACTACGGAAACCAGATTTTCTTGTTTTTTTTTAAACAAGCCCACACTTTGGAAAATGAACACATAAATTGTCTCGGGAGACAGAACCGAACTGATTTTCTGGGGTGGCTGTGCTCACGTATTTAGTGTCATGGACTACTGGCCACAATACCTTGGGCAAGTCACTGACCCTTTACCTTCCAGCTTTGCCTGTAAATGAGCAGTGCACGCCTCCTGGGATTCTTGCTAATAGGATGAAAGAAGGCAGTATTCAGACCATTGGCTGGAGTTGTTCCCAGCTCAGACGGGAGTGGAAATGGAACCGACTGAGGCAACATGATGGCAAGAGTGGCACCCCGCAAGTTTTATCATGTTATTTAGTTGCTAAGTCGTGTTCACTCTGTGACCCCAAGGACTGCAGCACACCAGGCTCCTCTGTCCTTCACTGTCTCCTGGTGTTGCTCAAGTTCATGTCCATTGAGTTGGTGATGCTATGTAATCATCTCATCTTCGGCCACCCCCAGTTTGAAAGACTGGCTTTAATTTTAAGATCATATTTTTTCTATTATTGTTATTTTTTGACTAAAATGACCTTTATTTTATAAACAATGTGATGGCATTTTCTTTCTTTCATGTCCTTGGCACAAATAAGAAATGGATAACATATCAGTCCCTAATTTTGGCTTAGCAGAAAGGTGTGCACCGGTAAATGTCTAACCTTCTGAGCTTTGGAGGCATTGTTCATTTAACTGTTAGGAAAGCTTGAACAGATTTAGGTAGGGCATGGAAAAGTGCAGTTGTGTGTGTGAATACTAGGTGGAGTTCAGTGGCACAGGTGAGGGTAGTCAGGCAGAAATGCATCTGGCAAAATTTTTAGCTCCTTTTTCTCCTGCCCTCTCCTCCCTTCAACCCCGCAGCTTCTGGTACTTCAGAACTGGGGTGCATTCCGTCTCCACCCCACCCTCCCTTCTAAATGATCAAAGCGATATATTTAGGAAAAATTTGCCACTATAATATAAAACATTCCATCTTCTTTGCTCCAACATGGACTAGGTAATCCAGATTTGTCTGAGCATTTTTCTGGTCCTCTTTTGGAGACTGGGAGAGAGGAACCGTGTATGTAGGATCAGCATAAATTGGTAATTTGCAAGGAACAGCGCCTTACCTCGGGGAAGGCAATGGCACCCCACCCCAGTACTCTTGCCTGGAAAATCCAATGGACGGAGTAGCCTGGTGGGCTGCAGTCCATGGGGTCGCTAATAGTCGGACAGACTGAGCGACTTCACTTTCACTTTTCTCTTTCATGCATTGGAGAAGGAAATGACAACCCACTCCAGTATTCTTGCCTGGAGAATCCCAGGGATGGGGGAGCCTGGTGGGCTGCCGTCTATGGCGTCACACAGAGTCGGACACGACTGAAGTGACTTAGCAGCAGCAGCAGCGGCGCCTTACCTGGCCTCCCTCCTTTGTAAGGACAGGGCAACTGACATCCCAGTTTGCCCGAGGCTGTTGTCTTGGCATGACTGTCAGTAACACCCTATTTTCACTCTCAGAGCGTCGCAATTTGAGTGATAAAATGTATGTTTAGTGGATTTGGTTAAGAAAGGTCAGGTCTGGGGGAAATACTGGTTTGGCATAGTTCAGAGAGGACAAAATAAACTGAGTTTAGATGATTCCATAAGTCGCTGGGAGGATGGCCTAAGGTGTGGGTTGTCTCCAGGCTTCTATGAAGCACAGGCAGCTTCTTCGGTTTGAGACCAGGCTTTACACCTGATTCTGAGTAAAGCTTTTTAGGTTGTTGAGATATTAGGTGTCTCATTGAAATGCTGTTTAATGGAGGCAGGTTACCATGTTTTATGGTGGAAGGGGGAACTCATGAAGTGAAACACAGAAGCTTTTCTTGGAGAATGGATGGGTTGGAAAAATCAGATGTCATATTCCAGGTCAGTTTCTTTGCTTTAAACCCCTTTTCTGGGGAAATGGTGAAAGTGGCAAGTCTTGACAGAGGCAGAGAAATAAAACGGGGGAGATAAAAGACAGCTGAAATGAGTACGTCCAGGTGGGTATACTCAGATGTTCCTGAAGGCAGCGGCAAGCAACCTGCAGCCAAGGTACCAGTTGAAGGCAATGTGCCTAAAGGCCTGTTGGAAGTTTGTGGTAGAGAAAGGAAAGAGAAGTGAGACGTTTAAGTCTGTTTCCAGTCTCTAGAATGCAATGCTACAAACTTTTAAACTAGGAATTCTGTCATAGGTGAGGGCATTGCTTTATATACAGCCTTTAATACCAGGGGCATTTTTATTTTTGGCAACCACCCGAAACAGTGACTTACTTTGCCAAATGTAATTTATCTGCTTACCTAATAGGACTGTCCCAGGTCTTCATGGAAAGTGGGGCATTTCTTCCTTCCATTCCTTTCCCCTGTGTGTAGGTGAATGAGAGGGGAGACCTGGGTCCTGGGACCCCGCTGAGCTGTATTATTCTAGGTGCAGTAATTGCTTGTGTTATTACTCCTGGCGGGTGAGCCCTTTCGAAGCCCAGAAGCCAGGAGGCTGCCTCTGTTACTTAAAAGCCAAGTTATCTTATTAAACTCCTCTCTTATGAGAGCTTTAGACTCTCCGAGACCTCCTGCAGGCTCTCCGTGGGGTCCAGGCCTGGCTCCCAGTTCAGCCCTCCTGCGCAAGTGTTAGTCATCTCCCTGCCAACAAGTCACACAGCCAGGCGGTGCAGGGCTGCTGGCTAGGCTGCTCGGCTTCCATTGAATTCTTTGTCGTCTCCAGATTGGTGCTCCTAATGAGCGTACCTCCCTTACTCTAATGTTGTAAGAAAATGTGCTACTTTGATTATCAACAGGAGAAGCGGAAAACCAGTGTAGAGAGAACAGTAAACTTGTGACTCAGGGTAACAGGGAAAATTGGGTTTTTGAAAGGAATCGATAGCACAGGGCTAAACACGGTGAAGATGCCCCAGGAGTCTGAGCTGTCCATCAACTTGCTTGTGAAATTTCTGTGCTTTATGTGTGAAAGACATTCACTTATTTGGTAATATATTGGAAAGAGTGTGCACCGCCCTGCCCCCCCCAAAAAAAGGGTGAAAGGAATCATAGAGTTGGGCTTTAGTGACAGTATAGGGTAAGTAGAATATTACTGCATTCTTGTTTTTGGCCTTGCTCTGTAGCATGTGGCATCTTAGTTTGCTGGCCAGGAATCAAACTCATGCTTCCTGCATTGGAAGCACAGAATCTTAACCACTGGATGGCCAGGGACGTCTCTATTATTGGTATGTTCAATGAAAATAGAGGGACAGTCTCTCCTGGGCAGTGATTGTAAGCAAATTCCAGGTCATGGCCAAATGGCCTTCTGTTTCACTTCTTGAATAGGTGTGCAAATCTGTGTATTATGGTGGAGGATGGGGTGGGCTGGGGCCCCAGCACATAGTGGGGAAGGAAGGACTCCTTGTCTTGTAATCTCCAGCTGTGTTAGGTGATAAGGGACTTCATCACACACTCAGAAGGATTTTAATAGTAAGGAGAATTCTAGGATGACATTAATTTAGCAATAAAGGACTCTGAACAATTTATGGTAGATTTGTGACATCCACTTCTTTATTTTACATCTCAAATTGACTGTCAACATATCAAATAGGAAAAGTTTCCAGAGAAGTTTGGACAGTAAAATGGGAAAATAACACCTTTCCTGAGTAGCATAGAAGTTACCTGACTTCTCCACGTTCTACACCCAGCCCTGCACATAAGCCAAGATAAATGTATTAGCTACTCTTACGAAACAGTTCATTCTGAACAGTATTGGGCATTATGCTCGGTAACCTGGCGTCCCTGGTTCTGTCAGTTAGTTAGGTGTAAGGAAAAAATGCATGTGGCTTTATGGAAGTGAAACCCAAGGAGTAGTAAAGGCAGTAAGCTTTATTTCTCTAGGATGTTGCAGGAACTCTGATGGTCATTCACTTAGCTGTGCCTGGCGCAGATCTCCTGCCTGCTTTTTAATCGTGGGACTGTGGTTTGCTAGTTTGTATACTGTGCTTACTGCTCAGTGATGGCAGTGCTGTGAGGAGGAGGAAGAAGAGATGACCTCAGCTATGGCCATGAGGCTGGGAAAGCAGTAGCTGTGCCCTCTCCTGTTTGTTTTTTCATTTGTTCATTCATCTGGCTGTGCCAGGTCCTAGTTTCTGCCCTTGGGGTCTTCGATCTTTGCTGCGGCATGTGGAATCTTCTATTGTGGTATGTGGGATCTAGTTCCTTGGCCAGAGATTGAACCTATGCCCCCTGCACTGGGAAGTCAAGGAAGCCCCTCTCCTCCTCTCTGAATCAGGAATCGTGGCTACACTTCTCTCCTTCTGAGCTCTGGAATTGAGGAGAAGCAGAGAGAGCAAAAGGGTGGGGAGGGCCGACGCACAGAGCCCGTTAACTGAGTAGTGCCTGGACTGCACCCTGTCACCTAACAACCTGAGTTTCACCTCCGTTCATCTCTGTGAGTGGGAGGGAAGGTCTTTGTCATCAGAACACTTCTTGAGCTTCCTTCACAGAAGACTTGTCTTTGGGGAGTTGCCTCCCATACCAGCAGTGCCAGCACATCGAGTCAAAAGAAAGAAGACCTTCAACTTTCCTCTTAGGTTTTCATAGCAGTTCTGAAATGCAGAGTGGGCGGGTATGCAAAGTGTATCTGAACCAAAAAAGGCATTGGTGATTTGAAACCCATGAGTAGGCTAAGGCCAGTTACCCTAGAAGTGTGTAATGAAGCATTTAAGAAAGCAGTTGGTGACTTTTCAAAAAGTGCTTTAATATTTCTCACAGTCACAAACCAAATCTTTGGACTAGGGTTCCAGTCTGTTGTTGTTTGGTAAACGGTGTTACAGACTGCGATGTGGAAAATATTCAGAAGACATACCCTTGGAATTTTTAGCCCCATTCATGACAGGCACATGAATATCTCTAATACTTGTTGCACAAACAGTGCTTAGAACAGATCTTTACATCAAAGTCACAGAACCTGGAATTTGCTGTTTTCTGCGGCTGCGTCGTATTCTACCGGCGGGTCTGCCTGGGGAGGCGGAGTGGATTCTGAGCCCCTTGGAGGGCCGGGGGCTGCCTTGGTGGTTTTTGTCTTCTTCACTGAGCACTTGCTACCCTGTCAGTGTGTTGTTTGCCTCGACTATATTTCTCTGTGAGCCGCTTCTCTGGAGATGAAGTGAAAACACGTTACTCTCACTGCCATCAGTTTAGGCACTTAGATATGTTTTTGTTACCATGGTATTTGGATACTGGCTTTGGGATGTAAGTCTATCAAGAGATCTTTGTCTGTTAAACAAGAATAAATAAAAGAACCATTGAGAAGATAACCCTAGGAGAGCTGACACCATTGGTTCGTAGTATCTCTTTGCAACAGGTAGGAAAAGACTGAAGAAAGTGGGAGGACGATTGATGTTGAATAGTTAATTGGGAGATTTCTCAGTGTGGTCTGGGGTATAGATTTGAGTGGTTTCTGTTGACAATAGAGCTGATAGCTCACAGGAAGTAATCGAGTGGTTGGAAATGAGTTAGGTAAAACCTTCTGAAACGTGGCGGTAACAAGGGAAATTTGACATCTCATAATAAGAGGGCTGATGAAGCAAGCAGGTTGAAGAAAATTATCCCAGAGGAAACACGAATTTCTTAGGGGAGAATGAAATAATGCTGAAGACTGCTGGAGTTCCCTGAGAGGGCAGAGAGAGAAGAGTGGACTAAGTACTGAACTGTAAGGTAAGGTAAGGTGAAGTTGCTCAGTCGTGTCCGACTCTTTGCGACCCCATGGACTGTAACCTACTAGGCTTCTCCGTCCATGGGATTCTCCAGGCAAGAATACTGGAGTGGATTGCCATTTCCTTCTCCAGGGGATCTTCCCGACCCAGGGATTGAACCTGGGTCTCCCTCATTGGGGGCAGACGCTTTAACCTCTGAGCCACCAGGGAAGCCAAGTATTGAACTCTGGGAGGGGAGAATCTTTGAACGGAGGATTAGGTGAGGACATGCTTGCCTGTAGGTCTTCCAGGGCATGGAGTCGGGGTGGGTCCCTGGAAGGCCTTAGAGAACTTCTGGTCTACCTGTTGTCATTTGGCAGAGAAACAGGAAAAACACTCTTGAGTGCGGTGCATGCTTTCAAGAGCGTGGCTCTTATTAGCTTCAGCAGAAATCCACTAAGCTATGAGCTGCTTAAGGACAAGGACTGTGTTTTAATTGTTTCTGTCCCCTCTTTCCAAAGTCTAGCACTTGATACTTGTGCTTGATACATACTGGGACCATTCATTTATTCAAAAAAAAAAAAAAGTTTACTGAATGCTTACTCTGTCTTTGATCTTGTTCTGAGCTCCGGGGCTACCATGGTGAGCAAGAATGATGGAGCCCTTGCCCGGAGAGAGCTTGCACGGAGTGGGAAACTGCTTCTGAACAATTCATTATGCTGTTTAATGTGGTGGTGAATTCCTTGGGAGAGAAATACAGAGGCTCAGAGCATATACAAGCATCTAGCTGACATAGTCTGGGGAAGGCCTCTCTGAATAAAAAGTTTAAGCCAAATTTGCTGGAGGACCTGTCTGAGCCAGGCAGATTCCCCCCAGCAGAGTGGAGAACAAAAGGGGTGATGGTGGTGGATTAACCTTGTGCGAACCTATCACTCAAGGATCTTGTTAAAACAGAGTCTGAATCAGGAGGATGCCATTGCCTTCCCCGTGATATGCAGCTACTGAAATGAAAAGGAAGAGAAATAATTTATATTTGCTTGGGATGGGCAAGTGTGTATATTGTATATATTTAGTCTTGCCCCAACGTTGTTAATTCTCTTGCTTGCTGTAACAGCATAGTCCAAAAGAATCTGGACCAACCAGATGTTCCATAAAATATCATACTGATCCCCTGTTTTGAAGGACAGTGAAGAGGGTTCTTTGCTCTATGGCAATGTCATGTGGTCTCCCATAACATCGGTGAGAATCAGACACTCTATGCCCGGTCAGCACCCATACTCTCTGATGGCTCACAGAATGTCTATTTTACCAGTGCGGGAAAACACAACTTCCTCAGCCCAAAGGATCCACTTTACAGTAAAAACTATCAGTGGTCATGTGACTTTGGGATTCACTGTTCCTACACAAACCATGGCATCCAGAAGATGCTAACTTGAGATAGCAGTGGGATAGGGCCTCTAAAAGATCCATCAGCTCTACCGGCTTGGAAATGACATGCTGTCAGATGGGGAAATGTTCTTCTAGAGGTTGTTTAAGGAGTACATAAACCAATGGTCTTTATGTGATGCTATGTCCCCGGGAGGGAGAAAGCACAGGTTTGAGAATGAAGTGGTATCCAAATTTACTGTCATTTTCAGTGACCATGAATTTCTTGTGCTGGCAACTCCAGGCTCTATGGGATTAGATGTCTTAATTCTTGGGTAGGGATAAATAATTTCACTACTTTAAAGCTGCTGGATGGTCACACTCCTGCACAGAGTGACCTTAAGAAGCAAACGGGTAGAGTCAGTTTCATGGGCATATAGCCTGTGCAGCTGCTTGGGACTCCATGCTTAGAAGGACTCCATGCTTGGTTTAATGCTCTGCTCTTATCATCTTGAAATAATTAAGATTTAAGAAGTTGTTTCCTAAGTGAAATGTCTTGGGACAAGGGAGCATGCACAAGGACAGAAGGTATATGCACAGCATATGTCTACTTCCTTGCTGCCTCATTTGCACGCAGGGCACACAATGCCCATGAGCATGGGATTCAAACAGATCTACTGCGCCTAGGCATTCAGTGAGACTCAGAGGTAGCACAGAGTTAGTGTGTTACATCTATGACTAAGTAAGCAGGGGTGCCAACAGCTCCAAGAAGCTGCGTTTTCTGTTCCAACCAGAAATTTCTTTGAAAGCAGAAAGAAGGGAATGACATTCTAAGAAACACATTATTCATGTTACTTCGTTGTGTCAGCCAACTACTTACACTGAAAAATGATAACTAGAAGGCAAAAGGACAATAGGCAACTCAGAGTTTCTTTTCCTTTCAGTCCCTCCTTACTCATCAATAAGCTGAAGGTACTGTTGGTCAGACACATCCTAAGACAGGAAATGACAGCCGAGTTAGTTTTGTGCAGCATTCCCATTATTCTAGGAAGGATAAAATATATATGCATGGTGATGGTTTAGTCACTAAAGTGTGTCTGACTCTTTGCGACTCCATGGACTGTAGCCTGCTAGGCTCCTCGGTCTCTGGGATTTTCCAGCAAGAATACTGGAGTGGGTTGCCATTTCCTTCTCCTATATATACACATACATACATATATACATATATGACTCCAAAATAAAAATTGTGTAATTTCAATGATTATGTGTATGAATTAAGTGCTCTTATGTTTGCAATTAAAATTGGCATTACATGCTATGGAGGTGATTAGTATAATTCATGCTAATAATTAAAATTTTTAATATTTCATTACTTGGAATGACATTAAATAGCATATAAAGTATTTTGACAAGTTGAGAGACAGAGACTATGGAAGAAAGTAAATTTATATTTTACTATCTTCAAGGGGCCGCTTCCCTATTTTCTGTTTCGGCTGTGCATCATTCAGGATCTTAGTTTCCCTGTCAGGGATCAAGCCCATACACCCTGCAGTAGAAGGATGGAGTCCTAACTACAGGCCCACAAGGGGAGTCCCCCTAATTTCTCAATTAGGGGGCTCTGCACTTAATTTTGATTTTGCCCTGGCCCTGCCCATGGGTCTGAGCATGCCAGGAGCGAGCTGGAATGGATGCTGTTAGTGCACTGCCTGGCTCCCTTTATTGGACCACTCTATCTTGCCGCCAGTTCCTGGGACCGTTAGCTGCTATGTCTCAGCACTGCCCCCTTCTTTTGAGAACTGCCCTTGGCTGAAGGGAGCTGCCCCACTTGGGAGGTGATCTGGGTCTGCCCTGGCAGTTTGTAGCCATGTGTGCCTGACATGAGAACACAACAGGCCAGCCCTGAGGCCTCAGTGGAGGACAGCTCTGTGGGGCAATGTGTGCTTCAGAGTTTCCCCAGGGAGGCAGGCAAGGCTAGACTACCCTAGATGCCACCCTTGCCTCACCTTCCCCCTCCCCAGCCTCCTGCCCTCCTTCCTGACAGGTTTCTCCTGATGAGCACTCCTTCAGTAAAGCACATGCACTCAGATCTCTGTTGCATCTCTGTTTCTAGGGAACCCAACCTAAGACAGTGATTTAGGGTGTACGTATATGCACACACACACTTATGTAAAAGTTTCACAAAAAAATATGCCCTTGCTTTATAGTCTTTTATTGTACTAAGCTGATCCAGTCAATTGATTGCATGACCTACTCACCAACAGACATGACCTGCAGTTTGAAAATTACTGACCTATGGGACCCTAGAGATGGAAACAATTACTTATGTCCAGATGTTAGGGTAGCGAATGTCACAGAAAGATAAATCTGAATCAGGTCTTAAGGGATGACTACAAGTTTTCCAAGTGAGCAATACAGAGTAGCTGTTTCAGGTGAGAGTTAGGAGAGGAGTGTGTGGCTGCCTACAACAGTGTTTCTCAAAGTGCTTCCAGGGATCACTCATATGACTAGGGTGTTTGGCAAACATGCAGATTTCTTTTTTTCCCCAAATGATCCAAAAAGTATTTATTAAAAAAAATCATTATGCCAAACATCTCAAATATCTAAATCCAATTGAAGATCACAAAATGTATCTGTGTTTTCCTAAACTTTCTGCAGGTTCCAAATTGAGCCTCGCTGCTCTAGAGCAACACTGTCTAATTGAACTTCCTGCAATAATGAAAATGTTCCTTATCTGCTATCCAGTATAGCAGTCCAATGTGGCTATGGAGTTACTTGAAAAAATATGCAGGTTTCATGACACTAGTCAGATTCTGCGATTCAACATCTCAAGTGGAAGGCCCTAGCAACTGCATTCTAAACAAGTTCCCTGGGTGATACTTCCGTGCAGTAAAATCAGGAAGTTCACTGAGCTGTGCCACTGGGAAAAAGAGCACTCCCAACCCTTCTTTTTCAGGTGGACTTCAGCTTGAGATGCCTGGAGTCAGAGAAGGCTTTACGGACAGGTGGCATGGGAACAGAGACAAGCAGAAGAGCAAAACTGCTCTGCCGTGCACGTGGGCCTGAACGGAGGACCACCACTCATGAAGCCTTCTCTGACCCTCTTGGCTGGAGGTGGTTTTCCCTAAGGGGAATTCGTAACATGTTTTGTGCACCTCTTCATGCACCCCACCCTGAAATGCAAGTGAACATGCCTCATTTCTTCCACAACAATCTCAGGGGCAGGCTTTCTATGTCTAGGTATTTCTGTTTTCATTCCTTCAATCAAGAAAGTCTCTTAGGCATAAAGAACTGTTTCAAATGCTGGTTGTATGAACAGGGCCGCCAACATCTGCTTTCTTTTGCTTTTCCGACCTGTCCCTTCATGCAAACACACAGGAATGCTTGGTAAAGACCCCGGCATAACGAATGAACAAATAGACCTAAAGGTATCCTGCCTTCAGTTAAATAGTAGTTGAACGGCCACAGGGTTTTCTGGTCTCTTCTAGCCTGCAGAAGCTATTGGAGGCAGGGCCCTGAGGAGGCAGCATCACCCTGTCACTCATACCAGCACTAATCAACTATAGCTATTTCAGAATCAAGAGCATAGTCACACCGCATCCTCAGGGACACCAACATGTCCTTTGTCTTCAACTAGGAAGACAGCCATTTCTCAGCACTGTACCTCTCCTTTTTAAAAAGACAAGAGAATACGAGTGCATGGTCTGACTCTTCAACTCTCCAGAGTCTTACTTCCCCAAAGTTTTCACTCTGTAGAGAAATAAAGCTAAAGAAGTTTCCCCAGAGGCTCTAGTTGCCTTGAGTGTGCCTCTTCCTTTCCTTCACTCTATTCCTGAGGATAAGAAGAGCTCAGACTGACTGAGCACAGACATGAGCCAGGCATGGTTCTGAGTGCATTACCCAGGTTATTTGTTTCCGGCAGAATAGACAATGACCCTGAGGAAATGGTTTCCCTCATTCTGTTCATCTGCTTGTATGCTTTGCTGATTTTTTCTCAGTATTATATTTCCTTTGTCAATTATGAAATCATCTTGTTGCTGGAAATACACATCGCATGTAGGCAAAGCTGTTGCTAATATCTTAAAAAGAAAAGAAATGTTAGTTTAAGTAACCAACAACAGTTTCGATTTTTACCATAGTTGAAGAGTTTCAGATTTTAAAAGGGAATCATGATTCTCACTTAATAGCCTCGGAAGGAAGTCATGGAGGCAGCTTAAAATTTTTTGTTTCTCTATGAAAATGTGAAATTTTAGGTGGTTATAAGGCTATATGTTGAGTTTTCTTTTCAAGGGCTATTATACTGTAATGATTGTAACTGAGTAATTGTGTAATTCTAAACTGGGAAAACATTTCTTCTTTGCTATTGGTTTGATGGTGTTCTGAACATTAACAATATGCATGATATAACAATTCAAAGATTTATTAGATGTTGTAATTTTGACACCTCCAGACCAATTTCCCTTAGTTCTTATGGTCTGTAAAATTTGGCTTTAAAAGTTTCCATAAGAGATTATATCAGGACAGCAAAATTCCACCAACTAAACTAAAACAGCAGAACTGCATCCATGCAACTGCAGTTTCCTTAAAATCCTGGGTTCTGTGGGACTCACTTTTATATTATCTCCTAGTCATTCAGTTGGCTACACAGTTAGAATCTCCAATTGTTCATTTCCAAGTTTTCACTGTATCCTGTGTATTAATCACTCAGTTGTGTCTGACTCTTTCTGTCTCCATGGACTGTAGCCTGCCAGGCTCCTCTGTCCATGGAATTCTCCAGGCAAGAATACTGGAGTGTGAAGTCATTCACTTCTCCAAGGGATTTTCCCAAGCCAGGGATCGAACCTGGGTCTCCTGCATTGCAGGCAGATTCTTTTACTATCTGAGCCACACCAGGGAAGCCCCTATATGTTTGCTTGATGTTTAGTGTTACTGACAAAGTTTTTAATTTCACCGATGCTCTGGTTGTTCATTGTGAGTGGGAAGCCCTGAGCCCTCTATTCTCGTGGTCACTGTTCAGACTCTTGACCAGGCTGCTGAGTCAGCTCCTTTGGACAGGACCCACAGGATTATGTTTATTTGTCCTCTTCATTTTTTCCCTTCACTAATTATGTTCATCTTACAACACAAAGTCATAAACTGCTTTACTAATTTTACACAGAAAACATATTATGGAATACTATATTAAATGCCATATTATGTTAAATTCAATCAATATTAACTTTTGTGGCCACGTTTAATTTCTATAAGAAAACAAGTCAGGTGCTTCCCAAACTGTGTACAAATCACCTGGGGGTCTTGCTAACATGCAGACTGGATTCAGTAGGTCTAGATGGGGGCTGAGAGTCTGTAAGTCTAATGAATCCACACATGATGCACTATTGTTGGTCTGCCCACCATATTTTGAGTAGCAAGGATGTTGCCATAGATTGAATGCTTGTGTCCCCCTGCTAAATTCCTAAGTTGACATCGAATCCCCATCATGATGGTCTTAGGAGGTGGGGTTCTGGGAGGTGATTAGGTCACGAAGGCAGAGTCCTCATGAATGGGATTAGTGCCCTTATAAAAGACGCCTGAGTGAAAAGACAGCCATCTAAGAACCAGGAAGAGGGTCTCAGACATTGAATCAGTAGGTACCCTGACCTTGGACTTCCCAGCCTTCAGAACTGGGAGAAATAAATACATGTTGTTTATAAGCCATCTGGTCTATGGTATTTTTAGCAGCCTGCACAGACTAAGAAAGATTAGATAGACAGGTAGACATGGATGGATGGATGAGGTGAGGTGAAGTCGCTCAGTCGTGTCCAACTCTTTGCGACCCCATGGACTGTAACCTACTAGGCTTCTCCGTCCATGGGATTCTCCAGGCAAGCATANACTGTAAGGTAAGGTAAGGTGAAGTTGCTCAGTCGTGTCCGACTCTTTGCGACCCCATGGACTGTAACCTACTAGGCTTCTCCGTCCATGGGATTCTCCAGGCAAGAATACTGGAGTGGATTGCCATTTCCTTCTCCAGGGGATCTTCCCGACCCAGGGATTGAACCTGGGTCTCCCTCATTGGGGGCAGACGCTTTAACCTCTGAGCCACCAGGGAAGCCAAGTATTGAACTCTGGGAGGGGAGAATCTTTGAACGGAGGATTAGGTGAGGACATGCTTGCCTGTAGGTCTTCCAGGGCATGGAGTCGGGGTGGGTCCCTGGAAGGCCTTAGAGAACTTCTGGTCTACCTGTTGTCATTTGGCAGAGAAACAGGAAAAACACTCTTGAGTGCGGTGCATGCTTTCAAGAGCGTGGCTCTTATTAGCTTCAGCAGAAATCCACTAAGCTATGAGCTGCTTAAGGACAAGGACTGTGTTTTAATTGTTTCTGTCCCCTCTTTCCAAAGTCTAGCACTTGATACTTGTGCTTGATACATACTGGGACCATTCATTTATTCAAAAAAAAAAAAAAGTTTACTGAATGCTTACTCTGTCTTTGATCTTGTTCTGAGCTCCGGGGCTACCATGGTGAGCAAGAATGATGGAGCCCTTGCCCGGAGAGAGCTTGCACGGAGTGGGAAACTGCTTCTGAACAATTCATTATGCTGTTTAATGTGGTGGTGAATTCCTTGGGAGAGAAATACAGAGGCTCAGAGCATATACAAGCATCTAGCTGACATAGTCTGGGGAAGGCCTCTCTGAATAAAAAGTTTAAGCCAAATTTGCTGGAGGACCTGTCTGAGCCAGGCAGATTCCCCCCAGCAGAGTGGAGAACAAAAGGGGTGATGGTGGTGGATTAACCTTGTGCGAACCTATCACTCAAGGATCTTGTTAAAACAGAGTCTGAATCAGGAGGGTCAGGTAGGGTCTGAGCCTGCAGTATCAACAAGCTCTCAGGTGATTGCTAGTCTGTGAGTGCCTTCAGGAGCTTTCTGTGCGTCTTCCTTCCCCCCTTCATTGTTACAGTTGAAAGATGGTGGGATTCAGCTGGGTCAGCATCCTCCCCTCCCCAAGCCCCCCACTCCACCCGACCCATAGCCCTGTTGGCTGCAGTGATGTAACTTTCCAGTGTACTCAAAGCATAGTTGATTAGCCGTAGAGACTTATTGTTCCTGCCCTATCCCTGTGCTGGCTGAAAATACTCCCCTGCTCCCCTGGCATCTCGATCCTGCATTGTAGAGAAGGCTAGAGGTGTGGCGGGCAGGAGGAGGAAATTAGGATTTGGTAAGGACAAGAGAAAATAAAATCTAAACTCAGGATCTGGTGTCTTGCAAATTAACACATTTCTCTTGGTATTTCTCAAAACATCTTTCCCTGTGTTTCGAGGCTAGAGAGAGGGACCCAGGCATCGTTTTTGACAGATTATTTTTTTATAATAAAGAAGGCCAACTTCCTGGGGAAAGGGATTACTGTCAAGATCACAAGATTTTAAACCAAAAATACTTTGGCCACCTGATGCGAATAGCCAGCTCATTGGAAAAGACCCCGATGCTGGGAAAGATTGAGGGCAGGAGGAGAACGGGGTGACAGAGGGTGAGATGGTTGGATGACATTATTTAGCGACTGAACAACAAACCAGGAATACGTATGGTGCTCTTGCTGTTATGCCCGAAGTCCGAGTCCCCAAAACTGAGAGAATAAGACGTCCACAGCAATGCAAAAGCAAAAAGGGGTTTATTACTAGCTCGAGCTAGGACTTAAGTCGCATCCAGGGCAGTGGAATCGAACAGGAGGCCTGAGCCCAGAACTACAGCAGTATTTATAGGCTTAGAACAAAGACAGGGAGTTGGCAAGGGCGGATTGGCTGCAGGGGTTTCCTGGTATTTACTAATTGGCCAATCTTTATTGGCTGCAGGTGTTTCCTGGTATTTACTAATTGGCTAATCTTTATTGACTGCAATTTGGTCCTAACACTTGCCTCTGAAAGAATGTTCATAGTTACTCCAACTCTGAATGTTCACACGTATCTCAAAAGTTGTGAGACGTTAAGGGGTTTTCAGCTTTTCTGAATGTAAAACCTAATTAGATCACACATGCAGGTTTTTCAAATCCCCACTGGATAAACTTGCACTGGAAGGAAAAGGGCGTCTCCCTAAGATTCAAGATCCTTTTTGGGGGCCATAGCCTTTTTGAACTGTGTGCTCAGAGGTTGGAATTCTGTGATTGGAACATGTCTGGCATTTTATTTCATTTGGGAGAGAAACATGACATGCAGGTTTTTCAAATCCCCACTGGATAAACTTGCACTGGAAGGAAAAGGGCGTCTCCCTAAGATTCAAGATCCTTTTTGGGGGCCATAGCCTTTTTGAACTGTGTGCTCAGAGGTTGGAATTCTGTGATTGGAACATGTCTGGCATTTTATTTCATTTGGGAGAGAAACATGAAGCGATGATGAATGGATCATGGGAAGATACGGTCCTTGCAACACAATAATAGTTTTGTCACTGAGCTGAACTTGGGTCTGCTTTACCGCACAGCAAAGCCGGTTTACTGACACTGGGTTGTGGTGAAGTACAGTGTTTATTTGTTGGGTGCCAAACAAGATTGCTTGTGCTCAAAACACCTGAATGCTTTGCTGGCTGCCAGGAAATGAATTTTTAATTGGAGTGTAGTTGGTTTACAACATTGTATTGGTTTCAGGTGTAGAGTGAAGCGAATCAGGTACATTAATGGATACACATGTATCCACTCTCTAGATTCTTTTCCCATATAGGCTATTACAGAGTATTGAATAAAGTTCCCTGTATTATACAGTAGGTCCTTAATAGTTATCTGTTTTATGTATAGTAGTGTTTATCTGAACCCACTCCAGTGTTCTTGCCTGGAGAATCCCAGGGATGAGGGAGCCTGGTGGGCTGCCGTCTGTGGGGTCGCACAGAGTCGGACACGACTGAAGCGACTTAGCAGCAGCAGCGGATATCTGTCAACCCCAATCCCTCCCTCATCTGGGGCGAGGGCTTCATGGCGTATGACTTTCTTCTGGTTGATTGGTGGTGAGGTATCAGGGTGATGTGAGTCTTAACCATTGACCCTCTGGTGACAGTCCACAGCCTGTAGTCACCATACTTAACCCGAGTAAGGGTCTTAGCTTCTGCAGACCTACTCAAAGATAAGTGCTGTGTGTATCACTTTTATGTTCAGATGACCACTTTTATGTTCTTGTTCAGTCGCTCAGTTGTGTCCGACTCTCTGTGACTGTGAACTGCAGCACACCAGGCTCCCCTGTCCTTCAGAGACACAGCGCATGGTTGTATATATTATCCCTCGCGGAGGAACTAGAACTGTTTTATCACTGAACTGTTGCCATTACTTTTCCTACTTAACATTTTTTTTCGTTTCTGCACCCCCTCACTTCCCCAATGAGTAACTGCTGGTGCCTGCCGTTTGGAACTCTGGAAGGCCTAGGAGACTGCTTTTGTGAAGGCCGTACAGAGTCCTGCTCGGTTTCAGTTTGACTTTCATTCTCTAAGTTGTGTGTGCAGAGGGAGGGGAGCAAGAGAGATTTTCAGAACCACCAATGAGATCTAGTTCTCGAGATTTGTTTTGTCATTGAGACCCTAAAGTGGCCAGTAGTATGTTTTCCACTTTTGAAAAAGGTGTTGCAGTTTTAACATAATCTCAAAAAAGTTGTAAGAATATAGTGCAAGTGACTCTTGTGACCCTTTCACCCTGGTTGCCATATCCTCTTCTTTGTATTTGTAGCATACAGTCATCATTCATGGTAGTTATGTTCTATCAGGGATTTCCGCAATGGCTCAGTGGTAAAGAATCTGCCTGCAATGCAGGACCCTCAGGAGAGGGTTCAACCCCTGGGTCAGGAAGATCCTCTGGAGGAGGGCACAACAACCCACTCCAGTATTCTTGCCTGGAGAATGGACACGTGCATGTTCCATCAAGTCACAAGCACTAAATTAGTGAATTTCGAACCATTGCTTCTGTGAGAAATACTGAGTTAGTTCCTATGAGCCTCTGGTCACTACATTTTCATCAAGTGATAGATACCTGATCTTGTGTTGGGCTTCCCTGATAAGCTCAGTTGGTAAAGAATCCGCCTGCAATGGAAGAGACCCCTGGTGTGATTCCTGGGTCAGGAAGATCCCCTGGAGAAGGGATAAGCTACCCACTCTAGTATTCTTGGGCTTCCCTTGTGACTCAGCTGGTAAAGAATCTGCCTGCAGTATGGGAGACCTGGGTTCGATCCCTGGATTAGGAAGATCCCCTGGAGAAGGGAAAGGCTACCCACTCCTGGATTCCAGCCTGGAGAATTCCATGGACTGTATAGTTGTGACTGTAAAGAGTTGGACACAACTGAGCGACTTTCACTTTCACTTGTATGCTTCTGTTTAAAGTCCTCTTACTTAATACGTAGTGTTGATTCATTAACACTGAATATATGAACAACAGCACTGTGACTTGTACCTGAACGAAAATTGTCTTATATTTTCTCTGTAAGGCACATCACAACAGGTTTCTTTGTGCCTAGGGAAACGAGGACTGTGATGCCTGTGAGCCATTTTAAACAGCAAGATCACCACACAAAAGCCCTGATGACTGCAGTAATTTTTCTTTGGCTTTAACAGTCTGAGGATTTGACCCTAAACGTTTGGTTGAGGGGTCAAAGTCCTGTGATGCTCAGATGATCAGCCCCTCAGTTGTGTCCGACTCTTTGTGACTCCATGGACTGCAGCACACCAGGCTCCCCTGTCCTTCACCGTCTCCCGTGCTTAGTCGCTCAGTCGTGTCTGACTCTGCGACCCCATGGACTGTATCCCGAAAGGCTCCTCTGTCCATGGGGATACTCCAGGCAAGAATACCGGAGCGGGTTGCCATGCCCTCCTCCAGGGGATCTTCTCAATCCAGGAATCAAACCCAGGTCTCCCACATTGTAGGTAGATTCTTCACTGTCTGAGCCACCAGGGAGCTCACCATCTCCGAGTTTTCTCAAACTCATTCCATTGAGTCTGTGATGTCATCTAACCATCTCATCCTTTGTTGCCCCCTCCTCCTCCTGCCCTCGATCTTTCCCAGCATGAAGGTCTTTTCCGGTCAATCTGTTCTTTGTATCAGGTGGCCAGAGTATTGGAGCTTGGAGTCAGTTAATTTTTGGTTCTTCTTTTGCTAATTTTCACACATGATGGTTACTCTGAAAAACTTGACAGCTGGAATGGATTTTTTGGGAATGACACTTTGCCTCTGCCTGCCACATAGTTCCTGCTGAGTTCTGATTTCTGAGTGACTCTGGTTCCTCGAGCACAGTGGAGCTCAGCGTGGGTGGTGAGGACTTGGCTCTGTAGAGGATCATCGTGGGGTTTCTGGCTTCTAGGAACCTGAGCCAGTTCCATCCTGGTGAGGCTTTCTTTGTGCAAGTTACAGGCATGGTGTTCTGCACGTATCACCACTTTTTTGATGCATAATTCTCATAGCAAATGTTTAGTATTTGTGGTTTATTAGAAAGTATACTGGGAGAAGTTGTGTTCTAGTCCTGATGTGTCACAGTTTTTTCATCTGTAAAATGAGTGCCTTTCATGCAGAGCATTGTAAGGGTGTAGAGGGGTGGACAGTAGAGAGGGAAGGGGAAAAGAGACCACTGTGCCCTTATTTCTTGAGTATCTGCTAGTGTCAGCTACTGTGAGGCATCTCAACAACCACAACCTGCAGAGAAGGTGGTGGTATTGTCCTTACATACAGATGAGGGGATAGCACAGTGTTTTACTTAAGACTGTCTGGTTTCACAGTCATGGTCATCTGAGGCTGTGATTGTCAAGACAGCTTTGTTACGTTTGAAGATCGCTGGTGGCTCAGTGGTTAAAAAAAAAAAACAAAAAACAACTGTCTGCCAATGCAGGAGACACAGGTTTGATCCCTGGGTCAAGAAGATCCCCTTGGAGAAGGAAATGGCAGCCCACTCCAATATCCTTGCCTGGGAAATCCCATGGACAGAGGAGCCTGGCGGACTACAGTCCATGGGGTCTCAGAGTTGGACATGACTTAGTAACTAAACAACAATCATAGACTTAAGATATGATATTTATTTATGATAATCTCTGAGGACAGAGGTTCAGAAATCACTTTCCTAGAGAGTGGGAATCTTAGGTGATAAACGAGGGGAGTGAGATCATGGGTCATTTCTCTAATTCTTCTGGTTGAATTCAGTGGTGGGAGAATTTCCATGAATTTGGTGTTTACTTTTAAATCCCAGGGGGAAATGGTTCTTTTTCTATGGTACATCTATTTTTTTTCCAATCTTTACTTCAGACCACACTTTGAGCCATTTCATTTCTTTCTTTTTTTAAAAAATTCTGCCCATGCCAAGCAGCTTGCAGGATCTCAGTTCCCCCCGCAGGAATTGAACCTGAGCCACCTCAGTGAAACCACTGAATTCTAACCACTAGACCACCAGGAAACTCCTGAACCATTTCTTATCACAATAATATTGACTATTATTTATTGGGTCTTTTGGCCAACTTCTGTGCCAAGGGCTTTATTCCCTTGTTTAAGTTTCATGACACCTCTCATGGATGTTCTGATATACTTACCAATGAGGAAATTGAGGCTAATAGAGCCAATGAACTTTCAAAAGTTACCACTGACATGGATTTGATACTGAAACTGAATTCTGCTGCTGCTTACCACCGGCCCTTCTCTGATTATAAAGATGAGCAGTCTGTGTAACTTGAAGTGGTCGTCCAGAATTTATTTTTGCTGAGCACATACCGTTTAGACTACCATAAAACTAGTTTTCATCTCACTTCCTGTCATAATGTTTTATATCAGAGGCTGGCAGGCTGACTCTGTGAAGGGCCAGGTAGTAAATACTTTAGCCTTTGCAGGCCATATGGACTCTGTAGCAACTACTCAGCTTTGGCGTTTCAGTGTGAAAGCAAGCAGATAGACAATTACATAAATGAATGAACGTGGCCATGTTCCAATAAAACTTTATTTATGGATGCTGAAATTTGAATTTCATACTCTTTTCATGTGTTACATAATATCTTTTGGATTCTTTTTTTTTAACCCATTTAAAAATGTAGAAGCCATTTTTAGCTCGTGGGTTGTACAGGAACAGGTGGTAGGGTGGAATTGGCCAGTGGGCTGTAGTTGGCCGAGCCTGCTTTTTCTCATTCTGAAGTTTGCTTCCTTTGTGTCTCTTTTTGGGTGTTTTGTAAAATTGGGACTGTAAGCCTGCTTTCCCTGCGTATGGCAATGTTTAATAAGTGTTGGTTTGGTTTGGGGCAGCCAGCTCATGGAAGCTTTGCTGGCTTAGTGACAGTTTCTGACACCTGCTCAGCTGGCACACAGAAATGGAGATTTTTAACTGAGGAAAAGATTTAATCAGTAGGTCACCTCACCTACCGTTTTAACAGATAGCAGCTCCTCAGATGCTAGTTTCTACATGTACATAGTGGAATATCAGAATGGGACACTTCAGGTCTAGTCCTTGCCCTGCCATTCGTTTCATTTTAAGCAAAAGTCACCTTTACCTCTTTCACATGCAGATTTTTCGTCTGCACAATAAAACGGCTCTTGCTTAGCTGCTCTCTTGTTAGAGTCTCCTTTGAGATTTGAACTCGTTTCTTTCCAGACTGAGGTCCAGTTCTTGGTATAGCCAGTCCTGGAGCAGCCGTTATGATCATCTCTCTTGAATGAGTTAGTGCACCCAGCGCAAGTGAAATGGGCTGCCACAAGGCCATGTGCTTCCAGGTCGTTGTGCCGGGCCCCTCTCATTTAGGTTTGCCTCTGGCTCTTGCCAGAAAAAAGAAGGAAGCTGGCCATGTTGGCATGTATGCTGGGAACGACCTCCCAGGTCACAGGGCTTACAGTCTTCTGGGATTGCTTGCTCCTTGTCCAAATGACTTTTTAATTTTCAAGAAAGAGAGGCAATAGCTCTGGTTGCCAGAAAGCTTTTTCCTGATGCACTTTCTGAGATTTTTCTCCAAGTTAGTTTTTTTTTTTTAAGTTCTGCACTTGCCTTAATTCCATTTCTTTAGATGTTTTTTGCTTCATTAACGTAGACCACAATTCTTCCCTGTCCCCTGAAGGCGTTTTTAGGTGGGGAGGGCACCTTGTCTGGAGAAGAGTCACTGGCCTGCTCCTTTGTCCTCTGAGCAGCCTCTGGGTGGTGGCCTTGGCAAGCTTCCAGATGGCACTATGGACTGTTTAGTTCAGTGACCTTCTTGGTTCTTCTTTCTGTGCCACAGAGGGAAGGAGTTCATTCTGCTTGTCTCAAAGAAAAAACTTGTATTGTTTTTGGCCATCTTTCTCCTTTTTCGGGCTTTGTAGATTTCACTGAAGTTTGGCTTCTTTCCTGTGACTTCTACCTTGTTATTTCTCGAGGATTTGAAAGTTTACAGTAGCCCTTCACTCTGTTGTGAGTCACCGTGCCTGACTTCTTGGTCTGAGTCAGCTGCCTGTTGGTGTTGTTCAGATAAGGGTCTAATCTTCCTGCAAGATGTGGAAATACCCCTTTGGTGAAGGAGACATTTTATGTCATACTAAGGCACATCCATATTGGACCTTAGCAGTTATTTTAATTGAAATAAAGATGAAAGTGAAAGTCACTCAGTTGTCTCTGACTCTTTGTGGCCCCATGGACTATACAGTCCATGGAATTCTCCAGGCCAGAACACTAGAGTGGGTAAATGTTCCCTTCTCCACGGAATCTTCCCAACCCAGGGATCGAACCCAGGTCTCCCAC
Organism: Oreotragus oreotragus; assembly: GCA_006410675.1. Classification (NCBI taxonomy): domain Eukaryota; kingdom Metazoa; phylum Chordata; class Mammalia; order Artiodactyla; family Bovidae; genus Oreotragus; species Oreotragus oreotragus. The sequence goes on along the minus strand of SJYX01009330.1, from coordinate 154,287 downwards.
ATTGCAGGTGGATTCTTTACCGGCTGAGCCACAAGGGAAGCCCAAGAATATTGGAGTGTNTGGACTATACAGTCCATGGAATTCTCCAGGCCAGAACACTAGAGTGGGTAAATGTTCCCTTCTCCACGGAATCTTCCCAACCCAGGGATCGAACCCAGGTCTCCCACATTGCAGGTGGATTCTTTACCGGCTGAGCCACAAGGGAAGCCCAAGAATATTGGAGTGTGCAGCCTATCCCTTCTCCAGGGGATCTTCCCGACCCAGGAATTGAACAGGGGTCTCCTGCATTGCAGGAGGATTCTTTACCAGCCGAGCTACCAGGGAAGCCCCAATAAATGTACATACCCTAAAATTATTCACAAGACTGTCACAACTGTCTAAGTCTAGAACATTTTTCACTAGTGCTCGGAAGGAAAGGGAACCCTGGACTCAGTAGCAGTCACTCCCTTTCTCTTCCTCCAGCCCTTGAGAACCATTCGTCTACTTCCATCTCTATGGATTTGCCTATTCTGGACATTTCATATGAATAGAATTATTCAATATATGGCTTTTTTGTCTTGACTTCTTTCACTTAGCATGTTTTCAAGATTTATCCATGCTGTAGCATCAATCAGTACCTTATTTCTTTTTTATTTCTGAATAATATCCGTTTCACGGATATACCGCATTTTGCTTATTCATACAGTACTTCCTCATTCCGGATACTAGACCCTTATCAGACATGTTTTGTGAATATTGTCTTTTCACCTTCTTGGTAGTGTCCAGTGAAGCATAATGGTTTTGGTTGTTTGCGCTTTCTAAGATGGTGTCATTGCCTAACCCATTGCACTATCCACCATTACAGTGTTTTCTTCTAAGAGCTTCTTCTTATATTTAGGTCTTTGATCCTTTGAGTTAACTTTTGTGTATGGTGTGAGGTGGAGATCCAGCTTCTTCCTTTTGCATTTGGATATCCAGTTTTCCCAGGGCTGCTTTGTTGGCTCAGTGGTGAACAATCCACCTGCAATGCAGGCGACTCGGGTTCTACGCCTTGGTCGGGAAGATCCCCTGGAGGAGGGCATGGCAGCCCACTCTAGTATTCTTGCCTGGGAAGTCCCGTGGACAGAAGAGCTTAGTGGGCTATAGCCCTTGGAGTCACAGAAGAGTTGGACTAAACAACAGCAGTCCAGTTTTACGGGTGCAGTTTTTGTTGAAAGGTTCTTTCCCAGTTATCTGTGCACCCTTTTTGAAAATCAGTTGACCATACATTTTTGAGTTTATTTGGGGCTTCCTTTTTGTAACATTTTGGTATTCATCAGGTGACTGAGGTGACTGTCCCTACCTCCCCCCCACCTTTTTTTTTTTTTTTTTAGATTTATTCATTTTTTGCTGTGCTGGGTCCTCGTGCCTGCATGTAGGCGTTCTCTAGTTGCGAAGTGGGCTTCTCGCTGAGGAGGCTTTTCTCGTCGCAGTTCACAGGCTCTAGCGCGCGTGGGCTCAGTAGCCGCGGTGCACCGGCTTAGTTACTCCATGATGTGTGGGGTCTTCCTGGACCAGGGCATTAAGCCCGTGTCCCCTGCATGGCAAGGTGGATTCTTAACCACTGGACCACCAGGGAGTCCTGTCCTGTGTATGCTGGCTCTTGATATCGGCAGATATGACTAAGATATTCTTGTTATGTCGAAACAGGCAGATGAATGTGTTAAGCTAGTCCTCCTTGTAGAGCTGACAAGATATTCTCACCTAGTAAGATATGATTTTTAAGGGAAGATTTTTGCTCTTGGTGCTGTGAAAAAAAAAAATTCTGGTTTTATTGACGTATTTATGGTTTTCTATGGGGCTTCCCTGGCAGCTCAGCCGGTTAAGAATCTGCTTGCAGTGTAGGAGAACTGGGTTCTATCCCTGGGTTGGGCAGATCTCCTGAAAGAAGGCATGGCAACCCTCTCCAGTACTCTTGCCTGGAGAAGCGCCGTGGAGAGTGGAGAGTGCGTCCATGGGGTCGCAAAGAGTCGGACGTGACTAAAAACATCGTGTGGTTTTCTGAACCGTCACTTTTTTTGCCCTAAGTGTAGTGTGGCTAGGTTTTTGTATAAGAGATTTTCTGTCTTCTGGTGTTTGTGGTCTGGGAGTTTAGGTGTTAAACCAAGTCATTTATCAGTATCTAGTGGTGATTTATGGTGGGGTTGCTGTTGCTGAGCAGTATTTCAGTTGCGGCCTATAAAGTATGTCACAGTTAGGTAGCTCTCCTAGTAAACTCTTAGTGGGTTTGATCAGTTTGAGTCCCCATTTTCCTTCTCAGCTGACTTGTTTCAGTCTTTGTCAGCCTCGGACTAGTGCCCTGAAGTCAGGTCCTCTGAATCATACCACGTTTCTCTGTAACCTTTATCGGAAGAGCTGAGAACTGTCTTAATTCATGACCGCAATCAAACTGACTCATTTTGACAGCTGTTTTCACAAACCTCCTGGTGTATCAGGTAGGGCTAAGATCAGATAATTTCTCTAGAATATGTCATTTTATTAATATAATTGGATAAAGCAGTTACCATATGAATTGCTTTTTATGCCCTATAAATTAGCAATTAAGGATAATTACCACATCCATGAAAGTTTGCAACATGAATCAGTACAGCTTTGGCAGAACAATTACCCCTGACAGTTTCCTCTCAATCTTAACGTTATTCTTCTGAAATTAAAATTCTGAATAACAGACAGTATTTTCCTTGTTTATTGTTTATCTGACTCCCCGCACTAGAATGTCTGCTCTCCAGGAGCATACATTTTTGTCTGTTTTGGTTCACTCGAGGCATGTTACGTGCATGGAACAATGCCTGGCATGTAGAAGGTACTCAGTAAATTTGTGTTGAACAAATAAATGGATTAATCAGTGGATAAAATTGTAAGTAATCAACTTAGATGTCAGATCTAGTGACTTATAGAAGAAAAATGACTTATTTTTATGCCCTATGAGATTCATGTTAATTTGATATATAGACCATTGGTCTTTTTCATATTTCACTTAAAAACATTTACAATATTTTATCCCCAGAAGACCTTTCCCTTGGCTTTATTCATTAGGGAAACTTAGGCAAGAGAAGACCATTAAATATTTTTATTGAGGAAGAACTTGAATAAAGACTTTTGACAAGTGAGACAGGTGGAGGGAATTGAAGAGTACTTGTAAGATGATGAAATGGAGAGAGCAAAAAAAAAAAAGCGGAGATGAAATGTGTTTTGACCTATTTCATTTTGCATAAATAATAGGAAGGAAACGAATTCTTTCCATGCAGACAGGTCTCTTCCTTCCATGATGGTCTGTAGACAGTCTTTTCCTATCTCATCATTTGGCATGGCCAAATGAATGACAGGGAGAGAGTTTCAGAGGAAAGATGTAGGCATGTTAGTCCTCTCCTCCTGGGGGAACAGGAACAGCAGTGCCTGCCACAGTGAATATCTGTCCTTGGAAGGTTGACTTGCTGGTTGTCGCTTACACTTGCACCTTCAGTAGTATTGGGTTGACCAAAAAGTTCATTTGGATTTTCCCATAAGAGCTTATGGAAAAATCTGATGAACTTTTTGGCCAACCCAATAGGTGTTGTGCAGCCTATAAACTCATCTCTCTCTAAGATTAATTCAAATGTGGACTGTTGCCTGAATGGCCTATTTGGTGCAAAAAAAGCAAGGAGGCTCTGACAGCAGTCTTCAGAATAGCTTTCAAGGTGAAAGGAGGGAGTGTACAAAGATTTTTCAAAATTCCTTCATATGAATTATTTACTAAAGCCTTTATGGGGCTGGGATAATAGTTATAGACCCATTGTCCCCCAAGGGTCTCATTCACTAGATTGAGGGCATTAGAAGCAACACCTTGTTGGTATTTAAGGGGAATAAGAGGGTACCTATCAGCCATTGTGTTCTTGAGCTTTTCAGCAGGCTTTGTCAGGCCTGAGAGATAAACATTGCTTCTTAGCTGGGGTCAGTGCTCATTGCTCAGCCATGGCGAGCATCTAGCTGGGCTTTCCAAGACGTACTAGGTCTTTTGGGAGAGCTTTATGAGTTTTCGTGAAAGCTTGACAAGAATAGAGGAATAGGCCTTTGAGACAGGAAGTCTGCTTTGTTTGCTGTGTGATCCTCAGTCCTGTTGGAGACTGTACATGGATGATTTCAAGGCAGTTGTGCTTGCTGTTCATCTGCCACTTGGTGAAGAATTGACTATAAATGAGTCACTTCCAAGTTCTTTTCTTTCTTTGGCCCTTCTCATTTTAGGAACATCAGCCATCCTGTGCTGTAGTATATCTGTTCTTTGGCTTTACTTTGTTTGAGGGCTTGTCTTTTTAAAGTGTCAGATCCCTGGGATGATGTCCAGGGCATGGGTTCTCGAGAAAGGCAGTTTGGTTGGAGGCTGTAAGGTTTTGATTGCTGATAACACTCGATCACAGAGGATAAAATGAAAAAATGATTTATAACTAGATAAAGAAGGCAGTCTTTTATTATGTGTGTGATGGTGTAGCCAGGGAGGTGTAGACTATCGTTAGACCAAGGTCTGTGTGCTTAACTTATCGGGGATAATGAGATGTTACTGTGTTTTGTTTTTTTTTTAAATTAGAATGTGTGCATTTTTCCGACAGAGTTTCTGTAGGAGAGTAGGATAGATTCATAGAGTGGAATACTGTACAGCCACAAAAGCGAATAGTGTTTTGGCATGAATGGCTTTTACCAAAAAAGGGCAAAAGAAGCAAGTCAGTGATGGGTATACGTGCTGTCGACTCGGTGTATGTAGAGATTTGAAATAGGAGATGAGGAAGCACCATATTGCATGGAAACATGTACACAAAGGGTAACACTATAGAAAAGCAAGGGAGAGGCTATCACGGTGGTTAGAAAAGAGGTCAGCAAAAGGGCTGCGAGTTAAGAGGGACACGGCATCCAAGGTCCTGCCAGTGTTCCAGCTCTTCTCTCACAAACTTAGCCGCACTGGGTCCCCCTTGCAGCCAGGGGGTCTTCACTGTTATGGCACTTGAGCTCAGCTGCCCCACAGCATGTGGGATCTTAAGTCAGAGACCAGACCCACGTTCCCTGCACTGGAGGGTGGATCCTTCACCACTGGACCGCTGGGGAGTCCTCAGTGTTCTAGTTCTTAACTTGGGTGATGGTTACTTAGCTGTTTCTTATTCTTAAAGATATAATGGGTTGGCCAAAATGTTCGTTCAGGTATGTCCATAAACTCTTATGGAAAATCTCGAAGGAAATTTTTGGCCAACTGAATGCGTATATATTTAATGCAGTTCTTTATTTGTATTACTTGCCCACAATTTAGAGCATGAGTTAAGGTGGCGAGGCGAGGGAGACAAGTCAGCTAAGCAAATGACTACTGAAGTGGCTTCCCTTCCTATTCTTTTTCCCTCTGAGTCAGTTTCTTTCCCAAGGACTTTTTCCTTTACAGAAAACCCCACAGTCTAGTCTGCCGTGAAGTCCTACACTGGCAGGGCTCTCCAACCTTCTGACTATTTGTTCAGCAGCTATTTGTTTTGAAACATGGGATTAAGCCTTTCAGCTCAAGCGAAGGCGCTGCTCAAGCCTCCCTGGTGATGAAATTGTGTAAAGAATTTGAATAGCTTGGGCGATGTTTATCATTTTTGCTGTGTGCCTTTTCTTTTCTGCCATGTGAAACCCTTTCTCCCTCCTCCCTGCAAATATTTGAAGTGAGCTTTAGAGCTCTTTCCATAGTTGCAAGCGGGTGGTATGCTAGACATCCTTCTTCAGAGAGAGGGAAGGAACTATTGGGCTTGGGAGCCCGAAGGTCCTTCTTTGGTTACCCTGTTTTCACCGCGGAGGTCATGAGTTTTCTAGAGGCTCTCCTATAGCCTAGACTGTTTTAGCCTCGACTCTGAGCACTGTGTTTCTTTTAGCCTCGACTCTGAGCACGGTCTGCAGAGGAAGACTCTGGCCGCATTACTCCCACATTAGCCCTGGGCCCTCTAGGGTCCTTCCGGCTGGTGTGGGTGGCGTGTCAAGGCTTCTTCCTTCAACATCCACTTTTCTCTGGCCTTCTGTTGTTTGCTTTTGCCATCGTAGAACAGCTTATATGGATGGAGACATTAGCTTCTTAATAATTGGAAAGAACACAGGTGGTGGTCAGCTTGCTGGGATGAAATTACAAAGGCTCTCTCCATGACTCACATGCCTCTTCACCCTCCAGTCTTATCTGACTTTTCTATCATCTTGCTTAATTCTCATTTTTATTTCTGGGTCAGTCCCTTTAGAATCGAGCCCAAGGTTTTATGTAGGTATTTCTCTTAAAAAATTGAAAGTAATCTTGTTCATTCAGTCATTCAATAAATGTTTGAGTGCCGCGTACTGTTCTAGATGTTGGGGATACAGTAGTGGACCATCTCTGTAATGGCAGCGTTACCTTTCAATGGCTACATTTTTGTTTCTTCCCCGACCTAGGTGCTCTCAGGGTGCGCCATCATTGTCCGCGGGCAGCCTCGTGGGGGGCCTCCTCCTGAGAGGCAGATCAACCTGAGCAACATTCGCGCTGGAAACCTTGCCCGCAGGGCAGCTGCCGCACAACCCGATGCAAAAGACACCCCGGATGAGGTAGGTGCTTTTCCTCGAGAGCCTGTTGACCCCGGTGATAGTCCAGGACTATCAAGGATAGTCTCCCCCTTGACTGCACAGTTGGTGTACTTTCTTTTGTGTATATTTTGAGTATTTTTATGTCACAGGACTAGTGATAGACCCACAGTGGCACGCCTCGGTTTATGCATTCACTGCCTTTAATCCCAGTAACTCCTTCTCTTTTCCTCGTAGACTTACCTGTAAGCTTAGAGGCTTTCCAGGTTTATTAGCCTTCTCAGGTTCACCCTCTTTCTGTTTGCACAGGTTAGAATATTTCCTAGATAGTCTCAGCTGTCTGAGGTTGGTATTGGTTATGGCCAAGCCCCTTCATTTTATGTTTAAATCCTTAAAATTCAGAGGGATGCACAGCAAAAAATCTAGTTTATCTCCTTGGACACTACAGTTGTTACTATAGTCTTGAGTCTCCAGAGACATTTATCATCCATATAAGCAGACATTTAATTAAAAAAAACATGTACTTTTTTCATCTATAATAAAAAGCATTTTGTTGGACTTAAGAAGATGGTGAAACAGTATTCAGGAAATAGAGAAAAGTCATCCCCAATTCTGTCATTGGCAATTAGATTTTTAATAGACAAAGATCAGTTATTTTCCATTGGTCTTTTCTCAGTAAGCACAAGTATTTGGAATAACCGTGCTGTATACCTCGGTTGATCAGTGAGGATTGAACAAGATTGGGGAGAATGCTTCGCACAGGCCTATCAGCTACTCAGCAGATGAGAGCTGTGGTCGTCTGTGTGTGCTCAGCCACTCAATCGTGTCTGACTCTGCGACCCTGTGCACCATATCCCACCAGGCTCCTTTGTCCATGGGATCTCCTAGACAATAATATTGGATGGAGTTGCCATTTCCTCCTCCAAGGGATCCTCCTGATCCAGGGATCGAACCTGGGCCTCCTGCATTGCAGGCAGATTCTTTACGGCTGAGCCACTGGGGAGGTATGTGGTCATCACTGGTGGTTTAACTTCTGCAGCTACAAACACTTCTCGTACGGTTAGCCCAAGTACTGAAGAGTAAATCTGTCTCAGCACTTTTCAGATTTTGGCTGCTAAGTGCTTTTCTTGACCAGTGTTTTGAATAGTTCTTTCCTTTCAGTTTTGTGTTGTGTAACAGCTCGCCTGCTTTGCACAGAAGCGTGTTGAGCCTTTTTGGCTAAAGCCAATCAAGCTTATTTCCCAGAAGGAAGAAGCAGGGTCGCCTCTAGGAAAGAAGGATTGGGTTCTCATTTCCTCTTGCGTGGGTGAGGATGAGGCCAGTTGGAGCTGGTTCTAAAATGTCTTAGCTGTAGCCTGTGTAACGGTACAATAAAATCTTACCAGAACTATCCCAGCTGAAAGAACACCATGTAATCTGACCCCCACTCTCATTAGTTTTTTATATTTCTATAGCTGAGTTAGTGGCTTTTTGTCTCTTCCAGAGCAACTCAGTTTCTCCTAGCAACTCTTCAGAGGTCCCTGTGACATGAAGTGTTAGGAACCTGCAAAGTTCACCCTTTGTCAGCCGCAGCCACTATTCCTCTGATAGTCTGGTCTCTCCCTGCCTTGCTGTGATGTGGCTTCCCCCTACCATGCCCTTGAACTTTCTCTGGCTCAAGTAAGGAGTGATGCCAACTAGTAACCCAGTTCTGAAAACAACCCCAGCTTTTATTGAGGACTAGAGATTCTGCCTTCTTAAAAATTTCTCTTCTCCATTTTTGAAGCTTCATTGTTATTGTTCTTTGTTCAACTCTGAACATGTACTTGGTATATTGAGAGAACAGTCTGTCTGCCTTCATTTTCCTGTCCTCTGATCCTTCCACTGATACTCTCAGATCTTTCTGAAACATAATTTCATTTTTTCCCTGGCTCAATGTTCTGTTCAGTTCAGTTCAGTTGCTCAGTCGTGTCCGACTCTTTGCGGCTCCATGAATCGCAGCACTCCAGGCCTCCTTGTCCATCACCAACTCCTGGAGTTTGGGTGTCTGACTCTTTGCGACCCCATGAATCGCAGCATGCCAGGCCTCCTGTCCACCACCAACTCCCGGAGTTCACTCAGATTCACGTCCATCGAGTTAGTGATGCCATCCAGCCATCTCATCCTCTGTCGTCCCCTTCTCCTCCTGCCTCCAATCTCTCCCAGCATCAGAGTCTTTTCCAATGAGTCAGCTCTTCACATGAGGTGGCCAAAGTACTGGAGTTTCAGCTTCAGCATCATTCCTTCCAAAGAAATCCCAGGGCTGATCTCTTTCACAATGGACTGGTTGGATCTCTTTGCAGTCCAAGGGACTCTCAAGAGTCTTTTTCCAACACCACAGTTCAAAAGCATCAATTCTTTGGCGCTCAGCTTTCTTCATAGTCCAGCTCTCACATCCATACATGACCACAGGAAAAACCATAGCCTTGACTAGACAGACCTTAGTCGGCAAAGTAATGTCTCTGCTTTTCAGTATGCTATCTAGGTTGGTCATAACTTCTTTCAAGGAGTAAGCATCTTTTAATTTCATGGCTGCAGTCACCATCTGCAGTGATTTTGGAGCCCCCCCAAATAAAGTCTGACACTGTTTCCACTGTTTCCCCATCTGATGGGACCAGATGCCATGATCTTCGTTTTCTGAATGTTGAGCTTTAGGCCAACTTTTTCACTCTCCTCTTTCACTTTCATCAAGAGGCTTTTTGGTTCCTCTTCACTTTCTGCCATAAGGGTGGTGTCATCTGCATATCTGAGGTTATTGATATTTCTCCTGGCAACCTTGATTCCAGCTTGTGCTTCTTCCAGCCCAGCGTTTCTCATGATGTACTCCGCATATAAGTTAAATAAGCAGGGTGACAATATACAGCCTTGACGTACTCCTTTTCCTATTTGGAACCAGTCTGTTGTTCCATGTCCAGTTCTAACTGTTGCTTCCTGACCTGCATATAGGTTTCTCAAAAGGCAGGTCAGGTGGTCTGGTATTCCCATCTCTTTCAGAATTTTCCACAGTTTATTGTGATCCACACAGTCAAAGGTTTTGGCATAATCAATAAAACAGAAATAGATGTTTTTCTGGAACTCAGTGTTATTCCCAGGTATTTCAGCGATTCCACATCCCTGCTTGGACAGATGTAAATGCCTCAGCCTGGGATACAATCCCTTCTGTAATTTGGCTTCTAGTCTTCTCTCACTGAACCCACTCTGGGATGTGAAGTCCCAACCCCGAGGAAGTAAGATCTCCTAAGAGGCCCCCCAAGTCCTGCGGGCTCCTGGCGTGGCCCAGGCTACCCCCTGCATCGGGAGCTCTTTCTCCGTCTTGTGCCCTGGTGCTCGCTTATCGTGTTAGGATCTAGCTCCCTGAGGCGTCCCTCCTGACTTCTCCTTTCATTGTCCCTTCTTGGTGCTCTCATCCTGCTCAGTGCTTCTGTGTCTCTTCACTAGATTGTCAGCTCCTCGAGGGGAGGGACCTTCTCTCATATCAGTGTTTTTCTGCCTAGTCAGTGCCTGGCATGAAGCAGGTATCCAGTGAGGAACAGTGAATTTCAGGTATCCAGTGAATTTCAGTGGATAACAAGGAGAAAGAACCCAAGCATCTCCTTTTGAGGATCAGCAGATAGTGGAGCGTGGCAAGGCTTTCTCTCGGGCTCCCCATTGTTTTGGAGCAGGTCTAGTCTTTTTCACATTCAGACAAGAGTCAAGAACATTTTGCCCCTTTGCTCCCCTTTGTGTCACTGTCCCAAATGTCGTACACTTGGTTATTCTCTGTCTTCTTTCACGTCTGCTTCAAAGAAACTTAGCTCTCTTCTGAGTGCGGTGGCAATAAAAGCAGCCTGCTGTGTGTCCCCAGCCATCACTGCCAGCTCCAGGCTAATCCCTGGCGTTGCCTGGCTACTCCAGGCAGCCTGGACACTGCATTTACAGCCACTGTGGGAATTATATATTTATTTCCCACAGGTTTATTGCGCTCTCATTATGTGTGAAGCTGTACATTGGTTTCATGTGAAATACAGAAATGAATGTCACAGTCGTGCATTCAGTGGAGGCTTTGAAAGTTGGGACGGTGAGGTGGCTGGGCCAGAGAGGGATTAATTAGATACACAGGTGGTATAGTGGGATGATGGACTAGCTAGCTTTGAGGTCTTACGTTGTTGTGGGATTTAATGTTGTTTCAGTAGTTTAGGAGTCTACCTGGTGCAAAGAAAAAATGGGAATTAAAATTCCATTCATCACGGTAGATACCAGAACTTCGTGTGGGTCTGGGAGAGCAAACTGCTAGATCACCTGCTATTGGGCATTCTGAAGGGAAGAGGCAGTTTTGAGAACCAGCCACTTAGCAGCCATTGCTTTGTAGATGGAGCTCTGGGACATCACTCGACTAGATCACAGTGGTTCTTCTTATGGGGCCATTGTGGACCCAAAATGGATGAATTCATTGTGGATGAATGTGTGGACGCTCAGTCCTGTCCAACTCTTTGCGACCCCATGGACTGTAGCCCGCTAGGCTCCTCTGTCCATGGGATTCTCTAGGCAGGAATACTGGAGTGGGTTGCTGTTTCCTACTCCAGGGGAATCTTCCTGAGTCAGAGATTGAACCTGCGTCTCCTGCACTGGCAGGCAGATTCTTTACCACTGAGCCACCTGGAAAGTGGTGGATGAATGCTCTGAGTCAGCTTCCCTATATGTAGGGTGGTTCTGGGAGGCACTGTTGCGATAGCCTGCTCCATGGGGTGGCCTTCTGCTGACTGTCCTGTGTGGACAGGACTGTCTTCTGGAGTGCTCTGTTGCATTGGGAGCAGTGATGTGGTCAGTTGCTTCCCTGAATATCCCAGTTGCCTCTCTTCCTGGCCTGTACCTTGTCCAGTTATTGAATTCGCCCAACCCTGGATGGAATACAACTTGCAAAGGCTGGAAGATTAAAGAAGCTAGATCATCTTCCTTCCAGGATAAGTTGTATGTCCTTCTCAGGACCTCTGGTGTGGCTTTCTCTTACTGCCCAGTGACTGACCAGCTGTAAAACAAGTCCTGAGAGAAGAGTGCTTCTTCTGCAAGCCTTAAAAGCTTTTAGTAATTCTCCTAGTTGGTAGAAATTGGAGGTTCCTCCATAGGGGCTAGCTATTTCTTTGTGAACTGACCCTTGATAAATGAGTTTTTACCGAAGTCTTGGCTTCCTTTAGGGGCACTTTGTTTTGTCAGAGCTTTTCATTTGGGGAAGCAGTGTATTACTGAACTTTGGGTATTAGTGTAGTACTCAAAACTGAAGCCTAAAAAAAAACACACACAAAACTGACGCCTAGACATTCGCTCTATGGCGGAGGATGTTTTTAGAGTAAGTGAGTCACTAAGGTGATAAAAATGTACAAGGCTCTGTTAATTGGTTCAGTATTTGTGTCTGTGATTGCCTGGTATTTGGGCTCATTATCAGTCGTGAGACTCTCTTTGGTCACAGGTATCTGCTTCCATTATTATGGTGTGGGACAAAGGGTGGAAACAGGAAATAAAAATATGGTGAGCTCCGTATTGCCTTTGAGTGGTTGGCTCTTTTGCTTATTGGTGCTCTTAGAAGAGTGCGCTAAATGAGTGAGCAGGCTTGTTTTTGTGTCTTTAAGAGCACTTACTCAGGATTAGTTCTTCCCAGAACTGTCCACAGTTGGTGCTGGCTGACAGTACTGGTTTTGTGAACATGGGCCCGGCAGGTTGGTGGACTGCCACCTTTAAATTGGCTTCTGGTTTCTGGGAAGTCATGGATGTTTTTCTTCTAGAAAAGCTTCTTGGCTCACCCCGTGGCATAATCTTCATGGACTGAAAAGGTAGGCAGATGCTTCCTTTTCCGGTCAGTGACGGACTGTTTTGCCTTTACTGTGAGCCCATGTTTTGGGGCTCCAGGAGGTGGTAGCGTGTGCATGTTGTGTGCCACCCTGCCCTTTTGTATCTTAATTGTTTCTGCCTGTGAACTTCTGCAGGTCATGTCCTCCTTGAACTCTTACCCTCTCCTTCCTCATTTCTGTTCTAAGGGAACTTAGGGCACCAAGCTAGGTCCAGACTGTAAATTCAAGTGCTAGTGACCCCTGACTGCAACAGGGCTTCTTCAGAAGAGACATCTCCCTTTGTCTGTACCATCCCCAAAGAAATGAGGCAAAACCATCCTTTTGCATAGCATCTTCAAATCACATGGGGGCTCTGTTTGTACCCACTGTGGATGTGTGGCTCAGCCCTGTGTCAGGGTCTTTAACCGGTGAGAGGGAAGAATCACCGTTGTCAAGCTGATCCCTTACCAGGGCCTGTTACTAAGTAGGAAGTAAACTGCAGTTCTGAATAAGACAGTGTTGGAGGTGCGGAAAGGCCTAGTGCTGGTGCCTGGGAAGCCATGGTGCCTGTTTTTTGGGCTCGTGCAAGTTATGCCAACAATTAGACCTTCATTTTTTAGGAGCCCCATAAATGTGTGAGCCCCCACTCCCGTACTCTTGCCTGGAAAATCCCATGGGTGGAGGAGCCTGGCAGGCTGCAGTCCATGGGGTCGTGAAGAGTTGGACACGACCGAGCAACGACTTTCACTTTTCATTTTCATGCATTGGAGAAGGAAATGGCAACCCACTCCATGTTCTTGCCTGGAGAATCCCAGGGACAGGGGAGCCCGGTGGGCTGCCGTCTATGGGGTTGCACGGAGTCGGACACGACTGAAGCGACTTAGCAGCAGCAGAAAGTGTGTGAGCCGGGCTGTGTGTGTTTCATTTTTACCTTCTCAGGACGTAGTGTGTTTGCCGGGTTGTTGAAGGAGTGAAGTTGCTTGGGTGTTGATTGTGTAGTGTGAAACCAGCCTAGTTCCTGAACCTGGTGGTTCTGTCTTTCAGCCCTGGGCATTTCCTGCTCGAGAGTTCCTTCGGAAGAAGCTGATTGGGAAAGAAGTATGCTTCACGATAGAAAACAAGACTCCACAGGGGCGAGAGTATGGCATGATCTACCTTGGAAAAGGTGAGTAGCAAGGGCAAAAGGGCTCGTTTTTCTCCTAGTCTAAAATTCTTCCAAAGCTCAGTTTTCACCTGGTGGAGTTGGCTCTGGACGGTCGGCTGTGGGTCTCACTGGGAGGGTGCAGAGCTCAGGGTTCGTAGGTGCAGAGGAACGGCCCTCATACGCCCGCTCCTTGTTCACCCTGTGCCTGCTTTCCTGCCTTGGTTTAGATGCGTGTGGACAGCGTAAAGTTCTTTTTCTCCATATGCAGGCCATCGGCCTGAGAACTCGTTGGCTGTGTGCTTCCAGGTCATGGCGCTGATTGAGTTCCTGCAGATTTCCTGTTGCACCTTCCATGTCCTTATCTGTCTTGTGGCTCCTCTTCTCCTTTCTTTTCTCTTTAAGAAAGCATGATTTGTTTAGGGCTTGTGGTTTTCTGCAGGCCGCATGGTTTATAACGGAGTGGAAAGTACTCAGGCTTCAGAGTGGTGTGATGTGGCTCCTGGCTCTTCCCTTGTGCACTCTTACTTGTTTTTAGTCTCTGAGTCGTGTCTGTTTGTGACGCCGTGGACTGTAGCCCGCCAGGCTCCTCTGTCCATGGGACTCTCCAGGCAGGAATACTGGAGTGGGTTGCTGCTTCCTTCTCCAGGGACAGAGTTTGCACTCAGTATATATGTTTGTGCGTGCACACACATATGCCTGTGGTTTAGCTGTTTAACTGTAGCTGCCATTTGAAATTTAATTTAATTTATTTATTTAATATTTTCGGATGTGCAGGGGCTTTCTCTAGTTGTGCCGAGCAGGGCCCACGCTTCGTTGCGGCACACACACTTCTCATTGGGGTAGCTTCCTTTGCCGTGGAGCACAGGCTCTAGAGAGCTCAGTAGTTGCGGCACGTGGGCTTGGTTGCTAAGGGGCACTGCCATTTAAAATGTAAAGTTGCATTTAGAAATCTGCTTTTTAAACTGACCCACGACAGCGTGGATATAATTCAGCATATTAATGATGCACTGTTTTTTTGATAAAACCTGGCACATAGGAGATGATTGATAAGTATTTACTAAGAGTGATTTGGAAATTATCTGCATCTTTCAGTTTCAATGGCTTAATGGCGTAAAGTTTAATATTTTCACTCAGCTATTTTAATTAACTCAGTGCCAACTGTGATGAAACAGTGCTTTAGCTAATTAATTAGCATTCATACATTTATCCTATTTTGTGGCTACTCTTTTTTTTTTTGCTATATGTAGATGGATTGAAATATTCATTTAACTGTAGTTGACTTACAGTATTATGCTTCAGGTATGTAGCTTCTGATTCTTTGCCACTATATATTATGACAGGATATTGAATATAATTCCATGTGCTGTACAGTAAATTCTTGTTTACGTGGCTACTAGGTTTTTTTTTGTTTGTTTGTTTTTGGCTGTGCTGTGCAGCCTGTGGGATCTTAGTTCTCTAACCAGAGATTGAACTTGGGACCCTGGCTGTGAGAGTATGGGGGCCTAACTACTGGACCTCCAGGGAATTCTCTTGTGAATACTCTTTTTATGATGGAGGAGAATAATAGAATATGAGAATTTGTGGTTAAGCAAGAACTTTTTTTTTTAAAGGCAAAGATGATTGATTAATCTTCAAATTGTGGGGAAAATAGAGTCACCCACGTATTCCGAATACCAGGCCCAATTGTGACTTGATCAGATTTGTACTTTGATTAATAAGCGAGTATTGTATCTTTGTCCTACAGATTCCCCATTTTCAGTACTCTGTCCATCACATTTTGTTGCTTTCTTTGGGAGTTTGGCCCAGAGAATTGTGTTTTTCTCCCTTTTGAAGGAGCAATCAACTCATTTAGAAATGAGCCAGCCAACAGCCCTTTCGGAGTGCTCTGTGCCAAGGAACTGTCTGAGAGCTATTGGGGTTGCTGTTGACTGGCTGGTTTTATGGCCATTCACCTTCTTTGTACCTTGCCTTCGTTCTTTCTACACACTGACCTGTTGATACCTTACTGCTCAACATTTCCCATAATTGTGGAGTTCTTCCTTTTGACTTCCCACTCTGTGGGATTATTCCTATTGCTCTGAAAGAATCAGTGTAATATTTATTGATGGCAGATAGCTGTGTACATCCGTGTCTGGCCTCAGCAGTAACTCCAGTGCAAAGGTTCTTGTGATTCACATTCAGCTTCAGAACCTGAACTTTCTTTGTATGAACAGCATTCATCTCAACCTTTTGTGTGTGTGGTAGAAAAGGGGGCTTATGATTTGCCTCAGAAATTTGGACAGGGCTAATGGCAGGGCATTTAGGTTGGGTTTGGGCCTAGTATGTAGACTTCTTGTTGCTTGCAGAATTCAATGAATGCATGGCGTACTGAATATAAATCTTACAGAATTTTATTCTATGCTGATGTTACCTGTCAGCTAGACTGCTGTGTTTCAGTTTATCGAGGAGCTTGTTCTCTGCTATATTAAAATTTTTTATGTGGTGGTTCCCTCATAGATGTCTTCTTTTATCGTTTTGGCTGTCAAGCAGAGATTTAAGAGAATATACCGAGCCTAAAAGCTTTTTCAGTAGCATGGAAATGCATTTAATGGTCCTGGTGCCCAGGTGGAACCTAATCGGGTTGTGTTTTTTGTTTCACTTCATTTTTCTTGCCTGCTCTGAAGGCTGCTGTGTGAGATTGGAAGTCTGGACTCTCTCCCTTGCATCTCTTAAGAACACAAGAGTGTGTTTATCACGTGATGTAGCTTGTCTTGGTGGCCTCCTGGAGCAGAGAATAGGACATCCTGAGAGGGACTGGACTCTGGTGTAAAACATAAATGGGCCACCCTAAGTGCCTCTGCTGTCTGATTGCCAGGTGTGGGGGCTGCCTTGGATTCTGTTGTTTTAATTCCTGCTGTGTGCTTGGCACTGCACTTGGCAGTTTGCACACATTGAAGTCCCATAAGAACCCATCCAGACAGGCACTCTTCCCATTTTATAGGTGAGTATGTGTACTGAGGCGCTGAGGGAGCTGTGAAGTGGCACCGTTTGTATTGGGCACCAGCCTCTCCTCCTTAGATCGGGGTTGCTTATCCTCTCCCTGGCTGCTACTTGTGCCTTGCTTTCCCGTCGGTCTCCTGAAGTTCCTGAGATTGCCTTTGGCTCGGGAGATACACTAAAAAATAAGCCCAGAGAAGCTGTATCTCTGGGTCCTAGAGATGAGACATTTTGAGGGAGAAGAGGTTTTCTGAAAAANTTCACAATGGACTGGTTGGATCTCTTTGCAGTCCAAGGGACTCTCAAGAGTCTTTTTCCAACACCACAGTTCAAAAGCATCAATTCTTTGGCGCTCAGCTTTCTTCATAGTCCAGCTCTCACATCCATACATGACCACAGGAAAAACCATAGCCTTGACTAGACAGACCTTAGTCGGCAAAGTAATGTCTCTGCTTTTCAGTATGCTATCTAGGTTGGTCATAACTTCTTTCAAGGAGTAAGCATCTTTTAATTTCATGGCTGCAGTCACCATTTGCAGTGATTTTGGAGCCCCCCCAAATAAAGTCTGACACTGTTTCCACTGTTTCCCCATCTGATGGGACCAGATGCCATGATCTTCGTTTTCTGAATGTTGAGCTTTAGGCCAACTTTTTCACTCTCCTCTTTCACTTTCATCAAGAGGCTTTTTGGTTCCTCTTCACTTTCTGCCATAAGGGTGGTGTCATCTGCATATCTGAGGTTATTGATATTTCTCCTGGCAACCTTGATTCCAGCTTGTGCTTCTTCCAGCCCAGCGTTTCTCATGATGTACTCCGCATATAAGTTAAATAAGCAGGGTGACAATATACAGCCTTGACGTACTCCTTTTCCTATTTGGAACCAGTCTGTTGTTCCATGTCCAGTTCTAACTGTTGCTTCCTGACCTGCATATAGGTTTCTCAAAAGGCAGGTCAGGTGGTCTGGTATTCCCATCTCTTTCAGAATTTTCCACAGTTTATTGTGATCCACACAGTCAAAGGTTTTGGCATAATCAATAAAACAGAAATAGATGTTTTTCTGGAACTCAGTGTTATTCCCAGGTATTTCAGCGATTCCACATCCCTGCTTGGACAGATGTAAATGCCTCAGCCTGGGATACAATCCCTTCTGTAATTTGGCTTCTAGTCTTCTCTCACTGAACCCACTCTGGGATGTGAAGTCCCAACCCCGAGGAAGTAAGATCTCCTAAGAGGCCCCCCAAGTCCTGCGGGCTCCTGGCGTGGCCCAGGCTACCCCCTGCATCGGGAGCTCTTTCTCCGTCTTGTGCCCTGGTGCTCGCTTATCGTGTTAGGATCTAGCTCCCTGAGGCGTCCCTCCTGACTTCTCCTTTCATTGTCCCTTCTTGGTGCTCTCATCCTGCTCAGTGCTTCTGTGTCTCTTCACTAGATTGTCAGCTCCTCGAGGGGAGGGACCTTCTCTCATATCAGTGTTTTTCTGCCTAGTCAGTGCCTGGCATGAAGCAGGTATCCAGTGAGGAACAGTGAATTTCAGGTATCCAGTGAATTTCAGTGGATAACAAGGAGAAAGAACCCAAGCATCTCCTTTTGAGGATCAGCAGATAGTGGAGCGTGGCAAGGCTTTCTCTCGGGCTCCCCATTGTTTTGGAGCAGGTCTAGTCTTTTTCACATTCAGACAAGAGTCAAGAACATTTTGCCCCTTTGCTCCCCTTTGTGTCACTGTCCCAAATGTCGTACACTTGGTTATTCTCTGTCTTCTTTCACGTCTGCTTCAAAGAAACTTAGCTCTCTTCTGAGTGCGGTGGCAATAAAAGCAGCCTGCTGTGTGTCCCCAGCCATCACTGCCAGCTCCAGGCTAATCCCTGGCGTTGCCTGGCTACTCCAGGCAGCCTGGACACTGCATTTACAGCCACTGTGGGAATTATATATTTATTTCCCACAGGTTTATTGCGCTCTCATTATGTGTGAAGCTGTACATTGGTTTCATGTGAAATACAGAAATGAATGTCACAGTCGTGCATTCAGTGGAGGCTTTGAAAGTTGGGACGGTGAGGTGGCTGGGCCAGAGAGGGATTAATTAGATACACAGGTGGTATAGTGGGATGATGGACTAGCTAGCTTTGAGGTCTTACGTTGTTGTGGGATTTAATGTTGTTTCAGTAGTTTAGGAGTCTACCTGGTGCAAAGAAAAAATGGGAATTAAAATTCCATTCATCACGGTAGATACCAGAACTTCGTGTGGGTCTGGGAGAGCAAACTGCTAGATCACCTGCTATTGGGCATTCTGAAGGGAAGAGGCAGTTTTGAGAACCAGCCACTTAGCAGCCATTGCTTTGTAGATGGAGCTCTGGGACATCACTCGACTAGATCACAGTGGTTCTTCTTATGGGGCCATTGTGGACCCAAAATGGATGAATTCATTGTGGATGAATGTGTGGACGCTCAGTCCTGTCCAACTCTTTGCGACCCCATGGACTGTAGCCCGCTAGGCTCCTCTGTCCATGGGATTCTCTAGGCAGGAATACTGGAGTGGGTTGCTGTTTCCTACTCCAGGGGAATCTTCCTGAGTCAGAGATTGAACCTGCGTCTCCTGCACTGGCAGGCAGATTCTTTACCACTGAGCCACCTGGAAAGTGGTGGATGAATGCTCTGAGTCAGCTTCCCTATATGTAGGGTGGTTCTGGGAGGCACTGTTGCGATAGCCTGCTCCATGGGGTGGCCTTCTGCTGACTGTCCTGTGTGGACAGGACTGTCTTCTGGAGTGCTCTGTTGCATTGGGAGCAGTGATGTGGTCAGTTGCTTCCCTGAATATCCCAGTTGCCTCTCTTCCTGGCCTGTACCTTGTCCAGTTATTGAATTCGCCCAACCCTGGATGGAATACAACTTGCAAAGGCTGGAAGATTAAAGAAGCTAGATCATCTTCCTTCCAGGATAAGTTGTATGTCCTTCTCAGGACCTCTGGTGTGGCTTTCTCTTACTGCCCAGTGACTGACCAGCTGTAAAACAAGTCCTGAGAGAAGAGTGCTTCTTCTGCAAGCCTTAAAAGCTTTTAGTAATTCTCCTAGTTGGTAGAAATTGGAGGTTCCTCCATAGGGGCTAGCTATTTCTTTGTGAACTGACCCTTGATAAATGAGTTTTTACCGAAGTCTTGGCTTCCTTTAGGGGCACTTTGTTTTGTCAGAGCTTTTCATTTGGGGAAGCAGTGTATTACTGAACTTTGGGTATTAGTGTAGTACTCAAAACTGAAGCCTAAAAAAAAACACACACAAAACTGACGCCTAGACATTCGCTCTATGGCGGAGGATGTTTTTAGAGTAAGTGAGTCACTAAGGTGATAAAAATGTACAAGGCTCTGTTAATTGGTTCAGTATTTGTGTCTGTGATTGCCTGGTATTTGGGCTCATTATCAGTCGTGAGACTCTCTTTGGTCACAGGTATCTGCTTCCATTATTATGGTGTGGGACAAAGGGTGGAAACAGGAAATAAAAATATGGTGAGCTCCGTATTGCCTTTGAGTGGTTGGCTCTTTTGCTTATTGGTGCTCTTAGAAGAGTGCGCTAAATGAGTGAGCAGGCTTGTTTTTGTGTCTTTAAGAGCACTTACTCAGGATTAGTTCTTCCCAGAACTGTCCACAGTTGGTGCTGGCTGACAGTACTGGTTTTGTGAACATGGGCCCGGCAGGTTGGTGGACTGCCACCTTTAAATTGGCTTCTGGTTTCTGGGAAGTCATGGATGTTTTTCTTCTAGAAAAGCTTCTTGGCTCACCCCGTGGCATAATCTTCATGGACTGAAAAGGTAGGCAGATGCTTCCTTTTCCGGTCAGTGACGGACTGTTTTGCCTTTACTGTGAGCCCATGTTTTGGGGCTCCAGGAGGTGGTAGCGTGTGCATGTTGTGTGCCACCCTGCCCTTTTGTATCTTAATTGTTTCTGCCTGTGAACTTCTGCAGGTCATGTCCTCCTTGAACTCTTACCCTCTCCTTCCTCATTTCTGTTCTAAGGGAACTTAGGGCACCAAGCTAGGTCCAGACTGTAAATTCAAGTGCTAGTGACCCCTGACTGCAACAGGGCTTCTTCAGAAGAGACATCTCCCTTTGTCTGTACCATCCCCAAAGAAATGAGGCAAAACCATCCTTTTGCATAGCATCTTCAAATCACATGGGGGCTCTGTTTGTACCCACTGTGGATGTGTGGCTCAGCCCTGTGTCAGGGTCTTTAACCGGTGAGAGGGAAGAATCACCGTTGTCAAGCTGATCCCTTACCAGGGCCTGTTACTAAGTAGGAAGTAAACTGCAGTTCTGAATAAGACAGTGTTGGAGGTGCGGAAAGGCCTAGTGCTGGTGCCTGGGAAGCCATGGTGCCTGTTTTTTGGGCTCGTGCAAGTTATGCCAACAATTAGACCTTCATTTTTTAGGAGCCCCATAAATGTGTGAGCCCCCACTCCCGTACTCTTGCCTGGAAAATCCCATGGGTGGAGGAGCCTGGCAGGCTGCAGTCCATGGGGTCGTGAAGAGTTGGACACGACCGAGCAACGACTTTCACTTTTCATTTTCATGCATTGGAGAAGGAAATGGCAACCCACTCCATGTTCTTGCCTGGAGAATCCCAGGGACAGGGGAGCCCGGTGGGCTGCCGTCTATGGGGTTGCACGGAGTCGGACACGACTGAAGCGACTTAGCAGCAGCAGAAAGTGTGTGAGCCGGGCTGTGTGTGTTTCATTTTTACCTTCTCAGGACGTAGTGTGTTTGCCGGGTTGTTGAAGGAGTGAAGTTGCTTGGGTGTTGATTGTGTAGTGTGAAACCAGCCTAGTTCCTGAACCTGGTGGTTCTGTCTTTCAGCCCTGGGCATTTCCTGCTCGAGAGTTCCTTCGGAAGAAGCTGATTGGGAAAGAAGTATGCTTCACGATAGAAAACAAGACTCCACAGGGGCGAGAGTATGGCATGATCTACCTTGGAAAAGGTGAGTAGCAAGGGCAAAAGGGCTCGTTTTTCTCCTAGTCTAAAATTCTTCCAAAGCTCAGTTTTCACCTGGTGGAGTTGGCTCTGGACGGTCGGCTGTGGGTCTCACTGGGAGGGTGCAGAGCTCAGGGTTCGTAGGTGCAGAGGAACGGCCCTCATACGCCCGCTCCTTGTTCACCCTGTGCCTGCTTTCCTGCCTTGGTTTAGATGCGTGTGGACAGCGTAAAGTTCTTTTTCTCCATATGCAGGCCATCGGCCTGAGAACTCGTTGGCTGTGTGCTTCCAGGTCATGGCGCTGATTGAGTTCCTGCAGATTTCCTGTTGCACCTTCCATGTCCTTATCTGTCTTGTGGCTCCTCTTCTCCTTTCTTTTCTCTTTAAGAAAGCATGATTTGTTTAGGGCTTGTGGTTTTCTGCAGGCCGCATGGTTTATAACGGAGTGGAAAGTACTCAGGCTTCAGAGTGGTGTGATGTGGCTCCTGGCTCTTCCCTTGTGCACTCTTACTTGTTTTTAGTCTCTGAGTCGTGTCTGTTTGTGACGCCGTGGACTATAGCCCGCCAGGCTCCTCTGTCCATGGGACTCTCCAGGCAGGAATACTGGAGTGGGTTGCTGCTTCCTTCTCCAGGGACAGAGTTTGCACTCAGTATATATGTTTGTGCGTGCACACACATATGCCTGTGGTTTAGCTGTTTAACTGTAGCTGCCATTTGAAATTTAATTTAATTTATTTATTTAATATTTTCGGATGTGCAGGGGCTTTCTCTAGTTGTGCCGAGCAGGGCCCACGCTTCGTTGCGGCACACACACTTCTCATTGGGGTAGCTTCCTTTGCCGTGGAGCACAGGCTCTAGAGAGCTCAGTAGTTGCGGCACGTGGGCTTGGTTGCTAAGGGGCACTGCCATTTAAAATGTAAAGTTGCATTTAGAAATCTGCTTTTTAAACTGACCCACGACAGCGTGGATATAATTCAGCATATTAATGATGCACTGTTTTTTTGATAAAACCTGGCACATAGGAGATGATTGATAAGTATTTACTAAGAGTGATTTGGAAATTATCTGCATCTTTCAGTTTCAATGGCTTAATGGCGTAAAGTTTAATATTTTCACTCAGCTATTTTAATTAACTCAGTGCCAACTGTGATGAAACAGTGCTTTAGCTAATTAATTAGCATTCATACATTTATCCTATTTTGTGGCTACTCTTTTTTTTTTTGCTATATGTAGATGGATTGAAATATTCATTTAACTGTAGTTGACTTACAGTATTATGCTTCAGGTATGTAGCTTCTGATTCTTTGCCACTATATATTATGACAGGATATTGAATATAATTCCATGTGCTGTACAGTAAATTCTTGTTTACGTGGCTACTAGGTTTTTTTTTGTTTGTTTGTTTTTGGCTGTGCTGTGCAGCCTGTGGGATCTTAGTTCTCTAACCAGAGATTGAACTTGGGACCCTGGCTGTGAGAGTATGGGGGCCTAACTACTGGACCTCCAGGGAATTCTCTTGTGAATACTCTTTTTATGATGGAGGAGAATAATAGAATATGAGAATTTGTGGTTAAGCAAGAACTTTTTTTTTTAAAGGCAAAGATGATTGATTAATCTTCAAATTGTGGGGAAAATAGAGTCACCCACGTATTCCGAATACCAGGCCCAATTGTGACTTGATCAGATTTGTACTTTGATTAATAAGCGAGTATTGTATCTTTGTCCTACAGATTCCCCATTTTCAGTACTCTGTCCATCACATTTTGTTGCTTTCTTTGGGAGTTTGGCCCAGAGAATTGTGTTTTTCTCCCTTTTGAAGGAGCAATCAACTCATTTAGAAATGAGCCAGCCAACAGCCCTTTCGGAGTGCTCTGTGCCAAGGAACTGTCTGAGAGCTATTGGGGTTGCTGTTGACTGGCTGGTTTTATGGCCATTCACCTTCTTTGTACCTTGCCTTCGTTCTTTCTACACACTGACCTGTTGATACCTTACTGCTCAACATTTCCCATAATTGTGGAGTTCTTCCTTTTGACTTCCCACTCTGTGGGATTATTCCTATTGCTCTGAAAGAATCAGTGTAATATTTATTGATGGCAGATAGCTGTGTACATCCGTGTCTGGCCTCAGCAGTAACTCCAGTGCAAAGGTTCTTGTGATTCACATTCAGCTTCAGAACCTGAACTTTCTTTGTATGAACAGCATTCATCTCAACCTTTTGTGTGTGTGGTAGAAAAGGGGGCTTATGATTTGCCTCAGAAATTTGGACAGGGCTAATGGCAGGGCATTTAGGTTGGGTTTGGGCCTAGTATGTAGACTTCTTGTTGCTTGCAGAATTCAATGAATGCATGGCGTACTGAATATAAATCTTACAGAATTTTATTCTATGCTGATGTTACCTGTCAGCTAGACTGCTGTGTTTCAGTTTATCGAGGAGCTTGTTCTCTGCTATATTAAAATTTTTTATGTGGTGGTTCCCTCATAGATGTCTTCTTTTATCGTTTTGGCTGTCAAGCAGAGATTTAAGAGAATATACCGAGCCTAAAAGCTTTTTCAGTAGCATGGAAATGCATTTAATGGTCCTGGTGCCCAGGTGGAACCTAATCGGGTTGTGTTTTTTGTTTCACTTCATTTTTCTTGCCTGCTCTGAAGGCTGCTGTGTGAGATTGGAAGTCTGGACTCTCTCCCTTGCATCTCTTAAGAACACAAGAGTGTGTTTATCACGTGATGTAGCTTGTCTTGGTGGCCTCCTGGAGCAGAGAATAGGACATCCTGAGAGGGACTGGACTCTGGTGTAAAACATAAATGGGCCACCCTAAGTGCCTCTGCTGTCTGATTGCCAGGTGTGGGGGCTGCCTTGGATTCTGTTGTTTTAATTCCTGCTGTGTGCTTGGCACTGCACTTGGCAGTTTGCACACATTGAAGTCCCATAAGAACCCATCCAGACAGGCACTCTTCCCATTTTATAGGTGAGTATGTGTACTGAGGCGCTGAGGGAGCTGTGAAGTGGCACCGTTTGTATTGGGCACCAGCCTCTCCTCCTTAGATCGGGGTTGCTTATCCTCTCCCTGGCTGCTACTTGTGCCTTGCTTTCCCGTCGGTCTCCTGAAGTTCCTGAGATTGCCTTTGGCTCGGGAGATACACTAAAAAATAAGCCCAGAGAAGCTGTATCTCTGGGTCCTAGAGATGAGACATTTTGAGGGAGAAGAGGTTTTCTGAAAAACCCAACCCCAGCCTGCTGCCTTGTCCAGTTAGTGAGTAACATTATTCCTTGAAGAGCTCAGGGTGAATGTGATCCCAGTAGAGCCCTTTTGCTGTTGGAGATGGATATAGACCCAAGATTCATGTCTCTTTTTTTTCCTTGTCAGATACCAATGGGGAAAACATTGCAGAATCACTGGTTGCAGAGGGCTTGGCCACCCGGAGAGAAGGCATGAGAGCTAACAAGTAAGTCTCTGCCGCTCTTCTGACCCTCAGACTTCCTCTCCATGGTGAGAGCTGGGGGAGTGGACTCCGCACTCGCCTTGATACATTTTCATTCCTGCCGCCTGACATAAAATGGGTAATATCTGGTGTTCTCCTGGCTTCTAAAAGAACATCCCTGCCCAGGTGTAGGTGTGTGTTGCTCTGAGTGAGGAGGTCTCTCTGCATTCGTGAAAGGCATTTGGTATGTGTAATCAAAGACTTCTTTGCTTGACGACAAAGAAGTGTTATGCTTCATATCATAAGAGTCAGTAGGCTTGTTTCTTATGCCATTGATATTCGGTTCCAGAGTGTTTTATCTATCCATTCCCTGGTATTTATTGAGCCTGTATGCCAGGCTGTGTTCTTGGCACTGTGAATATAGCAGTGAACAAAGACACTTAGCTTCTGCTAACAATTTAACTAGGAGACAAACAACAAACCAATCAATAAATAGATGTATAATATTATATCAGGTATACAAGTAATAAGTAAATGCAGAATAAAGCAGAGTGAATAAATAAAATTCAAAGCAACACCTGATGCTTGGAATATAGGAAAACTGACAGGGGCTGAGTGGTTCTGTTTTCAGGGAAAATTTCTGTCTCTGCAAAGCCTTTTTTATCTGTTTTGGCTTATGGGTCTGTAGATACTTTAGTAATAAGGTGAATGTATTTGTTGTTAATAGCAGTGTGAATTCGTTAGAAATGAGTATTAGGTTAATGGACTTCCAGGTGACTCAGATGGTAAAGAATCTGCCTGCAATGCAGGAGACCCTAGTTTGATCCTTGCATTGGAAAGATCCTCTGGAGAAGGAAATGGCAGTCCACTGCCTGGGAAATTCCATGGACAGAGGAGCCTGGTGGGCTACAGTTTGTGGGGTCGCAAAGAGTCAGACACGAGTGACTAAATAACAACGTCAGGTTTAGAGTTCATATATCAGGTTCAAGTTCATCAGTGTTGGCACCTCAGAAGGATGGGGGTTGCAGCTGGCTTTAACTAGCACATTAGTCTCTGAAAAGTGATAAGCTGCATCAGTAATTTGGATGCTGTAGTTGCTGTTTGGCTATTATTTTTTTTGCCAAATGTCTTATGGGATCTTAGTTCCCTGACCAAGGGTTGAACCTGGGCCACAGCAGTGAAAGTGCCAAGTCCTAACCACTGAAGGTCAGGGAACTCCTGCTGTTTAAATTATTAAGTATGTGTTGTATTACGACTGTAACTGTAGAAGAAGCTTTAGATAAATATTTGCATGAACTATGCCAATGATAGGGATGAGTAAGGCCAAAATGTACAATTTGCATCCTTCTTTGTGATCAAGTCATTCATCCTAGAGTTCTCTGATCTTTTCCAACTCAGAAGAGTCGTTAGCTAGAGCTTACGATTGGAGTGTGAGTGAGCATGTGGGAATTTGTTGAATTCTGACACTTGTCTTAGGTGCTGTGTATGGAAGCACGCTGAAGCTGTATTTTAAGGACAGTTGCTGGCGTTCTTACTGTTGCACTGTTTTTTGGAATCCAGTTTGCAGCCAGAATGAAAGCCTACAGCAGTATTGTACCACCTCAACAAAGAAATCCCTCCAAGAGTCCCAGTCTTTTTTTACTCCAGAGTTTTCTTGACTTCTTTTCTCAGTTTGAGTGTTTTTGCTTCTATCTCAAGCTACATTCCCCCCCGCCCTACCGCCACCCCCGTCAAATTCTGACAGAAAATTTGGATCTCTGAAGATGATAATTGTCTTTTTTTTTTTTTTTTCCTTCTTCTTCTTTTTTTAATGGGGGAAGAGGGAAAGAGCCGTACTGAAGACTTCTGGTTTGAGAAATTGTAGGTCATGCTCCCTGTTGAAAATCCCTACTGATCAAGGTGGAAGGGTCAGTTTCTCTAGATGCCTGTTGATGGAACCAGGTGTTGACATTGTGGAAAGGCTTTCAGTGTTCACTTCGGCTCAAATGCCGATGAGAGAGTGAAGAATAGAGCTGTTTCTGGCTTTGGTTGTTTTTGATGGCTTTATTTTTCTGGAGGGGAGGGGGGAGTGGTCTATCTACCGGGTTTCTGCTTTGGTGCATACTTTGGTTTCTTGTCTGATGAAAGAGTCTTCATCTTCAAACTGCTTTTGCTTAGCTGGCCTTATGGCATGTGTAAGTAGTGCTGGGGTGACACTGTCTGTAGAAATGACAATCATTCTGTATTCCCCAGTCCTGTTCTGCAGATGACAGGGAGTGAGGATGGTTCTTAGTCACTTCCGCCGCTCTGTGTCCAGCTGAGGTCTGCCTGGATTCTAGGTCCTGAATCTGGGGTGGTTAAATGAAACTCTCCCACCTGGGGCGGCTCCCTTGTAAGCCACCAACTCGCTCTCTTGTAATCACTCATGGCAGCAGTACTGAGAAGGGTGGTCTTCAGATATTCTCATTAAATGCTGTTACAATTGAGTCTTTTGTTGGAGGGAATAAATCTGGAATCTGGAAGTTACATTCCTGGTAGGTTTCTGGTTACAGGCCTGGGTCTGAAACAGTTGCTTTGTTTTTTCCCAAGCAGAGAAGATGCTATAGAAACCCAGAATCAAAGATGACCCTGATATTTCTCTCGTGAACTCATTAACCACACTTGTTTCTTCTTTTTCACGTCCCAGTCCTGAGCAGAACCGGCTTGCGGAATGTGAGGAGCAAGCGAAAGCAGCTAAGAAAGGGATGTGGAGTGAGGGGAACGGTTCACATACTATCCGGGACCTCAAGTATACCATTGAGAACCCAAGGCACTTTGTGGACTCCCACCACCAGAAGCCTGTCAATGGTGAGGCTGTCGGGGAAAGACAGATATGACTCAGGGTGATTTCTCTCTATTTGCTGTCGAGCTCCTTCAGCTTCATAAAAATGATTCTACTTTAGTACCCATGGAGAATTGTTAAGGGTAAAACAACACCATGGTATTTTGGAAGGGAGCTTTCCATCTAGTTCATACATGCATCAAATGTATTTTGCAGAGATTAGTCCTTTGCTGCTACAGAGTAGTAAATTGCTGGTAATTTTGTACATGGAGGATCTTCCTGTTTTCTCTAAAAAATAGCTATCTCTAAATACCACCTCTAAAACTTCAAGGTAGAAACGTGTATTCTTTATATGTCTAAACATTTATGAATGCACACACACCCCCACACACACTATATAGTTCTCAGTTCTGCTTTGAGACCTTATTAACTTGCAGACTCAGTAAAATAAAATTACCAATCCTGAATTATTGTTAGTTTTTGCCAGGCACGCAGTATACAGGTGAGCAACCTGGCTTACAGGTAACAGAGCTTAGGTATGAGCCAAGAGGTCCCAGAAGGTTCAAAAGATGTAGCAGTTGGTTTGAACCAAATCCTCCTGGAGTAGTTTGGGCAGAAGTATGTGTGAACACTCGGGATCTGCCAGTGCATCGTCACTCCCAGAGCAGGGCTTTCTCCGGATTTGGGAAGAGGGACTGTGCTCCGGGCAGTTTGACGGGGCGTTGTTTCTCCTCGGCATGACCTGTGTCACTCAAGCCATTTGTTCTGTCCTGCAGCTATCATCGAGCACGTGCGGGACGGCAGTGTGGTCAGGGCCCTGCTCCTGCCAGATTACTACCTGGTCACAGTCATGCTGTCAGGGATCAAGGTCAGCTCATACGCTGGGCTACGGGGTGGTTCATGGAAGTGTTCCATGATGGGGGGGCTTCCTCCATACCATTTCTTCCTAGTATTGGCCGTTAACATTGACTGGAGTACTTTAAGCTTGGCAGCAGTGCAGTTCTAATTAGATCAAATAAGACTTTTTTAAGTACTTGTGGTTGATGGTTGAAATCTAAAGAGGAGGGGAAGGGAAGCCAGTCCATGGGATCGCAAAGAGTTGGACACAACTGAGCAACTAAGCACGCACACGCAAAGTTTGCCAAGTGTGTTCTCTTAATGTAAAACAGCCATGTTGATTAAAGAAAAAATCAGGGATTTAAAGTGAGGCACTGGTGAGTCTCTTCTTGGCAAGGGGTCATTTTCAAGTGTAATTAATGAATTTCCCCATGTTGTCATGAGTTTTATTTTGCTTTACCAAGAAGGCTAAGAGGATGATATTTCCAGTTGCTTTTTATCAGTATGTTTTTAGAAGGGTTGGAAGACCTCATTGGATACCTTTCCCAGCCCAGCTTTGTGGGGTTTGTGCTGTTTGGATTGTTCCCTGTGGGCTGAGCATGCCCAGCACCCATTCGCCTGCCTGCCTTGTGCTTTAGTGCCCAACTTTTCGACGGGAAGCGGATGGGAGTGAAACACCAGAGCCTTTTGCTGCAGAAGCCAAATTTTTTACTGAGTCGCGACTGCTTCAGAGGGATGTCCAGATCATCCTGGAGAGCTGCCACAACCAGAACATTCTGGGTACAATTCTGCACCCGGTGAGTGAGCCTGGGAGACTGGCCCATGCAGGTCGGGGGTCCACTTGGGATTTGAAGAGCTGCATTTGGCTTCTGTTCTTCCTCTCTGTGTTTAGGAGCCATTGAAGTATCTTGGTAGGGTTGTCATCTACTGACTTTGAGACCTTTTTAGGGAGTTATCCGTTCTCTGATAGAATTGGACAGATGTGCAACTTTGTACTTTTAGAAAACTAATCTCAGTTGTGATTGGGTTTATAAGGGGAGGAAGGAGGCTTGCACTCATTTTCCCAGATCCTAGTCCTAAAGATTGCCAGTAAGAAAGGTGGGAGGCTGTCACATCAGTTAAGAAGTGGCAGCGGAACTGGTAGAATGGGATTGGTGAGGTCTACAAGTAGGTTAGCTATTTGGAATACAGTAAGTCCCCTACAGAGGAAGGAGTTCAGTTCTGAGAGTGTATTTGTTAAGTCTAATTTGTTTGTAAGTACAACAAAGTTAGCCCTGGTACCCAAGTAACACAGTTGGCTATATGCTGCTAGCTTTAATGCCTCTTTCCAGATATCCTGGGCTTGAAATGAAGATACTGTATTCCTGTACTCTATACAGTACTGTACAATGGAGTACACAAAAGCACAACCCCTTGTAGAGGATGCACGCGTGTGACAGTGTACACCAAACCCATGAACTAACTTTCATGCCTGGTCATGCAAACGCACGTTCACATCATTGAAAGTTTGAAACTTGAGGGTTCCCACGTAGAGGACTTACTGTATGGGTAGAACTGTCATGAGGAGACCCTCCTTTGGAAAAACTGTGTCCCAAGCCTTATTCAGTTGCTGCCTAATGCTGCCTTTGAGTAGGAAGTAGGTTAAGATCTTGTAGTTCTGACTACTGGGAGTTTTACCCTAGTGTATACTTTGGTAGGTGGGATATTCTTGGGTGGGAAATCGCTTTTTAACACCCCGGTTTAAATAAATTGTCATTATTGTAACCCGTATCCGGTACCAGAATAAACTACTGGTCTTCTTTGGCCAGAGAATTCTTCCATGATGGCAGTTGTGGAAGGCTGGGAGGCTTGGTTTGGAACGGGCCAAGGTCCTGTCGATTTCTTCTGAAGTGCTCGCTGTCTGCCAGAGCCCTGCCAGATGGCTCGGTGTCACTGTGGAATGTGAATTGTAATTCATCGGGCAGAATGTAACTGTGGTATTCCCTTACTCAGCCTGTTCTTTGGCTCTCCCCTATGAAAAGGGAGTAAATGCTGATCTCAGGAAAGGAAATAATAAGGTATAATCTCTACTGAAGAGTAACATCCTCTGTCCACAAGAAGAGCTATTGAAATGCCGATTCCATTCAATGCCACTAACATTTATCCTACCCCTGTTAAGTGCGAGTTACTGTGCTGGGTGCTGTGGGGATATGAAGCCAGGGCTGTTGAAGTGAGTCACAGAACAGCATCTCCTCTTAGGGCTGGTTTCTTCATGAGAGAAATGACTCTACTTCATTATTATTATTTTTTTAAACTACAAAATAGGTTGTGGCTATGTTAATCAGGTCAGAAGTCAAGAGAAACGGATTCCCTTGCAACAGAATCTAATCTGTGCTTGCCTTATTTTTTAGAACGGCAACATCACAGAGCTCCTCCTGAAGGAAGGTTTTGCCCGCTGTGTGGATTGGTCGATTGCAGTCTACACACGGGGCGCAGAAAAGCTGAGGGCAGCTGAGAGGTAAGGCTTGTTGGGGATGCCTTCTAGCCAAGGATCTAGGTGTAGGGGACTCCAGGGGAAGGAACTCGGCATCTTCTCTCACCCAACCATGTCAATGTAAAGGATTGGGGAAATTCCAGAAGAAGCTGGGATCTCGTAGAGGAGTGACTGGCTTACAGTCTCCGGGTTCAGTCTAATTCAGGGCTGTCTACTGATTTTTCACTCAAACATTATTAGTCACCTGATTTGCTTTATTAATGTTTTCAGTTCACTTTTTTCCCCAAGCCTCTCACTTAGATTTCAGGTTTTAGGCATTTGAAATGAAATAAACTTGAGGCGCATTTGAGGACAGTGAAATAACTTATCGGCTCCTTCCTGATGTGCAGGCTGGAGCCAAGTGTATGATGGAAAGACAGAGCCTGTGGGCCCCTAAATAAGACTATCCAAGACTCTGCAAAGCCTGATGCCCTAGTTTATCGAACTCTATGCTGTAGTTATAAACGCTAATACAACTGTAAGGTGTCGTGTTTTTGGCTAGGCGCCCCGTAGTTAAAGCAGATGGAGCAATAACTGATTTCCAGAAAGATGATAATGGATATGCCAAAATCAGTGGCCATTCCAGGTGTTTCCAGGTACAGGTGAACTTGAGTCTCCATGGAAAAAATGAAGCAGATAGATGAGTAGAGATGATGTTCATAAAGTCGCACCCACTGCCTCCCAGGATATGTTTAGGTAGAAGGCCAGGACCACTGGTGACATTCCACTCAAGCCTGTGTGGTTTATTTCAGAGTCATACAGTTTACAGTTTTTTGCCTTTGAGGTACACGACAAAGAGGTGTGCAAGAACATGAACTGAATTTCTCCTTTCTTGGGTCTCTTACAGCCTTCTCTACTTGTAAGCAGAAATACTTTTTTGTTGTTGCCGTTGTTCAGAATATCCCGTAGGTCTGTTTTTCTAAATTATTATTTTGGTTGATGATTCTTTTTGTGTTCTTCAAGTTCCTTCCTCTCTTCGCAGAAAGTGAGTTACAGTGACAGTAGCTTCTACATGTTTTATAACATCTACAGGGGATTTTAAGATGGCTCATCATTAAAAAACAGATTTAGACCCAGGAGTGCAGATCATATTTCAGTGATATGATTACTTGCCTACTGTTTTACATGCTGTGTTAGAACTTGCTTGCATTGTCAGTAAATCTCTATTGAGGTATTTCACGTGTTTTACAGCTACAACATGCTGCTTTTGTCTTTTCTCATTTTAGCACTGCTTTGAAAAGCTGCAATACCATTTTCAGAAATAACAGTTTAATAGTTCCTTTGCCCTACATCCTTTTATTTCTAAATAAATACTTGGACAGTTTTTCACTGATATAAAATGTGTGTGTGTGTGTGTGTGTGTGTGTGTATGTATATGTGTAAATCTTTGCACATATTCCCTGTCCCTCTCTTACTCTGATTCAAAAAGTCTTTTCTGGGCTTTGTACTCTAAAACAAATGTTTACCAACGTGACTTTTTAACTTATGTTTAAATTCTGATGGATTATTGTCCATTTTTATTCCTCATTAGATGCACTATAGTGACCATTTTGTTCATGTTTTCTGTGTGGGGTTTGGGTATCTAATAACCTTTTTATATATTTAAATATTTCCTTATGCATTCATTTTAATTTTTTTTACGTTTTGGCCACTCTGTGTGGCATATGGGATCTTAGTTCCCTGACTAGGAATTGAACCCACGCCCCCTGCACTGGCAGCATGGAGTCTTAACCACTGGACCACTGGGAGGGTCACAGTGCTCTTTTATTTTTGAAGAATGTTTGTCTTTCATAATCAAGCAGTGAACTCAGAGCACAATGACTATGTCCTACTCAATCTTTGTAGCATCACCGACTCAGTGGATATGAGGTAGAGCAAACTCCGGGAAATACTGAAAGACAGGGAAGCCTGGTGTGCTGCAGCCCACGGGGTTGCAAAGAGTCAGACTCGGCTGAGTGAACAACGACCTTTTTATAATACAAATAGAAATGAGCAGGCTTATGCTTCTTAAAAATACTTTTGTTAGATATGTGCGCTCTCCCCTCCCACTTAAGAGAGCAGTTAGTCTGTCTGTCACCCCAGTGCCTGGCATTTAGGAATCACTCAAGAGGTACCATTTCACACCAGTCAGAATGTCTGCTATCCAAAAGTCTACTAGCAATAAATGCTGGAGAGGCTGTGGAGAAAAGGGAACCCTCTTACACTGTAGGTGGGAATGCAAACTAGTACAGCCACTATGGAGAACAATGTGGAGATGCCTTAAAAAACTGGAACTAGAACTGCCATATGACCCAGCCATCTCACTGCTGGGCATACACACTGAGAAAACCAGAATTGAAAGAGACACGTGTACCCCAGTGTTCATTGCAGCACTGTTTACAATAGCCAAGACATGGAAGCAACCTAGATGTCCATCAGCAGACGAATGGATAAGAAAGCTGTGGTACATATACACAATGGAGTATTACTCAGCTATTTAAAATAATGCATTCGAATCAGTTCTAATGAGGTGGATAAAAGTGGAGCTTATTATACAGAGTGAAGTTAAGTCAGAAAGAAAAACACCAATACAGTATGCTGCTGCTGCTAAGTTGCTTCAGTCGTGTCCACCTCTGTGCGACCCCATAGACGGCAGCCCACCAGGCTCCCCCATCCCTGGGATTCTCCAGGCAAGAACACTGGAGTGGGTTGCCATTTCCTTCTCCAATGCATGAAAGTGAAAAGTGAAAATGAAGTCGCTCAGTCGTGTCCGACCCTCAGTGACCCCATGGACTGCAGCCCATCAGGCTCCTCCATCCATGGGATTTTCCAGGCAAGAGTACTGGGGTGGGGTGCCATTGCCTTCCCCCCCAATACAGTATACTAACGCATTATATGGAATTTAGAAAGATGGTAACGATGACCCTGTATGCGAGACAGCAAAAGAGACACAGATGTACAGAACAGTCTTTTGGACTCTGTGGGAGAGGGAGAGGGTGGGATGATTTGGGAGAATGGCATTGAAACATGTATAATATCATATGTGAAATGAATTGCCAGTCCAGGTTTGATGCATGATACAGGATGCTCGGGGCTGGTGCACTGGGATGACCCAGAGGGATGGGATGGGGAGGGAGGTGGGAGGGGGATTCAGGATAGGGAACACATGTATACCCATGGCAGATTCATGTTGATGTATGGCAAAACCAATACAATATTGTAAAGTAATTAGCCTACAATTAAAGTAAATAAAATTATATATTTTTTAAAAAAAGAGGTACTTGATACGCCAAAGAGCTAATTAATTAGCAAGGTGGACTTGTACTTTCCAGGCTTGAAAAAGGGTGTGCCCAGACCCCAGCCTGTCAGCCGTGAGTTTATGGCATATATGCATGTGGGATTGTTTCAGGTGCTGTATAGTTTTCCTTGGGGTGGTCGCACTTTGTGCTGGTCTGATTAGCCTTTTCTCCTGGGTGCCTTGTCTGTGAGATAGGGTAGGGTTTTGTGCTGTTTGCTCCTGGTGTATGGTGGATGCCATCACTGCCTTAGTCCCTCTGAGTGATCTGAATCCTTGCTTTGTTGCCAGGTTTGCTAAGGAGCGCAGGCTGAGAATATGGAGAGACTACGTGGCTCCCACTGCTAATTTGGACCAAAAGGACAAACAGTTTGTTGCCAAGGTGAGTCATTCTGAGCATCTGGCGCTGCACTGTGCACGCTGTCAGGCTAGTGATAATACAGAGATCTGAATAATCAGTCAAGGGCTGAAGCGTTTCTCTTGCAAGGCAAACCACTGATGCGTGCATATGTGTGTGTGTGATTGCCTGCACGGGTGTGTTTGTTGTAAGGAACTTGGAAACTATAAGAACGTAAATTTCTGCTGTAGATTTGTATAACTTCATTAGAAATTCATGGGTTAAAACTGTGCATCTTGACCCTTTAAAATCTCTTGTATGCTAGAGATTCTGTCTGTCTGCTTAGCAAGTGACATTCTCTTAGACTGCTTGCTTGCTTTCTTGCTTGCCTTTTTTCTTTTTTTTTTGTCGGCTGCGCAGCTTGCAGGACTTGAACCCCGGCCATGGCAGTGAAAGCACTGAGTCCTAATGATTGGGTCGCCAGGGAACTCCCTCTCTTAGATTTCTTCTGCCCAAGGGTATAAAACCTCAAATTTCTCTTCTTTCTGTTTTGAGACTCTTGTGGTTTTTGATTTTTTTCTAATGTGGGATGTTTTTGTGGTTTTGAATTTTCTGTGTTGTGATGTGTTTTTCTGAGGGCGCTCCACTTTCCTGGGATGGATTTCTCTGAAGGCAGCTGAACTACTGAATAGATTGTTTGGATCCAGCAGCAGTGCTGTAAAAGTGGGTTTTTTTGAAAAAACTTCACCGTGGGGTTTGGTACCTTGAGCGGTAGAACCTCTAGTAGACCTTACTTTCCCAAAATTGCTAATGTTTTTAACTTATTTTTATTTTTGGCAAGACATGCTGGAAGCTTTGTCATAATGGACTTAAAATATCCTTGGATATTTAACTATCCAGTGACTGTCCTAAATGTCCAACAGTGAGTTTAAGGTGGAGAGCCACTAGGTGGCACTGTCAGCCTGAAAAATTTTGGAATGCTTTCTCTTAGAATGGTAAAATTTTAACAAGTCTCCAAGGGATTGACTGAATTTCTTCACTTTCTTTTTTATGATGCCCAAAGCAGTAGGTCCCTGAGCGCTCAAGCGGCCCCTTTGCCCTCCTAGTAGATGGTCTGTCTCTACACCAGCTGTCAGGTTGACTGTAATTGTGCCTTTCGGTGGATGTTAGTTGAAGGAGCTCCTGGTTGGATTCTCCATATGTGGCTTTCACATTTGATGCAGACCAGAACGGACCGCTGCTTCTTTGGGTGAGGACCACACCAGCTGGGGAACTTGGACATAGCTGCGCTGCCAGTTGGAACTTGTGTTTATGTTTTCCTGTAATCTGTCCTAAGACTAGAGACGGACATGGCTACACAAGGAAAGCATGACCATTCACTCACCAAGGAGGCAGGCCTTCCATTTTCCACCATCATCATAATGACCCTTGGGAGAGTCTTGTTACACTCTACTGTCCCTACCAGCCCCTCCTCAGTTGAAACTGAATTGGTAGAGAAACCTAGAAGATTTGGAAGGGTTTTAGGCCTTGGCTACGTGGGAAACTAAGGCATTGCTGAAGAAAAATTCTTCATCTAAAGGATTAGATGATTGAGCCAGCAGCTTTACATTTATCCTGAGTATGATTTTATTGGTAACTTGAAAAAGGAGAGCTTTAGGACATATAGAACATTCCTCCCGTTTTGAAAAAAATCCAGGATCTCAGAATCTATTTTTGTCTTTTTTATTTCAAAACAAAGTGAGCCCCCCTTTTTTAAAAATTACAATGAAGTTTTATTTTTTATAATGCCAGAATAGAGATTATCTCTATAAAAGCTATCTAATTAAGGATCCTGTAGTATCCTAAACATAAATTTAGGTCATTCAGATATAGGCCTATTCAGAGAGTAGAGAGAAAAGGGTTTTCGGTGAATTTTTTAACTCCTTCAGGATTATTTTTGTTTTTAAAACAGGAAAAAGCATAAAAAGAAGGAAAACCACACATACTAGATGAAATTACTATGAAAGAAAAAGTTGATCATACTGTCAATTGTGGGTGTTGGCAAACTGGCCCATGGGCCAAATATGGCCCACCATTGTTTTTATGTGGTCTGTGAGCTAAGAGTGGATTTTACGTAGAAAGAAGGGTTTGTGGCATGTTGGGATGATATGAAATTCAGATTTCAGTGTCGTGAGTAAATTGGAACATAGCCACATTTCTTCGTGTACGTATTGTCTGGAGCTGTTTTTGTGGTATGGTGGCAGAGGTGAGAAGCTGTGACAGAGACCATATGGCCTGCAAAGCGTAAAATATTTGTTATCTGGCCCTTTACAGAAAAAGTCTGCTGACCTTTGACCTATACCAGTCCTCCTCAGAATGGTTTGATATGGTATAAGGAGCTCAAGCCAGAATGTAAATCAAGGCCTTGCTGCTTTCATCAAGAATATCTTGCTACGGAAAAAATGTCAGCAGTGTTCTCAGTGATGTAGTTGATTTATGTTCTCACACAAGCGCCTTATCTCATTGCAGACTGGCAGTCACTTTTGAGTAGTACTGACTTGTATTCTTTTGTATATAATTTTTAAGTTGGTAAGTTTTTATTTTTAACATGTAGACATTTTTGTTATTTTTTTAAATTTTATTTATTTTTGGAGTTCTGATGTCAGTGACTTTATTACACCTAAATTTCCTTAACTGTTGACAAAATGAAACATTGACTAATTTAGCAGGCTACATACAGTGTTACAGGCACACTTTGTTATAGGAATATATCTAATACCAACCATAGCAGGTTAGATTAGTGAAGGATTTGACAAATTTTAACTTTAAATTTTTTGCGTAGACATTTTTAAAGAACTCTGTGGGGTTCTTAAGAGAAGTGTACTCTTTTATTTCCCTCTAGCTTGAGGCAACCATTTTCAACTCTTGGCTAATTCAC
Organism: Oreotragus oreotragus; assembly: GCA_006410675.1. Classification (NCBI taxonomy): domain Eukaryota; kingdom Metazoa; phylum Chordata; class Mammalia; order Artiodactyla; family Bovidae; genus Oreotragus; species Oreotragus oreotragus. The sequence continues at coordinate 116,756 of SJYX01009330.1, read as the reverse complement.
CTCTTCGAATAAAACGTTCAGTTGCTTGCTGTTAATTTTCCAGGCATAACCCCTTTTCCTTCACACCATGGAAGATGAGGATTTAGTGTTTCCACACGTGGGTGTGCATGTACTTTTCTCCATGCCTTCTAATAAGACTGTATCATAATTCTGGCTCAGTTAACATTCAGTGTTTACTTTGTAAATGCTAATCACTTCCGAGATATGTAGCATGTTATGACTGCCTTTTATTTCCTGCATGATTTTTTGTTTTTCCTGGAGTTAATTTTTAATTTTTATGTATATATCTTTTATATACTTACTAATTCACCCCCCCCCCACATTCTGTCATCTGTTTAAATCTTTTCTCAAGACATGATTCAGGTCATTATTTTTATCTTTTTCAATAGTACTTTCCAGGAGGCTTGTGACCTATAACAGTCTAGTTTGGTTTAGTTCTTTTTTTCCTTTTATAAAGGTGTCTTCTTTGGATTTCTTTACCATTATCTTGAGTTTTTCTTTGCCTCACTCCTGGATTGGTGCTATGGTTGCTGAATCTTATGGCTTCATTATGATTCACTACTTTATTTTGGTGACACACATTCTAATAGCTTCTTGGGAAAAGAGTGCTTAGGAGGTAGGTTTTTTGAAACTGTTCGAGTTTACTCTGTTATTACGTTTGATAGTTTAGATGGGTATAGAATTTGGTTAAGAGGCTATTTTCTTTTACAATTATGAAAACATTGCTCTACTTTTATTTGTTAGGAATTTTTGTTTGTTTATTTTTTGTTTATTTCTTTGGTGGTCTGAAACCATTCTGATCTCCCATCCCAGTGCTATGTTTTTTATTTCTGTAAGCTCTTAGCAAATTCTTCTTTATTCTGAAATTTCACAATGATGTGCTTTGCTTATCCATGTGTGATCATGTTGTGGTTTAAAAATTAAACCATATTAAAAATTAAATTTTAACTCTTTTGTCGTTGGTTTCCATCTAGTTTCTCTGCTATTTTTCTAGGATTTCTGTTTGGATGTTTAACTTCATGGACTAGTTCTAATTTTTTCTTACTGTTTTCCAAATTTTTGGTTTTTCCTTCTAGATATCTTCATGTTTATCTCTCATCTCTTCTATTAGATATTTTATCATGCTGTATTTTAATTTCTAAAAGCTTCCTTTGTTCTTTGAATGTTTCTCTTATTACTATTAAAAAATAACATGTAATACTTATTTCAGAGATGAATATCATCTGTTAGGATTTAAGGAATTAACAATAATTTGTTAAAGATCTTTCTCTCCCTGTATAGTCTGTGTTCTCTTAAATTGTTTTTAATTCTCTTTGGTTATTTTGATCTCTTATTTTCCATATTAGAGACTTACTTTAGATATCTGGTAACCTTTAGTGGTCTCTCAAAGAACGAGGTATTCAACACTGGTTTAGGAGCAGGATGGGATTTAGGGTATCCATCTTGAAATCCAGGTGCTTCTTACATAGATTTTAAACCAGTCCTAATTTTGGACCATATTTTCATTCCCCCTTGAAATCCCTGATTTGATACTTTCTCTTGGTGAGTAGGGGAAGTCTGCATTATAAATCAGAAAATATTTTCTTTTCTCACCACTAGCTCAGGATTTAGCTTTCATGAGTCTGTAGAGTCAGTTACCACTCGTTCCTCTGCTTTCCAGCTTCCAAGTTTTGTTGCTATATTCTTCTCTCTCATTATCTTTGTCCTTTCGGGCTTTGGCAAACAACAAGACAAAACAAAATGAAAAACAGCCCCCCAAACCCTTTATTTTTGTGCAGAAGTATTTAGGGAGGGTAACAGAGTAAATATATGAACTTTCTTTCTTGTTCCTTGTGTTCCATTGTAAGGCTGCATCATAATTTATTTAACTAGTCCCCAGTAGGTCATTATTCATGTCATCTATCACTTTTCCATTATTTAGAAAATGGAATAAATCTGTACCTAAGTCGCAGTTATTTCCTTGAGGAGTATTTTGGAGTATATTTGCCAAATAGCTCCCCAGGCATTGGTAGCTAGCGTATATCCCATGTGTGTTCAGTTTCAAATATGTTGTTAGAGCAGAGCTTGACCACCATTTTTTTAAAGGACCGTAGTAGTAAATATTTTAGTCTTTCTGGGCCATATGGTCTCTTTGCAACTCTACAGTTTGCCACAGCTATTGGTAATACATAATGAATTGGTGTGGCGGTGTTCCAATAAAGCTTTATTTATAAAAGTAAGTGATGGGCCCTTGGCCATCGTTTGCCAAACCCTATTGTAGAACACAAGATATCAGCATAAAATATAAAAGGGAAGATGAGTTCTTTTCCCAAGCTAGAACCCAGCGGCAGTTTTGTAGTCATTTTGCCTAATTTAAAATATTTGTTAATGACAAAACTACTCTTGCAAGGAAACCTGAAAAGGTCCTAAGGTGCCTTGGGCTTTCCTGAATATAGTCTGGCAGTCCTGCAAATTTTTGCTGAAGGATTCTGTTCTGAGGCTGCTGTGACCATAAGACCTGAACAAATAGAGTGCCTACTGAAGAGAGGACCACTGTCTCCTAGGTATTAATTTATTTCCTGGTAGCTCAGCTGGTAGAATCCGCCTGCAGTGCCGGTGGCCCTCGTTAGATTCCTGGTTCAAGAAGATCCCCTGGAGGAGGGACAGGCCACCCACTGCAGTATTCTTGGGCTTCTCTGGTGGCTCCGACGGTACAGAATCTGCCCACAGTGCAGGAGACCTGGGTTCGTAATTTTACAGAACAGCTAAATAGCTAAAAAGCTGCTAAAGGTGAGCTGTGAGCTCTAACTGTGCCCCTGGGACCCTCTAGGTGACTTCTGGAACTGATGCAAAGCTGGAGATGGGCGTGTGGGCCGAGAGTCCCACTCCTGAGAAACTAGAAGCAGCCAAGTGTGCTCTGGATACACGGGGAACTGCAAGACTGGTTTCCGGTCTCCTCCTCTTAAGGAAGGCAGTGCTAGGGAACGTTCTCCTCGTCTCTCCAGGTTAGCAGAGAGGCGCGTTCACTTCACAGCGATGAGCTGGGCCTGCTTGAGACTTCTGTGCCTGTCGAGGCTGGCCGGTTTCCTGCTTGCCTTCCCTGTGGCGTTTTAGCTGGTCTGTGCTGTCTGTAGCCATATGCTCCCTTGAGCACGTGGCTTGGCTTCCCTGTCCCTGCTGCTGGATGCTTGGGCCTCGCAGGTTTCACAGACCTGAATAGCACTTGGGGGTGGGGCGAAGGGGCTGAGTCTTCTCCCTGCTCCGCCTGGTTAGACAGAGGCGGCCAGCTTGGTTCTCTGTACCAGCTGATTGCTTTGCCAGCAGAGCCCTGAACTGGGTGCTTTGAGAAGATGCAAAAGAATGAGAAGTGGTTTCTGCCTCAAGGAGCTTACCCTCTGGGGCTTCGTCTGGGAGAACCCTTAGTTAGCTGTGTGGTACCGTTGACTGTGTCCAGTTTTAGAGGTCAGGTCATAAGCGGTCCATGGGTGGGGTACTGGTACCTATTTGGTTTGGCCCTGCTGATTTTTTGCTGTGCGAAAATGTCATGGCTTTGTATGGAGTTCATTATCATGTCTTCACAGATGGTGGCTCAGTGGTAAAGAATCTGCCTATTAAAGCAGGAGATGCAGGAGACGTGGGTTTGATCCCTGGGTTGGGAAGATCCCCTGGAGGAGGAAATGGCAACCCACTCCAGTATTCTTGCCTGGGGAATCCCATGGACAGAGGAACCTGGCAGGCTATAGTCCACGGGGTTGTAAGGAGTCATATAGGACTGAGCAACTGAGCATGAGCAGGAAGATGGTTTTTAAGCAAGGATACTTAGGATTTTTGTGTAGACTTTTGTATTCTTGTTTGGTGATATGGAGAGAACAAAAATGACTAGCTACTCCCTTGATCTTTGGTTACATGGCTTTCAGATGAAAACGAAGTTCTGGGGATGTTCTTTCTGGTTAGGAAGGTGGCCCCTCTTAAACCAAAAAGAGGTCAAGACTTGGTTTGTGGCTTAAATTAGCAAACTAATTTGCTGATAAGAAAATGGTTAATTTAGAAAAGATTTGTAAACATTTACCTACGTTTAAAATTGAGACTCTTTTAGAACAGTTTTAGATTTACAGAAAAATTGGCAGATACTACAGGGAGGCCTGGCGTGCTGTGATTCATGGGGTCACAAAGAGCTGGACACGACTGGGCGACTGAGCTGACTGACTGACAAGAGTTCCTACATTAGTGGCCCCCACCGCCCCAGTTTCCCCTATTATTATCTGATAAGATTATGGCACATTGATTATAAGTAGTTACCAGTATTGATATATTATCAACTGAAGTCTATACTTTAGTCGGATTTTCTTAGCTTTCCTCTGATGTCCGTTTTCTGTTCCAGAATCTCATCTTCAATAGCACGCTAAATTTAGTTGTCAGATCTTGTTAGGCTCCTCTTGGATTTGGTGGTTTCTCAGATTTCCTTGCTTTTGATGACCTTGGCAGTTACGAGGAGTGCAGGTCGGGTATTTTGTAGGCTGCTCCTCTGTGGGAATTTGTCTGATGCCTGGCTTCCTTTTAAGTACCTATCAGGGCGTCTAGTTTGTTGGCTTGCGCTTAGATGCCTAAGGGTATTGGCCTCAGCAGGTTGTGCTTCGTATCATGTGAGGATGCAGGGTGGTAGCTGGGGTTTTCTGGGGGCTGTGCGGTGAGCCATGGTCATCGCTGAGATGGGGGGGTGCTCCTGATGTCCCCCACTGCAGTGTTGCTTCACGAATGCTTCCAGGTTTAGCTTGGGGAGAACAGGCCTGGCAGATGAAAGCTGGGGAAGCAGGAGAAGCAGCCGATGTCCTGAGTTAAGAGAGTAAGAAGGGTGTTCGCTGTCCCCTTTCCATCGGCCCCATCAAGGGCCCTCACAGGTGGTGCCTGTAGGAGCCCTGTTTGAGCTGCCGTTGCTTTTCTTTCTGTCTGGTACTGATCATTTCGGCAGCTTTGGGAGGACTGGTGTTTGTGTCTGGGACTGTTCTGAGGGTCTTTCTGTATGTCTCATAGATGCTGCAGTGTTTTGAGAAGCTGAGCAGCAGCAGCCCTATGCATTCAGCACACAGCTCTTTAGATGGGCGCTGCAGATGGAGGGAATGTGGCAGGAGGCCAGGGTGACGGATGGATGTCCCCTGCCTCCGACAGTGCTCTTCCATTCTCCTGACCTGTGGCAGACCTTAGCCTGTGCTGTGTCATCATTAAGCCTCTCATTTTTCCTTTTACAGCTAGACTCTAAGAATGCAGAGGGGATTGGGTTTAGGGCTTGCATCTCGAGTCCAGCTAGTGACCTTTTATCCTGTGTAGATTCTACTCTTGGAGCATGTGGTCAGTAGGGGTGTGTGTGTGTTGACTCGAGGTCAGTAGTCTGAGGAGGTGAACGATGATGTAGGCATACTTCAAATTGCCCTGGTGGAAAGCACCATCAGAAACATTACCGTCATAATGTGGTCTGTGACGGTGCTGACAGGCAGGCTTTGGATGGCAGTCCACTCTGCCTTTTACTTATTGCACTGTGTGACTGTAACTACTGTTTGATTGCTTTTTCCATGTCTCTGCCCAGGAGCTGCTTGTTCCCCAGACAGTAATGGCACAATTTACCCCATAAACCCCACTTGCATGCACACACGCACAGACAGGCACCCTTACCCCGCTTTTCCAGGAAGGCAGGCCTTGTTTAGCTGGCAACGTCAGAGCACACAGTTCCTGAAGAGGAGGTTGCTAATCAGGGAGATGCCGAGCAGAGAGAGTCTGCTGCTGAGGCCTGAAATTTACAGCTCCGAGAAGCCGCTCGCTGCTGCTGGGGCTGCTAACACGTTATAAGGGGTGATGAATACCAGTAACTTGTCACCAGGGTATGCTTCAAGCCTCACATTCTGTAATCGGAGGGTGAAGGTGTGAGCACTATGATACTTTCCCTGGTTTTATTTCTCTATGAGCATGACTAGGGTGTAGAGAATGTCTAGATATTTCTCATGTCTTCATCATACGAAGCTTCCCTGTGTTTCCGGCAATGGACACTTTAACAGGAGTTGGTTTTGTGGGGAGAGGAAGGTGCAGCTTGGTCCATCATTGAGATTTTGGAAATCCCACGATGTGTATGCAGTTGAGATGCCTAACAGTTACCGAGTCTGTTGGGCAGTGGTTCTGTACCTCCTCTGCAGGGAGGAGCAGTATTGATTCGCTGTACTGGCTATTGTGCTTGGTATGGCTTTATGGAACTTCTGGTTTGAAGGTGGGATAGCAGTATAGCTATGGATACCTTGTGGTCCCCTCCCCCACCTCCCTGTGCTTTTAATCTAGGGGTCCCTGAGCTCCGTGCCATGGACTGGTACCTCCTGTTGGATGAGCGGTGACATTATAATGGAAATAAAGTGTGCAAGAAATGTAATGTGCTTGAATCATTCTGAAACCATACCCCCACTCTTGGTCTGTGGAAAAATTGTTTTCCATGAAACTGATCTTTGGCGCTGAAAAAGTTGGGGACCTCTGCCTTAATCCATTTCATACACATGTGGGATTTCGAAGGATAGAGAAATCATTAGCTGAGGTCTTTCTCTTGTGGTCAGTTGGCCAAGCCCCTGCTGCTGTCTTTAGGGAGTGAGGGAGATTCCATTATGGCGGGCGTTTTTACTTTGGCATTAATGTGTCTAGATGGTAGCAGATATACTCTTTTGGTTTCAGCTACTGAATCCATATTCTTGGTTATATCTTCTTGGCTGTTTTCAGTTCTGCACTTAGAATGACTGGGCTGGTGGAAGGGGGTCTTTGTCTTGGAGGGTTCCAAGACCACTGCTACTGCGTAGTCATCCCTGACCTTGGCTTGGTCCTCATGTAGCCACACATCGTGCTTTTGATTGCCCTGGGCTTCACTGAGGTTCTCTGGCCAGCTGAGCTGTGAGGCTCTGGCTGTCTGGGCTTTAGTGTTAGTTAGCCTCTTTGTGCGGGGAAGGCGATGGCCGCCCACCCCAGTGCTCCTGCCTGGAAAATCCCGTGGCGGAGGAGCCTGGTGGGCTGCAGTCCATGGGGTCGCGAAGGGTCGGACACGACTGAGCGGCTTCACTTTCACTTTTCACTTTGATGCATTGGAGAAGGAAATGGCAACCCACTCCAGTATCCTTGCTTGGAGAATCCTAGGGACGGGGAAGCCTGGTGGGCTGCCGTCTGTGGGGTCGCACGGAGTCAGACACGACTGAAGCGACTTAGCAGCAGCAGCAGCAGCCTTTGTGTGATTCTCAGCTCTAAGAAAAAGGTTATAGCAGAATGGCTGTAGTTACCGGAGCCTGGTTTTTGCTCCATTCAGGTTTTGCAAGTTAATCTTACACCTAGCTGAAACTTGAAAATAATTACCCCTCTCCTAATCTATAGAGCTCTTTCTCAGACCCTTTACTATCCCTGTGGTCCCTAGCCTGTTTTTCTCTATACTTTTTCCGTTATAATGATGTGAAAACCCCAGGTTATCTTCCCATCCACCAGCAGTAGTCGGCCCTCCATGGATGTACAGCTTGATTCCAACTGTCATCTTTCTTTTTTCATTCATTCTGTTTGATGGCGCTTTCCTCCTGCTATTTCCTGTCATGTATAATTTCTAGGTTTTTGCCTTTTTGCTCCTTCTTCAGATTGTCCCTTAAATCACTCTTTTTTTTTTTTTTCCCTGTGTGATTGGCTGATTCTCAGGAAAAGGTAGAGGCTAGCCATTTTGCAGGAATCTGCAAATAAATGGGTATATTCTGTTGTAAAAGGTTGTGAGCCTCCCAGGGAATAGTTAGTGAAGGCTCTTTTACTATTTTAGGATTTAGCAGTGTGACACCCACCACAGCGAAGGAGACTCTAGCTCCTTTTGTTTCATATAAAAGACGAGGGGACTTTTGCAAGTCTTCCCTCACGGTGGCAGCTGACCCTGTAGTTTGTTGAGCTGCCTGTTTGCTCCTGATGGGGTCTGATTGAAGGTGGGGAGAGTGGGTTTTGATTCATCAGATGAAGTGCGTGATAACTGTGTTTTGTAGTCAGTAGCTTCCTTGTAGTAAAGTGTTACTTACAAAAAACCCCAAATGGCCTTGTAACAAAAAGTTCTGAATATAATTGGGTGAATTGTAGACTGCTGGCTGAATTATGAGGTCTGGTTATAACCCTGATATAGTCTGAGTGTGGTTTTGAGGAAATTTTATTCTGTGCACATTGGTGGAGTGTTCTGATAACCTCCACAGAGGAATATTTGTGCTTTTGCTGTTGAATAGGTATCCTCGAAAGCTTGGGAGTTAGTTACTAGCTGAGAGTGGGGTCCAGTGTTGCTGTTTTTGGGGTCCAAAATAGAGATGCCCATAGTAATGCTCTGAAAAGGTGGCCTCCAGAGTAGTTGAAGTCATATCTTAGAAATCTAACGTTTCTGCCGGTGAGATCAACAACGGAGCGTCTCCTTTCACATGCTGAGATGACAATACTTTTTGCCCTTTACTACCTTTGATTTTTCTACTCTGTGTTGGGGTGTCCTATTTTGGTTTTTTCTCATCTAGTGCTGGTACCTCCTAATCCAGCCCTTGCCTCTTTTCCTAGAATCATGTTGTGATAGGCATTTTGATTTTAACTTAGAACCTGTTTCAAGGAAAATCTTCAGTAGCACGTAGAGACTAGATTTCCAGTTCTTAAGCTTTGTAATTCCCCACAAATCTTGGTCAGGGCGAAAGATAAAACAGCTTGGCCATCTTTCTGAGTGATACAGATCCTGCCTTGCTGAGAAATCATCATATCTCTCAGGTCTGCTAATAATAGGATAATTTCTTTCAATGTTGTTGTACCATAAAGCATGATGTTGGATCTATCCCGGTGGCTGTTGGTCTCAGCCTTCTTCCTGTGATCGGTGTGCCTTGCTCCTTAGCACATGTGCTCTGGGATTTGGGCCATTGAGGCACATTTCAGCATTTTTGCCTTCTTGCCGCCCACAGGTGATGCAGGTGCTCAATGCCGACGCCATTGTTGTGAAGCTGAACTCTGGGGACTACAAGACCATCCACCTGTCCAGCATCAGACCACCGAGACTGGAGGGGGAGAATACACAGGTGAGAAGAGAGAAGCAGCAGCACCTCTTTTCCGAAACCAAGAGGGAGGACCTGGACGATCAGTTAGATGTGGTTTGTGTGTAGAAGAACACTAACAAACAAACAGTGTAAACCACCGAAGTGTTATTTCCTAGTATTTGCAGCCTAGCTGCCACTGGGCACGTCTGTTTTCTCTTGAAGCACACTCTGTGCCCTCCATTTTTGATGGGCCCCACTGGCATTCCTCCCTAAGGGGCTTGAGAGGAGTTAGGGTTGGTGTATGTTAGGTGGTGAATGAGTCCTGTTAACGAGATCTTATTCTCTGAAGATAAGGGGAGGAAGGATCATGTCTCACGTGCATGATAGCAAGGCCTGTTCTGCTGATCATTTTGATTTGCTCTGTGTTTTTGCTCTAGGAAGAAATAAATCTTGGTGTATATATTTTCTGGGGTCAATTACTCATCTTTTCCAAGTGGCGACTAGAATTGTTAATTGCATTGTTTTGTGCTATTTGCTGGGTCTTTGGGCAGCAGGGGTGCTTGGCTAGCTGATGTGTATGATTTTGGTATGTCAATTTGAGAAATTATGCTTAGGATGACAACTGTAGACAGTTTTGTTTTAAATTTTGTGGTCACTTTCTCTCTGTTGTTACGACTTATAAGAGATTGGGGAAAGGGATTGTGGTTGAGCTTTTTTGTTTGTTAGGCTGTCTTAGTTCTGTAGACATCTTTTCCAACCCCTGTTTTTGCCTCCTGATAGCTAAAGTTTGTAACTGTGTGGATTGGTTATAGAACTGGGTCCTCAGTGAGAGCCAGTGCCACAGGCAAATTAAACAGTGTGGTTGAACTTAGTGCCATGTGGTTTTTTAATGCATCCTTTTGTAGTTTTAGAGATGTGAAATTTGCTTTTCTGATGTTTTGCATGTACCAGTGTCTCGGTGCATTCACGAGATGAAATTCAGGCCCTGTTTTCATTTGTATGAGAGTTTATAGGCAGCCCATAAGAGTAAAATAAAAATATTGTGATTTTGAATCAAATCATGCATAAGAAATCCATATAGGATGGATTCTTTGAATGTCTGGCCAATCAGTTCATCTCCACCCACCCCCATCCTCCCAGCCTTTTTTCCCCCATAGAGGAGGCATTTTAATGCAGCAAACAGTATTGTGGTAAGCTTGAGAATTTAAATGCACGAAAGCTTAGAAATGCCAAAATAAGGTTCTCTCAGTAACTGTAGCTCTGCCTCATTGCACAGAGTAAATATACATCTCCAATTTTATCAGTGTTGGGAGTAGTCCACACTTCTGCATCTGTGCCATGCAGTTGGAATTAAGGTTCCCACAGCAACCACAACTTTGGAATTCTTGAACGTTAATTTTTGCGCCTGCATCATCAGCCAAAGCATTATGTTAAAGTAGATTCAGGAGCTGAATTTTAAGCAGTTTTTAGGGTTGTGGGGGTGTTGCAGCAGGTTGATGGTGATAAACTACCACTGAGAAGTTTATGTTTTTTGTAAAATCCTTTGTAACTTCTCGGGGGTAATGGGTGGATTTCCCTCAGCCGAGTGGACAACGGACAATTGTTGGAATATATTTCCTAGTTTAGGCAGGGTCCTGTTTGTAAAATTTCTTGTTCTTTACCAAGGTAGGTTATTGCTTATTTCAAACTCCTGTTCATTCCTGAGATCTTCCTCCATTTTAAGAAAGCTTTAAGTGAGGCTCAGCTCTAAGAGTCAACATATGGCTTTTGAGTGAATTGAGGAATGAGTTCCCTTACTGGTTCATTAAATTCCTTTGGAAGATCTTAGTGAGGGTCATATAAGAGATGAATATAACCCCCTTTGAGTACAGTGATGGAGGTGCTGTGCGGAGCCCTGTTGTGGTGGGTGCTGGGGAAGTCTTCTTGGGAACAGCTTACTAGCCTCTTGAGCGCTCATGGATGAGAAGTAAGCAGGTGGGAGAAAGGGCCTCCTAGACCAGCACTGTCTAATAGATGCATGATGCAAGCTACAAATGTGAGCTCTGTGTGTTATTTAAAATTTTCTAGTAGCTCTGTTTTAAAGAACATTAATTTTAATGCAGCTTATTTGACCTACTATATCCAAAACAGTATCATTTCAACATTTAATGAATATTAAAAATTCATGAGATATTTAACTTTTATCTTTACTGCGGCTTAGAAATCTGGTGTATAGTTTATATTTGGATCTCAGTTCATCTTAGCATATTTCTAGGGTTCAGGAGCCACAGGTGTGCAGTGACTATTGTATTGGACAGCACAGGTTGAGGAATTCTGATGAATAGGTTCATTGTCTTTGATCAGTTCTTTGCCACTTTGTACCAGGTGTTGTGCTGGGGATGCCATGGGGAATAAACCCTCCTAAAACTACTCTCATGGAACTTTACAGTCTAGTAGGGGACATACGCACGTAAGTGTGTTTATGTTATGTGCTGTGGAAGAAAAGGTTAGCGTTTATAGGAATGCATAATCTGGGAAGGCTTCTTAAGGCCTAAAGGCTGACTAGGAGTTAGCTAGGTAAAAAATGGAGAGCTGACCAAGACAGCAGCAATGACAAGAATCGGATGAGTTTGGTCCTAGGGAATGGGTGGCCACTGTGGTTGATGCATGTGTGGTGTGATGCTCTGTGGTCCACAGTATAGGCAGGGCAGGTCACACATGTTCTGTGAACATTTCCAGGTACTCATGAAAAGAGACTGCGGGCCATGTGATAAACTGCGGGCAGTTTTGTATGATTGGAATAGAGGATACTTAATGCCGGGGTGGGGGTGGGGGAAGTGGGGGAGTAAGAAATGGGTTTGGGAGTTAGGCATGGGCCACACAGTTTGAAAACATCTATGCCATGGTTTTTAGATTTCTTTTGCCTTGAAGAATTTTAAGGGATGACACCTTTCAGATTTGAGTGTGCTTGTGTTGGTGGCTTGCATTTATAAAACATGAAAGTAACTTTGCATCTATAAAGGAAAATCATGCTAGATGAAAACTGATCTCTAGCAAGGGGTTCTGGTTTTGTTTTTGGTAAAGGGAGCAGGAAATGCAGGGTTGTGGGTGTGGCTCTAGCAGCCTCTACCCTAGAGGAGTCAAGTTCTTGCCTTTCTACTTCCCCTGGAACTCTCACAGTGAGTGGAAGACCTAACTAATGCTTATGTTAGATTTACAGTGTAGGTGTAGGAATAGGCGTCACCCAGGGATCCCAGCCAGGCTCTAACTTTGTGTGTGTAATGACTAGGCAAGCAGGAGTCCCTTTGGAGTCCTTGGTTTCCCTAGTGTTCTTTACGTATACAACAGCTTCTTTACTACAAGGGCAGTCCAATCAAGTGCTGAAGGTGTAGATGTCTGGACATCTGGGAGGCCACATCGAACCCTTATGGAAGTTAGAGAAGACTGTCCCTTGCTTCGGGCAGCCTCAGGTCAGGGCACACAGCTTGGCAAATAGAGTGGAGGCTGGATTTCAGCTCCCATTTTCCCTCCGTCCCCCTGGCCAGGTGCCCTCATTCCCGGCACAGTGTGTACAAGATGATGTGGCTGTCCTAGTTAGAACAGCCCTGATGGACTCTCCGAAGAAAATGTCAAGGGTGTGTTTTGGGAACGGGAGGGTGGTCTCGTAGTTACAGAAACAAAGGTTGCGTGGCCATTGTTTGGAGATGACAGATGGACCACGGCGGGCATTGAATGAAACCCTTAGGAGATTGCCTTCTCTCGGAGTCACCCTCTGGGAGAGGGTGTCAGTAGCTTTGAAATGGAGAAAAAGTAACTTGGCAGCTTATGGTATTGGAGCGCGTTCTAAACAAAAGAGCAGAGTGGAGAAGGTGCAGATGAGGGAGTGGGAGGAGGGGAGGTAGGGGCAAGTCTCTGCGAGCTGGCGCTTCCTCATGGGCAAGCGGGTGGCATGCAGGGACTCCAGCTACGCACAGCCTCCTTCCTCCAGGCGCCCAGGTGACGACCCAAGGGGGCTTGTCCTTTAGGTGACGATGGGGAGATGCTTCTAATGTTGATCTCCATACCCTGAAAACTCACGTGGCATCAGCTCACACAGACCTTCTGAGACATCTCTATTGTGAAGACAGTAGTGCAAGTTGGGTTTTCCTTTCTTTACACACAGAGACAAATTCATTTCTGTTACATTATACATGAAGGCAAGGAGGTTTTGCCCAAGGCTAGCTGTACTTCCACTCCTCCCTTTTGGTTACTTTCTAATTGCAGCCAGAGGAAGGGCTCTGGACAGAACTGCATGATCAAAGGAACTGCTTTCATTCTTGGCAGCTCCTTTCTGGTAGTACAGGGAATTCAGGAGTAGCCATAGCTCCCAGATTGTGGGTAGAGCTTGATTTGTTGCTAGAACATGCGACCGAGTTAGAAGGTAGAGAGTGCAGTGTCTCCCTGAGGAGGAGTACAGTGTCGGATGCTGTGGGTTCTGATTCTGTGACACCAAAGTATTGGGTTATTCAGGGAAGATCCAGTGTTAGCTCTTTGGCGATGTAGCTCCTTCGGCTAAGATCTTGTTTGGACATCAGTTTGTGGTATTTCTGTGGACCCGAACATGTATCAGGGTTTCTCTAAAGGCGAGGGGTGTGTGTGCTAAGTCGCTCAGTTTTGTCCGACTCTTTGTGACTCTATGGATTTTAGCTCGCCAGGCTCCTCTGTCCGTGGAATTCTCCAGGCAAGAGTACTGGAGTGGGTTGCCATTTCCTCCTCCAGGGGATCTGCCCCACCCAGGATCAGGGCCGAGTCTCTTGCATCTCCTGCGCCTGCAGATGGGTTCTTTGCCACTGCGCCACCTGGGAAGCCCTCGCTGAATATGTAGTGTTATCCAGTTGTTTGCCACAGAGATACAAGTGCTTAATCTTGGAGAAAGGCTGTGGGTTTTCCGAGCTACTGCTTAAAGGAGATAACACATTGTGCAATCTCAGGACTTCCTAGAGAGCTTTTGGCTTTGATCTAAAGCTGGAAAACCTAGTGCTCTATTGCCCAGGGCTGCTGTGCGCTTTGTGTTACACAAAGGAAATACAGCGCCCGGGCATCCGATGAAGGGGCTGACTTATTTCCCCATGAAGTCCAGTCTTGCAGTGCTGTTGCAGTGGGCAACGACACACACACACACACACACACACACACACATCCACTCTGGGAAGTGGGGAAACCCTTCCCCCATCTTGTGTGGTTTCATGCTTTCAACTTGTATGGTTTCCATCACCCTGTCTTTCAGCCTCTTCCCTTGAACTAACTTACCGCGGAAGTGTTCTTTCACAGCAGGGCCTCTAAATATTCAGACCTGGACACTGTAGGATGAGTTTTGTTAAAGCTGCAGTCTGCCTAGTCTCCCAGAGTCACTGCTGCCTGTTGGGGGTTTTGTTTCCCAGGCCTGACCTCACTGGGTCTGCCCTGCAGGCAGGTGACGGGAGACCAGGGCTGCAGGCAGGCACATTACTATTGATGCCCTGTGATGCTTTAAGGGCATTTCCTCAGAGGCAGGGTGGTTGGGTGGTAATATTCCCTTTTGCAGAAGCCCAGGGTGCTTTGCTATTTAAACACAATTAAAAGTGGTTTTTCAACCTATTCCCTTTAGTTTAGATTTCCAAAGGCTCAAGCTTTTCCTGGGACCCTAAAACAGATGATGCTGCCTCTGAGATGACACCAACAGGAAGTTGTGGGACGACAGTCCCTGCATGGAGCAGGGACAAACCAGTAAACTGTGATCTCAGTGTGTGACTGGGAGCATAAGGCAAACAGCAGGTTGGGGAGGGACTCCATCCTGGCATTGAGCACCTTGGAGAAAAGCAGAAGCTCTTTGAAATGGATCTAGCATCTCACCGGTTTCTAATGGAGAGATTTGGGGACTGCAGCAAAGTGATCAAAAGACACAGAATGTGTCAGAGCACCAGCAGAGGCATTCTGTATCCGTTTCAGATTTGTTTGATCTGAGTGTTTTTGAGAAGAACACTTGAAACTTCTTTGTTAGAGGACTCAAAAAAAAATTACTATTAGGAGACGATGGCTTGGTCTTAGCTCATCTATTTAAGATTCCAGGATGGATGTATGCTGTTGTTTTTTAAAGATCAATACCTGTTGCTTGGCTGGAGTGGTCACTGGGGTCAAGACATTTGAGTGGAGATATATAGATATACTATTTATTTTTATATATTTTATATATATATATATTTGCATGCTTAGTCACTCAGTTGTGTCTGACTTTTTATGACCCTTTGGACTGTAGCCCACCAGGCTTCTCTGTCCAGGGGATTTTTCAGCAAGAATACCGGAATGGGTTGCCATTTCCTACTTTAGGGGATCTTTCCGGCCCAGGGACTGAACCTACGTCTCCTGTGTCTCCTGCATTACATTCAGATTCTTTACCCACTGAGCCATCAGGGAAGCCCCATATATGTATTTCAGTTCAGTTCAGTCGCTCAGTCGTGTCCAACTCTTTGCGACCCAACGGACTGCAGCATGCCAGGCTTCCCTGTCCATCACCAACTCCTGGAGTTTACTCAAACTTGTATTCAGATAGAGCTATATCCAGACTTTCCTAAAATGTACATTCCACTGGTCTGTATAAGTGAATTATATCCTGGAGAAGACAACAAATGCCTATTTCCCTTTGATTTAGTTTTTTTCTCTCTATTACAAATTATATTTTCTTTTGTTCCTTGTAGTTAACGCATCCTCTTTCCCATGATCTTGCCTCTCCCCTGCAAATAATTTTTGGGGGAGTTTAACAGTCTCCTAGTGGATCTTGCTGGTTAATCCTTCCCCAAGCCATGTGCATTGATGTCTTTCAATCCATCTCTCTCTCTCTCTCTCTCTTCTCCCTGCATTTAATCATCATTATTGCACACTTCTATATTTTCAATTTATCTAAGTCGTCCCAGCGCTGCTTTGTTCATATTTATTGCCTCTCTTCAGTCCTGTGAGCTGTGGTAATCTTCTCTTGTTTCCAGAGGTGACAGCCCCATCGTGTTTACTGTCCTGTGACCACTGAACGCAGCGGCTGTGCCGAGGTAAACCTCTTTCTTGCCCTGGTTCTTGAAATCCTCTTTAGGCCAAATATCCCCACACACAGTCCTTCCCTTTCTCTGTACTCTCCTCTTCTGATGGTCTCTGTCCCAGCCCACTCCCTGCTGTGGTGCCTAAACTCCACTGTCGGCAGAAATGGTATGGTTTTCTCAGAGTGGTATGGTTTTCTTGGCTTCCTCTCCCCTCTATTTCCAAAGCTTGCAGAGTGCTGTGGCTACTGGAGGCTTTTAACAGATGTTTAAGTCGACGTGTCTGCTGAGGCTGAAGACCTAATCCATACATTAGTTTTGAGTGGCATCATTTTTAGCACTCCCAAACCATTGCTAATCTCCTTGACTGCTTCTGCTAGCCATGGCAACTTGAACCAGTGTATTGGTGTTGAAAGGCCCCAGGAGAGAGTTTTTGCAGTCGGTTTTTCCTCCTTCCTAATTGGATTGCTTGTTTTGATGGTCACGTCACACATGGCTTGGCTTTCCGCAGGCACTTCCTCTTCCCCACGCCTGGTTTCAATCTAGTTGCCGCCACTGGGGTGACGAGCCCTGCCTCTCTCTGAGCAGTGGTTTCCTTCATAATAGTATTTCATTAGTGTGGGGCAGATTGGGTTCAGGCCACCAGAGGGGTTAATTTCAGGATTTTAAGTGTTTTGCAGATTGCTCCCCAACTGACTTTCTTTTAACACATCTTCTCTTACTCATGCTTTCCCAAATAAGCACTCTTTCATAGCAGTTCAGAGGTCTCGATTCATTGGAGTTTTGGGGTGTGCTTCCCCCCGAGGGCCGTCTTTTTCTTGTTGTCGACCTTCTTGGTTGTCAGATTATTTCTTTGCATGGAACTAATTTTAAAATCAATTAGAGAAGCTTTCCCTTCATCTTTCTCTCTTTATTTATGAGATACTGATTGCAGAGCTACCTACACTGTGTTTAGATAAATTACTTTTTTTTTTTTTTTCATAGCATTTGTATTCAAGGCAAGTTTAGTGCAGCCATCCAGTGCCTTGCACTTCTGCAGGCCAAGGCTGGAGGTTTCATTCCTTGGTGGACTAATTAGCTTTGTACTGGGAAAATTGTGTTCAGTTCAAAAACCCCAAACGTTCCAGTTCCTCATGTATTATAGGCACTGTGGACCTGGGAAATTATTTTGATTAGTAAGATGTTTGTAATCGTAGAAGCTGAGTCTCAGATCCTGACCAGCATATGCCTGGTGTGGTCACAAGGTGGACTTAGATGGATGGTGGCTTGTGGATGAAGCAGCCTCAGGTCACGTCACTGCTGGGGAAAAGGCTTTTTCAGAACCGAGATGAGAAGGGGAAGCTGAAGGACACAGATGCTTGCCTTTCCCCCCATGCAAATGACAGGTCTATTGCTTAGGCATATTTTTAATGTCACTTTTCATTTCAGTCCTCCCTTGAAATCCACAGCCAGTTTATGGGTTGTTCACATTTTATAGGCCTTCATCTCACTACCTCTTGTGATCCAAGCCTGTTTTTGACTGCATGTTGGTGGGAGCCTTGGCTCAGTGCTGCTTCACCAGGAGGTGCTCCATTCGGATTAGCTGTGAAGACATCACAGAGCCTTTGTGCTCCTTACTTTTTCACTTCTCTGCTAGAAGCCAGCGGATGTCATCTCCTTTATCCTCATCTCATTGTATTGGGCCCTTCGTGAGGCTAAACAGAAACATCCCCTTTCTGGGGCGTCTGCTGAGTCTCCGTGTTCAGATGTCAGTCCAAGAATTTGGTTCCTTTTGCTGTCCTGCTGGTTCTGGTTAACCCACTGAAGGGATGCCTCAGCACATAAGCAAAAATAGCAATAGTTGCCGGCTCACTCCCTGGCCCATAGTTTTTGATACTCACACGTTTGTGTAATGTCTCGTTTCATTCTCACTGGCTCCTCATGGTTCATAATTGGGGCAGAATATACCGATACTGGCCTTTCTGAGTTGCCCGCTCTACACGCTAAGATGTCTTCCCATTACTAGGGGGGTTGGTAGGAAGGCTTGGCTTTCCTTTTTTTTTTTAAAATGTGCTGTCATCTTCTGTGAGATGGTCTGGAAACAGGAGAAAGCCACATCCTTTCATACAGAACTGCCTTCAGCGTCTGCGTATGCAGCTGGAGGTGCTTGTTTTAGAAAGCCTGCCCTGCAGAAGCTGTTGGTGGATATCTGCAGAGGGGCTGCTGGTGTGCCACGGGCCCAGGCTGGCTCCCTCAGGCCCTGGCTGGAGTGGGAACCTACGGGTGGGGTGCGGATGTGCTGCCCCCCCCTAGACTTGTTGGCCCCCCTCTCCCTCTTAGTGCAGCCTCTGAAGGAGCGTGCTGTGCTCTGCATGGGATGGGTGGCAGCCAGCTCCCCTGGCCGGTTTGGCCACTGGGACAACCAGGACTGTTAGGACAGTTTGTACCCTGGTGGCTCAGACTGTGAAGAATGCGCCTGCAATGCAGGAGACCCGGGTTCCATCCCTGGGTCAGGAAGATCCCCTGGAGACAGGAATGGCAACCCACTCCGGTATTCTTGCCTGGAGAACTCTCTGCATAGTAGAGCCTGCCGAGCTACAGTCCGTGGGGTCACAAAGAGTCAGACACAACTGAGTGACTAACACTTTCATTCTGTTCTTAACACTTGGTACTTTAAGAGGAAGGAGACTTGACATTCACTCAAAGCAGCTTATTTTATTTATTTCTTATTTCTTATAAAGCACAAAGAAGTCATCTCAGCCCTTTGCTAGTAAACTAACAGCTCAGCGTTTTCTTCCAGAAAACATCTGGGTTCCTGCCTGGCCTTGATCGAGCTCTGCCTCAGTTCCCAAGATCCTCTGCCATGCCCGCCTCTTTGCTCTTAAGCCTTTTGGCTTCACCTCTTCCAGCCCTCTTCTCGTGGAGGAGTGATTGCTTCTTTCAGTCTAGATGCTCCCGTTTGCAAACCGAGTTAACAGTTACTCCAGAGGTGCTTGGACTGTATAGTATCAGCGTTCCGGAAAATGTAAGCTTATCAGTTGAGAAGCCATAAGGTAGCTTCTCTCTGGGCCCCTGGTTATTATTAGGTATTCATAAAATCCCACAGGGGGAGAATGGCCATTGGGACTCTATTTGAGAGAAATGTCTCTATCCTAAAAGATATAGCCCCAGGGTGCCTGGGGTACCTGAGGTAGTAAATGGGACTTGACAGACTGGAAATTCAGTGCAGTCAGATCCTACAGCCTCTCATCTCGCACCCTTATCGCCAGGGAGAAAGGAATTCCCAGGGCAGAAGCTGACAGTGTTGAGTATCTCTGTCTTGGACTATAATTGAATGTGCGCAAGTGGGAACACGCTCTCTCCTTGCTCCTGTGGCCGCTCTGGAGACTGGTGGCCTGTTTCTCTGTGTCTCTCCCCCTCTGCTCCCCCCCCCCTCCCCCACTCCTTCCCCAGTACACTGTCTCCCTCTCTCCCTCAGCACAGGGTCCTCAGAAGTTTTAATGCAAGCTGCCCTTTCTTTTGTTTGCTCCTGTGTTTTGACTTGGAAGTACTTCTGCAGGTTTCTAAATGGTGAGAGTATAGATTTGTGCTCCTGCTAGGCGAGTTTTCCTTTGGATTTCTCCCATTTCCCCTACCACCCCTGGAGCTCAGAGAGGGAGTTTGTAAACTTTTTTTAAAAGAGATCTTTGACTGTGCCAGGTCCTGATTATGGTGCTTGGACTCCAGCTGTGGCACTCCTGGCCGTGTGGCTCACCGGCTGTGGTGTGAGGCCTTAGTTGCTGTGCAGTGGATGGGACCTTAGCTCCCTGACCAGGTGCTGAACCCGCATCCCCGCTCTGCAAGGCAGATCCTTGGCCACCCGACCACCAGGGAGGTAGACTTTGGTTTGTATGATGAAGTCACTCCAGACACAGGCATCCTGGTCGTTCTCTCACCGTCACTCATGCCTTCTGAGGGGCTCCTGGCTGTCCCTCGTATCGCCCTCACCCTGAAGGTTCCTCTGAGATCCTGCGGGCAGGGTTTCAGATGCTGTGTGAGCTGGCAGGGCATCCTCATTTATGCTCTACAGAGTTGAAGTTCACTGTCACCCTTTGGCTGCCTTGCTTTGGGTTCAGCCGGAAGGAGCGGCATCTTTCACCTGAATTCACGACTTAAAATGTGAACAGCCAGACTGGCTTGCCCTGCTTTTTTTGGATAACCACATTTAAGCTGCTTATTCACTGTAATTTTAGGTTCTAGAAAACTTCATTGATATAATTGAAAGCAGGCCAGTATCCCTCTGCTCCCAGAATTTACATAATTTATATCTTTGTTGGTCAGTTCTCTAAATCGATAGATGATAGGTACTGATTGGAAGTAGGCGCAGTCGAGTCTGCTTTTAAATGAGTGCTTGAGGCTGTGCTGGGTGCCTGCAGCAGGGCAAGAAAACATCCTTCTGACTTCCTTGTATTAAAAAGTTATTCATGATACTTGTTAAAGTACAGTAAGGCACCCTCTATTCAGCACACTTGTGATAGGTATAGGGACTACCCCAGCGGGGTTTTGCAGTGGAAGAGTGAGATTGGGCCCTGAATGTCACAAGAAGGGTGGACGTTTATAATCAAGGCAACTAATGGGGCTGGGGGATGGTGGAGGGGGAGAAACCCAATCAGATCTCCCTGGTGATCAGATCTCAAAGGTAGAGAAATCTGGCTAAAGTTGGATTGTTGTTAAAATAGGACAATGCAGGGGTGAACACAGTGCCAGAAGGCAGGGTCCAGTTGAGAAGAGAGCTCAGAGGAACCTGAGTAGTGTTTGGTCAAGGAGAGGATGGCATTTGTGATGTCAGCTTTCAGCCTTGAAAGAAGGTTTCAAAATCCCTTTAGAGGCTGTGGTTCACTTCTGGGTGCCTGTGGGAGGAAGCAGGCCTCAGACAGTGGAGCTTGGTTCACTTCTGGGTGCCCGTGGGAGGGAGCAGGCCTCAGACAGTGGAGCTTGGTTCACTTCTGGGTGCCCGTGGGAGGGAGCAGGCCTCAGACAGTGGAGCTTGGTTCACTTCTGGGTGCCTGTGGGAGGGAGCAGGCCTCAGACAGTGGAGCTTGGTTCACTTCTGGGTGCCCGTGGGAGGGAGCAGGCCTCAGACAGTGGAGCTTGGTTCACTTCTGGGTGCCCGTGGGAGGGAGCAGGCCTCAGACAGTGGAGCTTGGTTCACTTCTGGGTGCCTGTGGGAGGGAGCAGGCCTCAGACAGTGGTGCTCCAAGAGACTTTTCCCAGCAGCTTTCTCATTCCCTCTTCCACTGCTGTCTTGCCCTTGCCCTCCTTCCAGCTTGGTCCTCGCTATTACTCTGGTTGACTTTGGTGGTGGTTAGGACCATAAGAGGATGCCAGGACCTAAGAAGGGAGTTTCCCCTTTTCTGCTTTTATTTTCAGTCCACACAGAAGTTACAGCCTGCTCAGTTACAACCTCCTGCCATGGCTCATTCGGGGATGTAGAGCCCCTCATGGTAGTAGAGGTAACTGAGCTCAGTGCAGCAGGCGACTTGAGGTTGTAAAATCTGAGGAAGTAGTTTTTGACTTGCCCACCCTCATGCTTGTATACCTTTAAGTGTTGTGGTGATACCTAAGTAACTTGGAGTTTAGAAGTCGGGGAGGAGGGACTCATGGCTATTTCTGGCTTTTGTTTAACCTTGGTCCATCTCTTCCACCTCTGCCCCCTTCCCTGCTAGGAGAATGATGTTCATATGTGTGGTTCAAAGGTATCCCCTGATGGGAAGTTCTACAAGGGCAAATCATTTGACTGTTAACTGTTAAATTCACTGCAAATATGGCTGCCAATGTTATTGTCTCTCATTTGCTACAGATGAGCTCTGGCCTTCTGGGTTTGCACAGGACTGCTCTGAGGACAAAGATTAAGTGGCTCTCAGTTAATGCGGTATCTTTTAATTGAATAGCTGACTTGCAGTGTGGATAGGGGTTTGCCACAGCCCTTCTCTTTCTGGTTTCCCTTCCTTCCCTCTCCCTCCAAGCCCGGCTCAGAGGCAGAGGCATGTACCCTGCTGGTTCTCACATGAAGTTCAGGCTTTAACCCCAGAGTCAAGGCTAGATCAGTTTTCTCTACAGTGTAGTTTATAAGCTACCTGTGTTCAGATCTCTGTGAACAGAGATTGNACAAAGCATTAGGACTCCTCTTAATTCCTCAAACCTGATTATCAAAGTGATGGTCACTCACCAGCAGCTGCTCCCTTCGGCTTTCTGGTGACCCCTCATCATCTGTGTTCCACCACGAAGCTCATGGTGGTGCCGTCAAAGGAGGGGGGTGCGATGATCCGAGGCCCAAGGGGCTGTGAGGTGATGCTGATGACAGGCTTGCCATGCAGCTGGGCAAAGCCCTTGGCCCCCACGAGCTGGGAGGTGGCTGCCGGGGCAGAGGAGGAAGAGGAGGCGGGAGACTGACCAGAGGCCATGAAGTAGGGGGCCTCGGTGAATGCTGCAGCTGCCTCTTTGCTGGGGGGCTCTGCTGCCAGTGGGGAGAGCTCACCGGCCCCTGGAGTGCGAGCAATTGGCGTGGGCTGCAGGGCATTGGCGGGCAGCACCGTGGGCAGAAACCCGGGGTAGATCATGTAAGTGGGTCCATAGGCCCCAGGACTCAGGGCCAGGGGAGGCACAGGGAGGGACATGGGAGCCACTGCCTGCTGCTGGGAGGTCATTGGCACGTCCACATACTGCCCTGTCTCGGGGTCAAACAGTCTCCGGGTCATGGGCTGTACTGGTGTGTCCACCAGATAGTACTGGCCGGTGGTCACATCCAGGAGCATCTTGCGCTGGGTCTGCTGAGGTGGGGGCTGCTGGAAGGGGTCTGTGGGGACAGGAGCTGGGCCGGCAGGTGCCGGGGCTGGCATGCCTGGCGGGGAGAAGCAGAGGACCTGGGGCTGGGCGCTCTGCAGGGTGAAGGGCAGTGGCTGCTGGTGGTAGATGGCGGTGGGGGGATGCTCAGGGCTCTGGGGCCCCGTGGGGGCAGCTACTGCCTCCCGGGGGTGGTCAGGTTTGGTGCGCCAAGCTGGCCGGCTGGTTCCACTGACCTGAGAGCCCTTGGGACTAGTGGGGACCTGACTGCGGGCACTCAGAGGGGGCAAGCTGCAGAGAGTGGCTGCGGTTGAAGAAGCCGGGGGTCCCTCCCTCCCTGCCCCAGGCCTGCCTGGAAGCTCTCCAGCTGCAGAGCTTCCTTTAAGAGGGATGGTCAGGTAATTCTCACAGTCACTATTGCTCTTTTCCAAATTGCTGCCGATTTTCCTGTTGGTCACCTCTTCCAGAGGTGCCCGGGTGGCCGGAGAGATCTTGAGGGACCGCAGTCCCTGCGATTTGATGCCCCTGGCGGCCGCCGAGGGACTCTCCGGAGAAGGGCCTTGCGGGAACTTGCCAGCGACTCCCCCAGTTTTCTGGGTGCTGCTGGCACTCACTGTGAAGACGTTCCGTTGGCTGGGGAGCGGGGGCAGGGGCTGGGTTCTGTCCACATCCTTGTGCACCGGCGGAATATAGAGGGACCGGGGCCGCTCCCTGGCCAGGTTCTCAAAGGCAGCCGCGCGGGCAGACACGCTCTCGGTGCTGGGGTTGGAGTTTCTCCGCTGTAGACGCTCTGGGCCCCCTCTCAGGACCACCCCGCCTTTGTTCCCGATGCCCCGCGGCTCCTCCGCCTCACCCAGCCGTCTGGCCAACTTGTCGGGGTCAGTGGCCCCGGCCCCTTCCCTCTCCTCGCTGGCGATGAGCGACAGGACGTGGCTGTCGGTCAGCAGAGGCAAGGGGTCGCTTTTCCGCTTCCACTCATTCCTGTTGAAGCTGTACAGCTCTTCCATGGACCTCACGGCTGCCGTCAGCTTCTCCAGGGCATTCCGGGATGTCTTGGGGCCTTTCCCTTCCTCCTTGACCTCCTCCTCCTTGACCTTCTCTGGGGTCCTCTGAGCCTTGGAGACGATCTTGAGCACAGGCAGGTAGGAGCCCTGTTCAGGCTTATTGGGGGCGATGGTGGCCACCGGCAGCCTGCCAGATGCCCTGTGCACCAATACTGTCCCTTCTGGCGAGGAGGAGTTCAGGACCCTGCCGCCTCCCTTGCCCGCATTCTCCCTGGGCTCTCGCTCCGTGCTGTCCTCCCTGGGGTTCACCACAGCCTGGCACGTGATCACCATGGGGGACAAGGATCCGGATCCCCCAGCGGCAGGAGCCAGCTGCTTGGGTTTGGGCCCAGTCAGCCCCTGCTCTGGGGTAACGCTGCCCTTGTCGCTGCTGTCCCCTGACCCCTTGATTAGTTTCCGGACATCTCTCACCTGATGGAGGGGGGCTTGGGCCTTGGACTTGTCCCTGACGTCTCTCACCTGGAACTGGGGCACTTTTTCCGGGTTGTCCCCCCGGAAGAGCTTCTGCTGGGCCCTGCTGTTGTTCTCAACGGTCTTGAAGAGGTTGGAGGCACTGCTGCTGGCCAGTTTGGGCGTGAGCAACTTGGCAATGTTGAAGTCCGAGCTCGGCTGCTGCACGCTCCCCAGGCGGATCTTGATTTCGGGAGCCTTGGGTCGGATCACTGCCGTGGAGGTGGCCTGAGCAGCAGGGTACTTGGTGGCCTGCTTCCCCGGCTGCTTATCCCTGGGTGTCTGCTGGATGTTGGGGACAAAGAGGCGAGACATGATGGTGGACTTGCTGGCAGAGATCTCCCCCAGGTCGGCCCTCCAGTCACCCGCCTTGGGGAGTTTCAGCTTCCCAACGGGGGCTCTTTCTTCTCGCTTCTCAGCCTCTTTCTCCTTCCAGGACCGGAATGCACTGTTCTGACTGCGGAGGAAGATGCCCTTGACAGTCTCTGAGGCACTCTTTTTAATTTCACACACTTCTGGGAGTCCATCAGCAAAATGACGGCTGCAGCCTGCTTGGCTCTCCCGAGGGGCGCTGGCTTTGAAGATGGGGGATTTAGACCCAGCTACGGCCCCCTCCCCACCAGCATCAGACATGCTGACCACCGTGTACTCGGAGCCGGCCTCCGAGTGGCGAGAACTCTGCCTCTGCAGGCCCCTCTCGCGCTGCTTCTCAGCCCCGGGGGGAGGGCCCTCCGTCTCCTTGGAGGTGCTGGAGGGGTGATGGTGGGATGTGTCGCTGAGTTCTCCCCTCTCCATTTTGAACTCGTGTTCCCTCTGCATCTTCTTGGAGATGACATTTTTGAGCAGGCTGGAAGCAAACTTGGACTTCTGGGGGCCATCAGTGCGGGAGGCCGGCTTGCCGCTCTCGGAGGTCTCTGAGCCATCATCCGTGTACACTGACCCGGGGCCCTTGCTGGGGCCTTTGGTGGCCTTGCAGGGCCCCGCGGCCAAGCTAGCTTTGCTCTCACTGTGTAAATTCAGAGGCTCGAGAAGGGTGACCACACGCGGACCCGACTGGACCTGCTTCTGGAAACACAGAGGTGTCTCCACGTGTTTGATCTCGCCCTCGACTTTGCTGACCACGAACTCCAAGGCCTTGGTCTGGGACTTCTTGGATTGGATGTAGAGCTGGTCTGCCGTGGTCCTGGCCCCACCGCCCTTCCTCAGCCCTGCAGCCACTGAGGCCGCGCTGCTCCTCAGGAGGCTCTGCTCCACCCTGGCTCCAACACCTCCACATTTTAAGTCCAGGAAGGTCGACCAGCGCCCAAAGCCGACTTCGGAGAGCACAGAGGACTCCCGGGAGCTGATGTTCAGAGCCTCAAAGTAGGGGTAAGCGAGGCTCCGGAAGGCCCGGGAGGTCAGGTTACGCACCTCTTTGTCCGCATCGTCCAGCTCGCTCACGGCACTGGAGGCTCCACTGGAGTAGTCCACCAGCTCCTTTGCCCGGATGGCCCCGCACCGGGTCTGCAGGCGAGCAGGGACGGCGATGAATTTCTTTGCATGGTCCTGAGCCACGGCTGCAGCCGGGTCTTGCTTCAGTGAACTGGACTTGTGTTCAGCAGCTGTAGAGACGCGGAGGCTCATGTCGCCTTCATGCTTGGCAGCATAAATAATGTTTTGCTTTGCACACACGTTGCTAGGCTCATTTATAGCCCGGGAAGTCGGTTTGATTGATAGGAGGATCTGGCTTGCTGCGTTCCCACAGCTGCTGGCGGCGGTGGCTGCTGCTGCCCCTGAAGCCGCCTCCGGGGGCTTGGGCAAGGGCTCCCGCGGGGTGGCCGTGCCAGGCCCTGTGGGTGGGGGAGTGGGGTCACCGTCCGAGGGGCCGCTGCCCACTTCCGTGCTGCTGGTGTCGCCGCCACCGCCGCCGCCGCTGCCCGCGCTGGGCCGGGCGGGGTCGCTGCTGGTGGGGCTGGGTGTCCGGGTGGCGTTGGTGCTGGGAGTGGTGCTAAGGTAGCAGCTGTTGTCGTCGTCCTCTTCGGTCAGGGTGGTGACATCCTCTGGGGTCTCGTCGCTGCCACCGAAGGAAGCGTAGTCTACAAATGAGTAGATCACATTGTTGTCCTCGAAATCCCAGCGGGAGGCCAGGCCCACGTCGAAGTCCATGTCCTGCTCCACCTCGCTCAGCTGGATCTCGTGGGTGGTGATGTAATGGGCCTCCTGATTTCTGGGGGGGTCTCGGCTGCCCTGAGACTTGGCAATAATGTCTCTGCACTCTGTGGCATCTGCTTCCCCACATCTCCCTCTGCCTCCCCCTCCTCGTCCTCCTGCTTTCTCCCCTTCTTCTCCCTTGGGCTGGCAGCTCAGCGCGTTCTCACCACTGTCACTCTCGAAGCCTAAGGATGAGGACGAGGTGGCCAGAGCCCCTGTGGATGTGGCGGTGCCATCCATCTTGGACAGGCCACCTTCCTCTGCTCCGTCCACCGGGGAGGAGGAGGAGGCGGAAGAGAAGGGGTTGCTGCCCTCATCGGGACCGGAGAGCTGGGATCTGGAGAGTTCCAAGGGGACAGAATTCCTCAGCGGGGCTGGAGCTTCGCACTCTTGACTGCTGACTTCGTCTTGGGCTTTCTCCTGGGGACTCTTCGAGCCCCTCTGATCCCCTTGGCGCTGCTCCCGAGTGAGTCTCATGGTGCGGGGACTGTCCCTTGGGACTCCAGCTGAAGCGCACATCTCCACATATTTTGCTTCTCGCAGGGAGGAGGCTGATGGCTTGGGAAGCGGCTGCAGCTGCTGCT
This sequence comes from Oreotragus oreotragus, assembly GCA_006410675.1. Taxonomy (NCBI): domain Eukaryota; kingdom Metazoa; phylum Chordata; class Mammalia; order Artiodactyla; family Bovidae; genus Oreotragus; species Oreotragus oreotragus. Next base: position 89,634 of record SJYX01009330.1, on the reverse strand, counting down.
TTAGCTCCTGGCTATCTTGAGCTCCGCTCACCCCGTCCCCCACCTCCTTGGATCTGGCCTGCAGATTCAGTTCAGGAGGGGTGCCTTCCATTCTGAGCCCTCGCCTAGGTGTCAGCGACAGGAAGAGACAGTGGTGAGCGACGGGACTGTCCTGGGTCCCTCCCTGGCCCTGGAGGGGCTGCAGAGTAGCCCAAAGCAGGGTCCCACGTGCCTGGACTGGCCCCAAGGCTGCAGGCACCCTTGCCACGGCTGCCACCGCCTCCCAGTTCTTCAGCCCCTGTGGCGGGGCCCAGGCCAACCTGAGGGAGGTAGGAAGGCTCCTGGGTGGGGTGGCAGAGGTGGTCTGTGGCCAGGGGGCTGCTGCTCTGGCCGAGACTGTGGCCAGCTTCCAGCAGCCAAGCTGTTCTGTCCAGTTGTTGGCCTGACGCTGTCGGCAGCTAGGAGTCTGAATGCCATCGACCACGGAAGAAGCAGCATCTGTAGGTCGACTCCGGGACTTCCAGAAATGAAAGGAAAGCATGTGCTGTTTCTTGTGGAGCCTTGTCCCTTTCCTGGATGGGGTAAGAGTGGGTCACGTCATTCCAGAAATATTTTTAGTGTCTATTCCCCAGTCATACTGAAACCGCACTTGAGGGAAGAGAGAAGAGGCTCTGAGATAAAGAGAGAAAGTGGGAGGTAGTGAAGACGTGTGGGTTCTAGTTGAAATCAACCAAATGTCCTATGTAATCTATTATGGGGATGTCTAGCAAGTACGAAATTATTCTTTACTCACTGCCGTCTTTCATTCCCAAGTCTGATTAAATGTGTCCCCCACCCCACCGCCTTGTTCTTAAATAAATCTGAATTCAAGCAGTGCATTTCAAATCAATTAAGGACAGCCCAGAAAGACTTCAAAATCTCCCTTGGACATATGGCAGCTTTATGTTTGTCTGAAAATCTACGCCTTTTCTTTCTTTTTCATCTTAAATCACTTGAGTTCTGGTAATACCACCTTTTGTAGGAATAAAACACTCTATCCCTCCTTCCCCAAAGTTCCACTTTAGGAAACATAATCTGTTTGTTTAAAAATAGGAAGAACTCCTCCAGCCCTTACTGTCGACTAAAGTGTAAAAGGGCATTTTCAGAGACTTGAAACTTAACACTTGAAATAAACTTTTAATTAGAGTCACTAAAAAGCACCATGTGGTTCCAAACTGACACTACTTCAAATCCCTACAATCTCAAAAAGTTCCCTAAACTTCCAAAACCATGGCAAGACAATAAACCTCCAATTATATATATAGCCTGAGCCGCAGCCTCACGATTCAGTTACACTGGCTGGATTCCAGACCTGCAGGGCACTGACTGAGAAGGCGCCGGAGAACAACGAATACACTTACCCTTCACGAGTACAGTGCGGCTGGCAGGGAGGCTCAGAGAGGAAACGTGGCCCACTGGCATGCCCCATGGCACCGAAGCCAGAATCCTAGGTCACCGGCTCTGAGATCCTTTCATTTCAAACAATCCAGGAGTTGTGCAAGTGTATTTGCCAGGCAACCCCAGATGGGGGTTCTGTGCTGGCCATCCTCAGAGCAGATCCCTTGGGTCTATCAGTGGAGAATCACAGCTCTTGGTTTGGTGAGATCTGGCTCCCATCACCTGCCAGGCCCAGTTCCACCACTATACATAGTCTATGTGTCACTTATGCCGATTGAATAAAGCACTATTTTAAACATTCACATTTGTGGGAAACAAAAATAACACCATCAACCATCGCCTTCCAACATGAAGGCCACCCCCGCACTGAAAAATGTTCCTTCCTCTGGCTGGGCGTGGGGGGAGGTATGGAGTGGGAGCCCCTAGCAACTGAGGCATCCACCTTCTCATCCTTAGGATGTGGACAGTGCAACCCTGCCATTCTCCCGGGACAAGTCTCTCCTGCCCACATCACTGCCATTGAAAACACGACATAGGGAAGGCTAGAAATATCAAGTATCACAATGTGGATAGAGAGCCAGAGTGCTAGAGGCAGAGAGTAAAAGAGAAAGGAGATAGAAACAGAGAGGGAGAGAATGAAAGAACAAAAAAGTGAGAGAGAAAGAAGGGACTTGCTAAATTTGTGATCAAATTTTTGATTATGGAGAGCCAGGTGTAATGGCACAAAATCCTAGGTTCTTAATGATAAAAAAAAANATCCTGAGGAAGGCTCGGGTGCCCTGGGTGCCCACATGGCCCAGGCAGTGTGGGGCACAGGGCCTGTGCTAGCTCCACCCCACTCCCGTGAGAGAGACAAGGAGACAGAGACTTGGGAAGATTTGAGAACTGGTTCAAGGCACCTTCTCCAGTAAGCGGAAGAACCAGAATCCCAACTGAGATCTGTTTTACTTGTCTTAACATGTACCTCTTGGACTTTGATATTGGCCGGACAGGTTGGTGACCCTCTCCCTTAAGTTGGGTGAACTTCCCTCCAAACTCTAGTTTTTTTCAGATTTCTGCCAGCTACCAGAAGCTGCAGCTGGTTGTCTTCGCAACGCAAGTTTTTTTTACTTCAACTCATTTTTACAAATGAAAGTGTTTTCCTGCAACTGTTTTGGAAGTACTGTAATGGATATCAAGAGAGATTTGAATTTACATTTCTGCTGAGTGTTTAACATCAGAAAAGTGGGTGAACCGTGTCCCCTTAATGTTTTTGTCTTCTATATGGCGTTTTCGTGGCAGTAATTCCACTATTTGAGAAGAGTCAGGCCAACTCCATGAAGAGATTGGATTCTCCCTTTTTAATAAAGGGTATCAGTACTTGTCAGCTTTGTACAGGTTTCTGAGCCCTTTGAGCCTCTGCTTCTGGATCTTGCATTGTATGTGCTCAGTCATGTCCAACTTTTTGCAACCCTCCATACACTGTAGCCTGCCAGGCTCCTTTGTCCACGGAATTTTGCAGGCAAGAATGCTCAAGTTGGTTGCCATTTTCTTCTCCAAGGTATCATCCCCACCCAAGTATTGAACTTGTGTCTGTTGCGTCTCTTGCATTGGCAGCCAGATTATTTACCCCTGCACCACCTGGGAAGTCACTCCCCCCCAACCCCCCAGCAACTGGATACTTGATTATTTTCACACTGTAACCCCATTAGATGGCTTAAGTTTCTGATTTCATTTTTACATGCATTCCCTACCATAGACATTTTTTCCCTTGTTATAAATGAAACATACTCTATAAATTTTGGAAAATTTTTAGAGAAGAAAATATAAATTATATCTCACCATCAAGAGGCAACATCACCACTGTTAATATCTCAGAACCTTCTTAGCTGCTTCTGTGTTCATGTTTTGTAGCGGAGCATTTCCCCTGGCCTTTAGATAATTTTCTAAAACATGATTTTTAGTGGCTGTGCTGTTTTAAAGAATGCAGATCTACCGTAATTTACCATTTTCCACCAATTTTGTGAGGATAAGTTGTTTCTGATCTTTACAGTTATTCTTATTCATAAAAGAGAAGGTTTGCCTGGAGTAGAAAGCGGGAAAATGTCTATTCAGAGCCGAGGCTGCTCTTGGGCGGGTTTTGCTGTAACACAGTGCAGGGGATTCCCACTGCAGACGCGCTCCCAGAGGGGCTGATATTTCACCCCGCTGGCAGGAGACTCTCTAATCACCTAATTCCTTAACTGTTTGTGTTATTTAGAAGCAGGCTGTGGTCCAGGCCCTTTGTGTTTTGTTGCCAGAATGGTTCCCTCCCCACCCCATCAGCAACTGAACTTGCTGCTTCTGAAATAAAGCGAGGAGTAGATGGTGAATCTTCTCCCGGGGCCCACCGCTCTTTTCTGTTGCCCTGGCTGGGACACGGGGCGCCACTGTAATGGGAACACACAGGCCCCGTGGCAGCTCTGTGAGCGCGCCTGGCGGCGTTTGTTCATTTCGTCCCACGTGCTGCTCTGTCAGTGACTTCCACTGTGCATGCCCTTGTGCACGTTTGCACAATTACATTGCAAGTTATTACCCTGCAGCCTGTTGTGATAAAAACGATTGTCCCCAGGTAAATGTATAGGAAGCAGTTCTATTTAACTAATCTGCAGCAGCATCGCCGACCAGTGGATATTATACTGCTGCTAATTTAAAGCAGTATTATCAACGCTGCTGGGCTTCTCAGGTGGCGCTAGTTGGAAAGAACCTGTCTAGCAATGCAGGGGACCTGGGTTTGGGCCCTGGGTTGGGGAGATCCCCTGGAGGAGGGCATGGCAACCCACTCTACTATTCTTGCCTGGAGAATCCTGTGGACAGAGGAGCCTGGTGGGTGAGAGCCCATGGGGTCCCAAAGAGCTGGATTGAAGTGGCTTAGCACACAGGCACCAACGCCGCCACCCTGAGGAGGGTGCTGCTCCTTCAGGGTTCCAGGAAAGGAGCCAAATGCAGCTTCTCCGTTGTTCCGCTGTCTCTGTGTGAAACCTCAGCACTGGCTACAGAGTCTTGTCTGATTTCGAGAAGTGGTGTGTTTGCAGAGAGGTCAGGCTCAAATCGCTGAGGTAGTGAGCTACAGCCAGCGTCTCAAATACACTCGCAGGCAAAAGGCAGCCGTTGTCACCCAGGCCCAGGTGTGCTGTGTGCTCTCCATGTGCCTGTCCCTCAGCAGCTGGGCTGTTGCATTTTTTGAAAGTGAAAGTGAAGTCAGTCAGTCGTGTCCCGCGCGACGCTATGGCCTGTAGCCTAGCAGGCTTCTTGGTCCATGGGATTTTCCAGGCAAGAATACTGGAGCGGATTACCATTTCCTTCTCCAGGAGATCTTCCTGACCCGGGGACTGAACCTGCGTCTCCAGCGTTGTAGGCAGACGCTCTACCGTCTGAGCCACCAGGGAAGTTGCATTCTTTACCTGGCCAGAAACTCTGATTTGGTGCCTTGGGTGCATCAAGCGTATAATGCAGTGACCCAGAAGTTACTTCCCGTGGTTAACATCTGCATGTATGATCAGAAGACAGTTCCTCTCAATTGTTCAAATGCACTTGTTTGCTTATATTTGAGAAACCCTGCTATGGACAGGTGTTTCTCCCCCACCCTCAAATCCCTGCCCCAGGACGGGTCCGTTGTTTACTCCCAGAGGATCCCCTCGGCCAGGGACAGAACAGTTGTGGTCACACAGAGCTGTTTCTCTCAGGATCAGTTACTTGTCTGACCATCAGCGGAGGTCAGAGGACCCCAAGTTAAAGTTGCATCTATTTACTATTTGCTGTTTGTTTATTTATTTTTCGTATCTCTCCATCCTTTTGAGATGATAAATCCTGGTCCAGGGAACAGAGGAGACCAGGGGAGGATGGAGGGATGAGAGCTGAGTTGCCAGTCTGTCGGAGGTGTCCTGTATGACACGTGCTCCTCCCTCTTCCTTCCTCCACTTGATAAACTTCTCCCTGTTCCCCTCAAGCTCTGGAGGGCTGCCATAAGAACTGGTAGAGGGCTTTGGAAGGACACTTCCAGGCTTAGTTGTGTCTGTGCGCAGGAAGTGTGAGTGAAGAGATTTTAATTTGTGCACAGGTGTGCCGCTTGGAGTGACATTGGCTCCCCTTGGTTTGATGCTGATGAACCTTAGAGCGGAGGGTTTCTGGTGAAATGAGGCTGCAGTTTCTTTCTGAAGGGAAGGAACAGGCCAGGCTGGTGATCATTTGTGATACTGTGTCATGTGTGTGGGTTCCTCCCTGTGGTCCTGAAGAAGAAATGAGTGTATTGGCCATTTGAAAAAGTAATTTTAGCTCATAGACTCCTTGTCTCACTTGAGTAACTTCTGGAAAGTGTAATATTTTTCCCAAATCCCATTAAATGTTAGGCAGTCTTTCTATATTCCCTTTACTGTCCTTTAACTGATTAGCGAAATATTTATGTGAACCCAGAAGGCTGATTTATTTATTTTATTGTCTTTTTTTTTTTTTTAATAACGTGCTTCTCCCCAGTGCTGGGTGCTTTCTGAGGGCCAGACAACTGCCATGATTTCTTTGGTAATAATCATCTGCCGGCTTCTGGCCTGCACTGTCAAGGGACAGCTTTGAGCTCTTCCGCTTTAATGAAGCCTCTAGCTGTCCCTCCCCCTGGGTAGGTGGTAATAAATCCACCCAAAATACCCGCTCCAAAGGCCAGTTACTCATTGAGTGTATATAGCTGAACAGTGGATAAGACTTAGCATCCTGACCCCATCCCCCAAACCCCAATCCCAGAAGGACCATGGAAGAGATGTAGAAATGAAAATGCCATGTAGCAAATTGGACCCAGACCTCTTGCTCTGGGGGCTTTTCTTGTCTGAGGCGTGAGAGTTTCTGTTACGATTAATTTCCTGGCCAAGGTGTTCTGGAAATTCCTCAACACCTGCCTCTGCCTGGGTAATTGCCAATAATCATGGTCTCTGAGATGCGGCTCTGGAAGGAGATGACAGATCTTGGTTCCAAGTCCTGAAATCACTGTGGTGAAAAAATTGGTGAGGAGAGAGCCTCTGGGTGGGGAAACACCCTTCCCATGTACACGTGTACCCTCCCTCCTACCCCTACCCACAACCCCCAGTATTTGCTAGTCGATAGCACATCAGCAGCTTTTGGCAGATCCCTCTTTGTTGAGCCAGTGTTCAGGTTGCTCTCCATAATTAAATTCCTTTTGTTGCCTGCAAGCACAGATCTTAGGTGTTAAGATTCAGGGTAAAACAGGTTTCTGCAATCTCTCCTGCTGTAAGGATAACTGGCTGTATTTGTTTGTAATGGACACATGCTTGGCGGTGCCTCTGTGTTGGGGTCGGGGGGAGGGTTGGGCTGGAAATGGCTAGGGATCTTTTATTCATCAAGTATCTTTTGAAGGCAAAAGGCTAACCAAAAAGAAGACTGCAGCTTGGTTATTTTTTAAACACTGAATTTTTTCTTTTTAACGTGTTGATTTGTAGTCATGGAAAGAAAAGCAAACACAGCTTGGAACACAGTAAAAGATGAATGAGAAGCAAAGCCATGAACTCGTCAGTGTCTCAACTCCACTAAATTACAGCCCCAAAGATCCACAGTAGCTCATCTGTGTGTCATGGAACAGCTCCGATTAGGGTCTGACTCTGCAGCAGCACGGCTCAGTCAGAGCAATGCAGAGTGGAAATGTGAAGTGTCGATGCTTTTAATGCAGAGATTTTCAGCCCTTGACTGCCCATCAGATCATCTAGGGATCTCTAAAAAACCTTATGTGCCCAGGTCTACTGAGTCAGAATTTCCAAGAATGGGTCCCGCTTCCAAGAATGGGAGCCTCTCTCTCCTCCCGCCCCCTTCCTTAAAGCTCTTCAGATGCTTCTGATGTGCCACTCGGGTTGAGTACCACCTTTTTTGTGTGAGGGTTTTCTGGGTGGCTGTCGTAGATGTGGGAATCTGGTGAGAGGGATTCTGAGTGGGGGTCTTATGGTTAAAAGCAGTGGCAGCTAACCTAAATAAAATCTTGTAGCTATAAATTTTGTTAAGTGTGCCTTAGGAATTGCTTGAGACAGGCATTCTTTTAACAGTTTGGGGAATTTTCACTTATTTCAAAATAAAGATGTTGTGGCCACTCATTTCTTGAAAGTTGAAATACTTCCCTTCTGGAAAGCTCTTTCCCTATAAAACATTATTGCACATTCTGTCTCCTCTGGAGATAGGGAGAGAAAATCATTATAGTTGTGATATTATTGTGATTTATAATGCACATATCTTATAGTCTGTGTCCCAAGCTGCCTTTTGTTATGTTAATAAGGCGACTTCGGGCTTCACCTGAGGATGGAGGGGGGCTGGTTGCTAGGAAAGCCAACCTTGTGAATGGAAGATTGGCCCTTTCAGTCCCACCCCCCACCCCACCCCCCGCCCGACCTCAGGGGGAGGGATGTGGTGGAGGCTGGACCCATCGCTAGTGTTCAGTGATTTAATCATTCACGCCTGTTTAAGGAGGCCTCCATAAAAACTTAGAGGATTGAGTTTGGAGAGCTTCCTGGTGATGACACACTGGAGAGCAGAGAATGGTGAGGGCTTGGCGAGAGCCTGGAGGCTCTGTGCCCTTTCCCCATATCTCGTCCTGTGCATCTCTTCCATCTGGCTATTCTTGAGTTTTACCATGTCAGACTGGTAATCTAGTAAGTAAAGTATTTCTGGGTTCTGTGGACTGCTCCAGCAAATTAATCAAATCTAAGATAGTTGTTGGAACCTGTAGTTTGTAGCCATTCGGCAAGGAACACGGGTAGCCACCTGGGCTTGTGATTGGCATCTGAAGGGCAGGGGTGGGGATGAAATCTCGCAGGACTTCCCCTTAACCTGCCTCCAGGTAGTATCAGAGTTGTGTTAGATTGTAGGACACTCAGCTGGTGCCAGAACATTGCTTGGTTCCACAGGGACTCCTCCACTTCCACCCCACCCCTCCCTACACATTAGACTCGGCATGAGAGTGGTAATCATCAATAGCAGTAATGTCTGGCTTTTTTTTTTTTGTCTTGTGATTTGGGCCAATGGTTGCCTTGAAAGCAGTAATGCATGCTGATTTGTTCACAATTTCAACTTATGTGGGAAACTTTAATTTTCCATCAAGAATGCCTGTAACTTTTCAGATACTTACATGTTTCACCCCAGAATCGGCTTATCCTATGTATAACTTTCTCAGGAAATTAAGATGACTCTTTTAAATATTGAATGTGAGTTTGTTACCAACCTGGCTCCTTGAACTGTTTCATCAAGAGAAGGTTAAGAGGCCAGACACATTTAGGGGCTCTTGCTGCAGCAGGAGGGAGCGAGAGCGAGAAACAGGTATGCTTGCTTGCTTCCTGGGGCAGGTGGGTGGGTTGCTTGTTTCTTGAGGTGGGTTGAGGGCAAGCTGGTTCCTTAACTGGGGGGAGGATCAGTGGCTGGTGCAGAAGGCTTGCCTTGGGTGGTCTGTTGTCCGCCCCCTTGTGGTGCTGTGTGTAGGCACCCAGAGCTTTTGCACCTCCAGTGGTGGTAGGTCTGTGGCCTCTTTGAATCTTGTTCGTAATTTGCCCCAGCTGCAGACAGTTCATACATGCAGTTACTTTTAGTCCCTTATAGTTGCTTTGTATTCTGTTGTTCAGAAGCGGTTTGTCCACCTGCGAGCACTCAGGTGGAGGGTGCTCAGTTTTTTTTTTTTTTTCTTCTTTTTTGGTTACTTCTACAAAGTAGCTTCTTGAAATGCCCCTTTGATTTTGTCCTCTGTTTATTCAGGATTTTTCTTTTTTTACTTTTTGGCTGCACTGTACAGCAGGTGGGATCTTCATTCCCAGACCAGGGCTTCCCAAGTGGCTTCGGTGGTAAAGAATCTGCCTGCAATGTGGGAGACCCTGGGTCAGGAAGATCCCCTGGAGTAGGAAACGGCGACCCACTCCAGTATTCTTGCCTGGAGAATCTCATGGACAGTACACGACTGAGTGACTGAACATTTTCACCTTTACTTTCTTCAGCCAGGTGAAAGTGCAGTCTTAACCCCTGGGCAGTCAGGGAATTCTCTGCTCTTTTTTAACAGAGCCTTGCCTTAAAATTACACGTGGGATTTAACTACAGAAAAGGCCCAGGAGTGAAGCATGAACCATCCCTCTCCGGGAGCGCAGCGCAGGCTTTGTTGTACCACAGGTGACTCTTCTCAAACAGACTGTAGATGCCTGACGTTGTCGTTGTGCTTCCTGGCCAGTACTTAGCCCCTTCGCCTTTGCTTTTTAACGTTGCCTAAAGCTGTGTGTCTGTTATGGCCCTATGAGAGACCATATTTTTCTTTTCTCTTCTGTAGGTGACTTTAAAAGACCATTTTGTTAAAATGGAACTCAGTAGATTTTTCCACTTTTGAACTCTGTTCCTAGTAAATGATAACACTGTATTATTTAGGACGCTTTTGGGGGGAGAAATTGGATATGTTTAAAGGCCGCACAATTAATTCCCACAGTGTTTCCCTTGAGTCAGGTAAGGGATTCCTTATTGTTAAAACTAATACCCTGAAATTGCTGGGCTCTGCTGTCTTGTTCTCCATTGTTCTCAACTTGAATGCTACCCCTGTGGGGTTGGACAGTTTCCCAGATTGTCTTTCTGGTAATCTGAGCAGAAAGACTCACTATCTAGCTTTTCTTTAGCTGGAAGATAAGTCCTACAGGGACTTCAGAAAGGTATTCTTTCTAATTTTAGGTGAAGAGGTCTATTTGATAGGCATTTGGTGGCTGGTGTGGCAGCCTTAGGCGAAGGATGTTGCAACATTAGGGTCAGTATGTGAAAGTGGGCATAAAAGCGGGACTGAGCCCAGCCAGATCCACTGAGACCAGAGGACGCCCTGTGCCTCCGAGATGTGTCTTTGGCTGATGTTTAAATTGCTTCAAATTAAAGGGTATTTCTCATTCTCCACTGTCATGTCACCAAAGGGCGGAATTAGTGTCATTTTCAGCAGCTTTGAGCTTCTGGAACTGTCACTCTCCCTGAGGGTCACTAGGGGTAGTAACTCGGCATTTCACATTCTGAAGAGGCAAGAAGCTTCTCTGGAGGACTTAGGAGACTTAACATTCCAGGTCCACTGAACCTACTCATCTGTGTTGCAATATTTTTTTTTCTTTTTCTTCTTTTTTTTTAAACCCTGTAGTATGAAGTTCATATTAACTTGTCATACTTAAAAGAGCAGTTTGGCGGGGATGGGGTTGGAGGAGTGTGGCAAGCACCATGTCCTGCTGCGTGTATGAAAGTGCTTTGCAAAGCATGCATCATAGGGATGGTTGCAGTGATCAGTCATTTTCTAGCAGTACAGTTCTTCCGGTGGGCACTTAGTCCTTACTGTGAACAATGTATTGTGTTGGGGATGAGGGAGGGCTACAAAGGTACAAGAGGGAGCCTCCACGGTCAGAAATTCACAATTGGGAAGTGGAAAGAATTCCAGTACAGGTTAAACAAGGCAGCATATGCTCCCTGCCGGAAGGGATGCAAAGGAGACTCAAAGGAGAGAGAAATAAGGTTCGATCTGTTCTTTCCACTTGGGTTTTGGGGATGGTCCTGCTGGTGCCTCTCATGAGATGGAAACCCAAACAGAGGCCTGTCTCTGACAGGGATATGGTGCTAACACATGTCACCCTGCTCCACCCAATTTTATTTTTATTTCAGGGGTTTCTGTTTAAACTTTTCAGTCAAATCCAGTGTTGTAGGACCCAACCTCTCATCCAAACAACTATTTAACTTCCCTCTGGGGGAAAAGAAAGATGATGGACAGGAAAGATTGGTGCAGAACTTACTGCTAGGATTGGAACTAAATTACATGCTGGTCAGAAGCCCTACAGACTCATAAGGTGTTGGTCATTTGTTGCATATCTTTCATTTGAAGAGGTGCTTTGCAGTGTCCAGGAACCTTAGTCTGTAAAGCGTTTTCCCATGAAACTCTGCTTTTTACCTAGACATTTTGTGAAGGCCACTCCTTAGGCAGCCCTTGTCGTTTTGCTGAATGTCAGCAAGCATTTACTGTCACTACTCAGATGCCGGGGAGGAAGGTGATGTTTTTACTTTCTAGCGAAATAGCCCCCGGCCTTTTGGTAGCTCTACACTGAAAGGTCAGCACCCTCTTTCTCCTCCTCTTGTCTCCTCAGTCCTCACTGTCATCTTTATAACTTGTCCCTCTGGAAGCTGTTTTTGTGAAAAGCACTGGAGCCATATTTTACAGAGAATGTATTCAGTAAGTCTGAAGGTTGTTGTGTTGAGATGGTCACCTTGGTCCTCAGGAAGAAGTTGGTTATTTATGGTTTCTGGCTTTTGGAAGAAAGTATTGACTTTTGGTGTGGTGTTTTTTTTCTTTTTTGCTCACTTTAACCATGTATGCCAGTCATTCCTGGACTATTTTATAGCCTGAGAATACTGTAATTTTGAGTGGTTTGCTTATTGAAATTGACCAAGATAATCATGGTGGTTTGAGTGGGAGAAGTCTCACCTGCTGTTGAGGTTCCTTTTCATTTCGCAGGCTGTGCACCTGTCTTTTATCAACAGCTATGTAAATTGCACATAGATACAAATATTTTTCAAAAGTGTAATGATGCTGGTTTTAATGAAGAACTCGGAGTTGCCCTAAAAACCCTTTAAAATTACGTTTGTATGTGGTGTTTTTTAATGATAGTAGATTATAATCTTTCACGGTGGTGATTAAGTTATAAGTTTAGTCAAACATCTGTTTATTTGGCAAAGTGATCATGAATATTCCCTTTGCAATTATGCTGATTTAGGGAAGATCTATATTTATAATTAATAGATATTGAAGGTGTACTAAATATACTTAAGCTCCTCTTTTTTCCTAGTTCCTCCATGTTCTTTTAATTCATTTGTTCTTTTTTTGTAACCTTACCTGTTCGTTTGCTTCCCTTTGTGTATTGAAGGTATAATATTAATTCATTATTGACCATCGGTGGCTGGTGATTCTTCTTTTGGCCAGCCAAAATTCATTCTATTATTTCACTAACACTTTGCGGCCTATTAGATTCAGAGGTTATACCTGACGCACCTGTAAAGTCTTCAAATTTTCATGAAATGTTGTCTTCAATTCACTCTTCTGTAGAAGTAAAGAAGTGTTCTCCAGCAGCGTGAGTTTCGTTTTCACTTTCCTATCAGAATCGGTCACTGAGGTTTTTTTTGGCTTTTTGTTGGTCCAGTATTCACATTGTCTGAATCAGAACTATATTCTGAAGAACTATCATCTTCGGAGACACTAGTATAAGTGTCACGTGGACAATAAGAAAGTATCTGTATAAAATTCTAAATTCTTCACTCAAAATTTGGCAATGCATCATTTTTGAAAATTTAATGTTTTTAAACGGAGTTGGAACAAAAACCTAATGGAGCAAACTGAATGATAATGATGATCAGAAGTTATATCCTGAACCCTTGATCACTTTTAAGCTCTAACAACTTTGCACAGTGATGTTAATTGTATCACTCTCTAAAAACGTACTGATACGTCTCCAGTCAGTGGCATGTTTTAAAAAAACCAGTGTACTTTATGGTGAAATGTTCATTTGCTGAGTAAGTCAGTTTTTACCCTTGACCACCCCTGCATGACCAAAGTAGAGGTGTTGCACAAACGGTGAACGTGAAGTAAATGTTATTGCCTGAGAAGACACTTTTGTCTGCCTCTTGGCCTGTCCTGCACAAGAAACACTTTGAACCCGGTTCTCACGTGAATCTGTAAGTGATGTGCTCTTTCCCCCTTAGCTGGCCCATCTTTTCTCACGAAAGAATCACCTGTGTGTGATCAAGAAAATAATATACTTGATAAAGTCCTTGGTTAGGTTATGACTTTAAATCTTGGTCCCCTTCCAATAAATTCAGATGTATAGGTGGAGAAAGAGAAATGCTTTCTGTGGAGTGCCAAATGAACAGTGGAAAGACGAGAGTTTGGAGAGAGAGTAATAGGGCTCTTGCTTATTTAAAACAAAAAGCCTCCCTCCGAGTGGTAAGGATGGCTCCTTCAGGGAAATTCTAAGATGACCACAAGTGCAACTTTTTTCTCTAAGCTTTGTCTCTGTATCTTACAAATCATGTAGTCCCTGAGCAGGCTTTCCTATTTTAAACTTTGGTTACATTCATAAACTGATATTTAGGGAGACTAATTCCAAGAACCTTGAACTATAGAAAAATAGTACTGTTAATCCTTTAAACACCCTTGATAAGTAGGAGGATACTCATGGGAAGACGCAGTCACTCAGCTGTGTGAAGATTAGGGAAAAGGATGAAGACAAGGGACTTAATTTGTCCTGTAGATTCAGGCTTTTTTCCCCCTTGTTTCCTTGGATGTTGCTATGCCTTATTTTCAGAATTTCACTGCTTTGGTTATCAGAATCTTCTGTGTCATATGTCTCTTGTAGCATGCCATCAATGGTTTGTAATGTTGCAGAGACATATTTTCTTAGCACAAGGGTTGGTCGGTTTGGATTCCATTTCTTTTATCTGTGAGGTTATGACTGATGCCCTTTCTGTTCTCTTTCCAGTGCCTGCTACAGATTTACCTAAAAGTGATTTTTATCTTCCTGTCTGGAGTGAGTAGCTCCATCATAGACATAGTTAGATCTGTGTTAACCCTTCCAAGTCCTGAAACCTCACAGAGTCTGATCAGTAGTAGTCCTTGGTGGCCTGAGCCACTAAGGGTGTGAAGAATGAGGGCGGCGTCAGGAGGCCCCTGCATCCCCCACCTTAGCTCCCAGCAGATGCTCAGGGGGTGTTCTCCACCGTCACTGCCAAAGAAGCTGTGATTGCACACCTGAGTGTTGATGCTGTTTTATTCTCATACCCTAGAGGCAAATAGTAAAGTACCTGCAAGAAATGGTCATGATAGAGAATCACACATTTTTTTCTTTTTTAGAAATCTCTTTTTGTTTCAGAGCACAGTCTCTGCCTGCCATTGCAGTACCTTGCAGTTTTAGAAATAATTAAAAAACTGTCTAGTGTTGGTCATAGCACTGTCTTATAGAATCTGGCAGAGGTCTTCGTTTTCTTACACATTCCATTCAGCTCTTTCTCGCCAGCTAACCTGGCTTTGGAGACCGCGTGGTCTTACATCCATTTCCATAACAACCAGTTGTCCTTCCAGCTGTAGGGATTGCTATTTCAGGTGGGAGGGAAATAGCAGGAACCAATGAAGGCTTAAATGAGAAATCGGTTTGTAGTGTCACACATTCATCAGAGGAGGGCATGAGAGGTGGAAAGGAAGAGTGGAGACACAGACATCCTGCTGGTGGAGTGAAGTCTCCTTCCTTTCTGATTTTCTGAGCCTTATTTCATTGGGAGATGCTTCTGACTGCCCCGTGTGGCTGCCCTGTTCTTTTCCTTGCTTCCTCTGAACGCAGCTGCTGTGAGTGTGCTGGCGCTCTAGGCTCGACAGCTGATGGCTGGCTTCTGGGAGTGCAGAAACACCCTTGATGCGCTGGCTTCTGGGGCTTTGTTGACGTCCAGCCCCTCTTCGTCTCAGCCCCCAGCAGTGACTGGCCGCTTTGAGCCTGTGATCGTGAGTTGCAGAAATGGCCAACAGGCTGCTAATGTTCCATCTCAGAATCTCAGCCTGTGCTTGTAACATGTAACTCTAGGTAATCACTATGACTTAAGAGGCAAGGTGTGCTGTCTTCTTTACTAGTACATTTTGTTCTGTATTTTCTCTGGTCTTAAAAAATAACTCTCTTAAAAATGTCAGAATAATAAACACTTTATACCTTTGCATTCAGTACAGATAAAGTATCTTTTGTGTGTCTTGGGTGGCAGAGTTCATATAGAAATGGAGGGAAAATGTGATTACCAGAGCTCTTTTCCAGGTTCCTCAAAGTGACGAACATCTCTGTTCCTTTGCAATTTGTAGAAACATTGGCGCGCCCTCTGATTCAATGGCCAGGGTCCGTGTGTCCTTGCTTTGGATAGGAGCGCACACGTGCTGTACAAAAGGCTCTTAACGTGTGGGACTGCCCGTGCAATTCCAGCNGTACACATTTTACACAATATATTCACTAAAATTTTTAAAATTTATTTTACTTTTATTTTTGGGCCACACCTTTGGCATGTGGGATCTTAGTTTGCTGACCAGAGATTGAACACACACCTCCCTTTACTGAATGTGCAGTCTTAACCACTGGACCACCAGGGAGGTCCTATGTTCATCAAAAAAATGATGTGATGTTTACAACCAGAGTATACACATATATAATTTCATATATATATTTTCAACTGTTGAAAGAAAATGTGATAGTTTGTCAAAATATGCGCTATTTGTCCCTTCACATATCCCTTATCAAACTCCAGGGTGTCTCCAGAGGCATGGGCATGCAGGTGTTGATGAGAAGTGAGGCATCATGGGCATCTCTGGCTACAGGAGGGAGTCAGGATATTTTAGGCCAAGCAACAGAGTGTTCCAAAGCTTGGGCACTGGAGTTACACTGCCTGAGTTTGAATAACGTCTCCACCTCTCCTAGCAGTACAACTGAGGACAAGTAATTTAACTTCCCTTTACTCCAATCCCATGGACAGAGGGGCCTGGTAGGCTACAGTTCATGGGGTCGCAAAGAGTCGGACATGACTGAGCGACTTCACTCACTCACTTACTCCAATAGGGTACATGTCAATAGAGCTGTGATAATCAAACTGGATAATCCACTTAAAGCACTTAGCACAGGGCCTGGCCTGTTGAAGGCATGGGATAAATGTTAATTATTGCCAAATCTTGTTAAGCTGTGTGGGAATGTTAACCCTTCCCTACCCACATGTGTGTCTCCCATGTCCACCTCCCAACCAGAACACTACATACTGCTTTATACATATCAGATCAGTTCAGCCACTCAGTTGTGTCCAAATCTTTGTGACCCCATGAACCGCAGCACACCAGGGTTCCCTGTCCATCACCAACTCCTGGAGTCTACCCAAACCCATGTCCATCAAGTTGGTGATGTCATCCAACCATCTCATCCTCTGTCGTCCCCTTCTCCTCCTGCTCTCAATCTTTCCCAGCATCAGGGTCTTTTCAAACGATTCACCTCTTCGCATCAGGTGGCCAAAGTATTGGAGTTTCAGCTTCAACATCAGTCCTTCCAATGAACACCCAGGACTGATCNCCCCACCCCCCGCCCGACCTCAGGGGGAGGGATGTGGTGGAGGCTGGACCCATCGCTAGTGTTCAGTGATTTAATCATTCACGCCTGTTTAAGGAGGCCTCCATAAAAACTTAGAGGATTGAGTTTGGAGAGCTTCCTGGTGATGACACACTGGAGAGCAGAGAATGGTGAGGGCTTGGCGAGAGCCTGGAGGCTCTGTGCCCTTTCCCCATATCTCGTCCTGTGCATCTCTTCCATCTGGCTATTCTTGAGTTTTACCATGTCAGACTGGTAATCTAGTAAGTAAAGTATTTCTGGGTTCTGTGGACTGCTCCAGCAAATTAATCAAATCTAAGATAGTTGTTGGAACCTGTAGTTTGTAGCCATTCGGCAAGGAACACGGGTAGCCACCTGGGCTTGTGATTGGCATCTGAAGGGCAGGGGTGGGGATGAAATCTCGCAGGACTTCCCCTTAACCTGCCTCCAGGTAGTATCAGAGTTGTGTTAGATTGTAGGACACTCAGCTGGTGCCAGAACATTGCTTGGTTCCACAGGGACTCCTCCACTTCCACCCCACCCCTCCCTACACATTAGACTCGGCATGAGAGTGGTAATCATCAATAGCAGTAATGTCTGGCTTTTTTTTTTTTGTCTTGTGATTTGGGCCAATGGTTGCCTTGAAAGCAGTAATGCATGCTGATTTGTTCACAATTTCAACTTATGTGGGAAACTTTAATTTTCCATCAAGAATGCCTGTAACTTTTCAGATACTTACATGTTTCACCCCAGAATCGGCTTATCCTATGTATAACTTTCTCAGGAAATTAAGATGACTCTTTTAAATATTGAATGTGAGTTTGTTACCAACCTGGCTCCTTGAACTGTTTCATCAAGAGAAGGTTAAGAGGCCAGACACATTTAGGGGCTCTTGCTGCAGCAGGAGGGAGCGAGAGCGAGAAACAGGTATGCTTGCTTGCTTCCTGGGGCAGGTGGGTGGGTTGCTTGTTTCTTGAGGTGGGTTGAGGGCAAGCTGGTTCCTTAACTGGGGGGAGGATCAGTGGCTGGTGCAGAAGGCTTGCCTTGGGTGGTCTGTTGTCCGCCCCCTTGTGGTGCTGTGTGTAGGCACCCAGAGCTTTTGCACCTCCAGTGGTGGTAGGTCTGTGGCCTCTTTGAATCTTGTTCGTAATTTGCCCCAGCTGCAGACAGTTCATACATGCAGTTACTTTTAGTCCCTTATAGTTGCTTTGTATTCTGTTGTTCAGAAGCGGTTTGTCCACCTGCGAGCACTCAGGTGGAGGGTGCTCAGTTTTTTTTTTTTTTTTTTTCTTCTTTTTTGGTTACTTCTACAAAGTAGCTTCTTGAAATGCCCCTTTGATTTTGTCCTCTGTTTATTCAGGATTTTTCTTTTTTTACTTTTTGGCTGCACTGTACAGCAGGTGGGATCTTCATTCCCAGACCAGGGCTTCCCAAGTGGCTTCGGTGGTAAAGAATCTGCCTGCAATGTGGGAGACCCTGGGTCAGGAAGATCCCCTGGAGTAGGAAACGGCGACCCACTCCAGTATTCTTGCCTGGAGAATCTCATGGACAGTACACGACTGAGTGACTGAACATTTTCACCTTTACTTTCTTCAGCCAGGTGAAAGTGCAGTCTTAACCCCTGGGCAGTCAGGGAATTCTCTGCTCTTTTTTAACAGAGCCTTGCCTTAAAATTACACGTGGGATTTAACTACAGAAAAGGCCCAGGAGTGAAGCAGAACCATCCCTCTCCGGGAGCGCAGCGCAGGCTTTGTTGTACCACAGGTGACTCTTCTCAAACAGACTGTAGATGCCTGACGTTGTCGTTGTGCTTCCTGGCCAGTACTTAGCCCCTTCGCCTTTGCTTTTTAACGTTGCCTAAAGCTGTGTGTCTGTTATGGCCCTATGAGAGACCATATTTTTCTTTTCTCTTCTGTAGGTGACTTTAAAAGACCATTTTGTTAAAATGGAACTCAGTAGATTTTTCCACTTTTGAACTCTGTTCCTAGTAAATGATAACACTGTATTATTTAGGACGCTTTTGGGGGGAGAAATTGGATATGTTTAAAGGCCGCACAATTAATTCCCACAGTGTTTCCCTTGAGTCAGGTAAGGGATTCCTTATTGTTAAAACTAATACCCTGAAATTGCTGGGCTCTGCTGTCTTGTTCTCCATTGTTCTCAACTTGAATGCTACCCCTGTGGGGTTGGACAGTTTCCCAGATTGTCTTTCTGGTAATCTGAGCAGAAAGACTCACTATCTAGCTTTTCTTTAGCTGGAAGATAAGTCCTACAGGGACTTCAGAAAGGTATTCTTTCTAATTTTAGGTGAAGAGGTCTATTTGATAGGCATTTGGTGGCTGGTGTGGCAGCCTTAGGCGAAGGATGTTGCAACATTAGGGTCAGTATGTGAAAGTGGGCATAAAAGCGGGACTGAGCCCAGCCAGATCCACTGAGACCAGAGGACGCCCTGTGCCTCCGAGATGTGTCTTTGGCTGATGTTTAAATTGCTTCAAATTAAAGGGTATTTCTCATTCTCCACTGTCATGTCACCAAAGGGCAGAATTAGTGTCATTTTCAGCAGCTTTGAGCTTCTGGAACTGTCACTCTCCCTGAGGGTCACTAGGGGTAGTAACTCGGCATTTCACATTCTGAAGAGGCAAGAAGCTTCTCTGGAGGACTTAGGAGACTTAACATTCCAGGTCCACTGAACCTACTCATCTGTGTTGCAATATTTTTTTTTCTTTTTCTTCTTTTTTTTTAAACCCTGTAGTATGAAGTTCATATTAACTTGTCATACTTAAAAGAGCAGTTTGGCGGGGATGGGGTTGGAGGAGTGTGGCAAGCACCATGTCCTGCTGCGTGTATGAAAGTGCTTTGCAAAGCATGCATCATAGGGATGGTTGCAGTGATCAGTCATTTTCTAGCAGTACAGTTCTTCCGGTGGGCACTTAGTCCTTACTGTGAACAATGTATTGTGTTGGGGATGAGGGAGGGCTACAAAGGTACAAGAGGGAGCCTCCACGGTCAGAAATTCACAATTGGGAAGTGGAAAGAATTCCAGTACAGGTTAAACAAGGCAGCATATGCTCCCTGCCGGAAGGGATGCAAAGGAGACTCAAAGGAGAGAGAAATAAGGTTCGATCTGTTCTTTCCACTTGGGTTTTGGGGATGGTCCTGCTGGTGCCTCTCATGAGATGGAAACCCAAACAGAGGCCTGTCTCTGACAGGGATATGGTGCTAACACATGTCACCCTGCTCCACCCAATTTTATTTTTATTTCAGGGGTTTCTGTTTAAACTTTTCAGTCAAATCCAGTGTTGTAGGACCCAACCTCTCATCCAAACAACTATTTAACTTCCCTCTGGGGGAAAAGAAAGATGATGGACAGGAAAGATTGGTGCAGAACTTACTGCTAGGATTGGAACTAAATTACATGCTGGTCAGAAGCCCTACAGACTCATAAGGTGTTGGTCATTTGTTGCATATCTTTCATTTGAAGAGGTGCTTTGCAGTGTCCAGGAACCTTAGTCTGTAAAGCGTTTTCCCATGAAACTCTGCTTTTTACCTAGACATTTTGTGAAGGCCACTCCTTAGGCAGCCCTTGTCGTTTTGCTGAATGTCAGCAAGCATTTACTGTCACTACTCAGATGCCGGGGAGGAAGGTGATGTTTTTACTTTCTAGCGAAATAGCCCCCGGCCTTTTGGTAGCTCTACACTGAAAGGTCAGCACCCTCTTTCTCCTCCTCTTGTCTCCTCAGTCCTCACTGTCATCTTTATAACTTGTCCCTCTGGAAGCTGTTTTTGTGAAAAGCACTGGAGCCATATTTTACAGAGAATGTATTCAGTAAGTCTGAAGGTTGTTGTGTTGAGATGGTCACCTTGGTCCTCAGGAAGAAGTTGGTTATTTATGGTTTCTGGCTTTTGGAAGAAAGTATTGACTTTTGGTGTGGTGTTTTTTTTCTTTTTTGCTCACTTTAACCATGTATGCCAGTCATTCCTGGACTATTTTATAGCCTGAGAATACTGTAATTTTGAGTGGTTTGCTTATTGAAATTGGCCAAGATAATCATGGTGGTTTGAGTGGGAGAAGTCTCACCTGCTGTTGAGGTTCCTTTTCATTTCGCAGGCTGTGCACCTGTCTTTTATCAACAGCTATGTAAATTGCACATAGATACAAATATTTTTCAAAAGTGTAATGATGCTGGTTTTAATGAAGAACTCGGAGTTGCCCTAAAAACCCTTTAAAATTACGTTTGTATGTGGTGTTTTTTAATGATAGTAGATTATAATCTTTCACGGTGGTGATTAAGTTATAAGTTTAGTCAAACATCTGTTTATTTGGCAAAGTGATCATGAATATTCCCTTTGCAATTATGCTGATTTAGGGAAGATCTATATTTATAATTAATAGATATTGAAGGTGTACTAAATATACTTAAGCTCCTCTTTTTTCCTAGTTCCTCCATGTTCTTTTAATTCATTTGTTCTTTTTTTGTAACCTTACCTGTTCGTTTGCTTCCCTTTGTGTATTGAAGGTATAATATTAATTCATTATTGACCATCGGTGGCTGGTGATTCTTCTTTTGGCCAGCCAAAATTCATTCTATTATTTCACTAACACTTTGCGGCCTATTAGATTCAGAGGTTATACCTGACGCACCTGTAAAGTCTTCAAATTTTCATGAAATGTTGTCTTCAATTCACTCTTCTGTAGAAGTAAAGAAGTGTTCTCCAGCAGCGTGAGTTTCGTTTTCACTTTCCTATCAGAATCGGTCACTGAGGTTTTTTTTGGCTTTTTGTTGGTCCAGTATTCACATTGTCTGAATCAGAACTATATTCTGAAGAACTATCATCTTCGGAGACACTAGTATAAGTGTCACGTGGACAATAAGAAAGTATCTGTATAAAATTCTAAATTCTTCACTCAAAATTTGGCAATGCATCATTTTTGAAAATTTAATGTTTTTAAACGGAGTTGGAACAAAAACCTAATGGAGCAAACTGAATGATAATGATGATCAGAAGTTATATCCTGAACCCTTGATCACTTTTAAGCTCTAACAACTTTGCACAGTGATGTTAATTGTATCACTCTCTAAAAACGTACTGATACGTCTCCAGTCAGTGGCATGTTTTAAAAAAACCAGTGTACTTTATGGTGAAATGTTCATTTGCTGAGTAAGTCAGTTTTTACCCTTGACCACCCCTGCATGACCAAAGTAGAGGTGTTGCACAAACGGTGAACGTGAAGTAAATGTTATTGCCTGAGAAGACACTTTTGTCTGCCTCTTGGCCTGTCCTGCACAAGAAACACTTTGAACCCGGTTCTCACGTGAATCTGTAAGTGATGTGCTCTTTCCCCCTTAGCTGGCCCATCTTTTCTCACGAAAGAATCACCTGTGTGTGATCAAGAAAATAATATACTTGATAAAGTCCTTGGTTAGGTTATGACTTTAAATCTTGGTCCCCTTCCGATAAATTCAGATGTATAGGTGGAGAAAGAGAAATGCTTTCTGTGGAGTGCCAAATGAACAGTGGAAAGACGAGAGTTTGGAGAGAGAGTAATAGGGCTCTTGCTTATTTAAAACAAAAAGCCTCCCTCCGAGTGGTAAGGATGGCTCCTTCAAGGAAATTCTAAGATGACCACAAGTGCAACTTTTTTCTCTAAGCTTTGTCTCTGTATCTTACAAATCATGTAGTCCCTGAGCAGGCTTTCCTATTTTAAACTTTGGTTACATTCATAAACTGATATTTAGGGAGACTAATTCCAAGAACCTTGAACTATAGAAAAATAGTACTGTTAATCCTTTAAACACCCTTGATAAGTAGGAGGATACTCATGGGAAGACGCAGTCACTCAGCTGTGTGAAGATTAGGGAAAAGGATGAAGACAAGGGACTTAATTTGTCCTGTAGATTCAGGCTTTTTTCCCCCTTGTTTCCTTGGATGTTGCTATGCCTTATTTTCAGAATTTCACTGCTTTGGTTATCAGAATCTTCTGTGTCATATGTCTCTTGTAGCATGCCATCAATGGTTTGTAATGTTGCAGAGACATATTTTCTTAGCACAAGGGTTGGTCGGTTTGGATTCCATTTCTTTTATCTGTGAGGTTATGACTGATGCCCTTTCTGTTCTCTTTCCAGTGCCTGCTACAGATTTACCTAAAAGTGATTTTTATCTTCCTGTCTGGAGTGAGTAGCTCCATCATAGACATAGTTAGATCTGTGTTAACCCTTCCAAGTCCTGAAACCTCACAGAGTCTGATCAGTAGTAGTCCTTGGTGGCCTGAGCCACTAAGGGTGTGAAGAATGAGGGCGGCGTCAGGAGGCCCCCGCATCCCCCACCTTAGCTCCCAGCAGATGCTCAGGGGGTGTTCTCCACCGTCACTGCCAAAGAAGCTGTGATTGCACACCTGAGTGTTGATGCTGTTTTTTTCTCATACCCTAGAGGCAAATAGTAAAGTACCTGCAAGAAATGGTCATGATAGAGAATCACACATTTTTTTCTTTTTTAGAAATCTCTTTTTGTTTCAGAGCACAGTCTCTGCCTTCCATTGCAGTACCTTGCAGTTTTAGAAATAATTAAAAAACTGTCTAGTGTTGGTCATAGCACTGTCTTATAGAATCTGGCAGAGGTCTTCGTTTTCTTACACATTCCATTCAGCTCTTTCTCGCCAGCTAACCTGGCTTTGGAGACCGCGTGGTCTTACATCCATTTCCATAACAACCAGTTGTCCTTCCAGCTGTAGGGATTGCTATTTCAGGTGGGAGGGAAATAGCAGGAACCAATGAAGGCTTAAATGAGAAATCGGTTTGTAGTGTCACACATTCATCAGAGGAGGGCATGAGAGGTGGAAAGGAAGAGTGGAGACACAGACATCCTGCTGGTGGAGTGAAGTCTCCTTCCTTTCTGATTTTCTGAGCCTTATTTCATTGGGAGATGCTTCTGACTGCCCCGTGTGGCTGCCCTGTTCTTTTCCTTGCTTCCTCTGAACGCAGCTGCTGTGAGTGTGCTGGCGCTCTAGGCTCGACAGCTGATGGCTGGCTTCTGGGAGTGCAGAAACACCCTTGATGCGCTGGCTTCTGGGGCTTTGTTGACGTCCAGCCCCTCTTCGTCTCAGCCCCCAGCAGTGACTGGCCGCTTTGAGCCTGTGATCGTGAGTTGCAGAAATGGCCAACAGGCTGCTAATGTTCCATCTCAGAATCTCAGCCTGTGCTTGTAACATGTAACTCTAGGTAATCACTATGACTTAAGAGGCAAGGTGTGCTGTCTTCTTTACTAGTACATTTTGTTCTGTATTTTCTCTGGTCTTAAAAAATAACTCTCTTAAAAATGTCAGAATAATAAACACTTTATACCTTTGCATTCAGTACAGATAAAGTATCTTTTGTGTGTCTTGGGTGGCAGAGTTCATATAGAAATGGAGGGAAAATGTGATTACCAGAGCTCTTTTCCAGGTTCCTCAAAGTGACGAACATCTCTGTTCCTTTGCAATTTGTAGAAACATTGGCGCGCCCTCTGATTCAATGGCCAGGGTCCGTGTGTCCTTGCTTTGGATAGGAGCGCACACGTGCTGTACAAAAGGCTCTTAACGTGTGGGACTGCCCGTGCAATTCCAGCCCTTGTCTCTGGAATCATGGACAGGAAATCATTTTTGCTTCTGCTGCTCACTCCTTCAGATCACAACAGTCGTACTCACAGGCTAGTTAGCATAATACCTTGTTCCAGAAGTGCACGGTGTTCCAGGGAATTGGCATTGGGAATTGAGGGACGGTCTGTGGTCTTGTGTACTCTGGATATGACTTGCTCTAGCTACAGTCTATATACTCTACATGCTGTCAGTCGAGCCTGGAATTCCGTATTACAAATCAGTCAACTATTATCTTTAAAAACATATGAATACGGACACGACTGAGCGACTTCACTTTCATACATTGGAGAAGAAAATGGCAACCCACTCCAGTGTTCTTGCCGGGAAAATCCCAGGGACAGGGGAGCCT
>SJYX01009330.1:0-47596 GCA_006410675.1 Oreotragus oreotragus | reverse complement strand
GGGCTCCAAAATCACTGCAGATGGTGACTGCAGCCATGAAATTAAAAGACGCTTACTCCTTGGAAGAAAAGTTATGACCAACCTGGATAGTATATTCAAAAGCAGAGACATTACTTTGCCGACTAAGGTCCGCCTAGTCAAGGCTATGGTTTTTCCTGTGGTCTTGTATGGATGTGAAAGTTGGACTGTGAAGAAAGCTGAGCACCGAAGAATTGATGCTTTTGAACTGTGGTGTTGGAAAAGACTCTTGAGAGTCCCTTGGACTGCAAGGAGATCCAAGCAGTCCATTCTGAAGGAGATCAACCCTGGGATTTCTTTGGAAGGACTGATGCTAAAGCTGAAACTCCAGTACTTTGGCCACCTCATGCGAAGAGTTGACTCATTGGAACAGACTCTGATGCTGGGAGGGATTGGGGGCAGGAGGAGAAGGGGACGACCGAGGATGAGATGGCTGGATGGCATCACGGACTCGATGGACGTGAGTCTGAGTGAACTCCGGGAGATGGTGATGGACAGGGAGGCCTGGCATGCTGCGATTCATGGGTTTGCAAAGAGTCGGACATGACTGAGCGACTGAACTGAACTGAAACAAAGGCAAGTTAGCTTAGCACTCATTACCGAGGAGGCAGGGTCCCCAGAGATGGCCCTACATATAATTTAAGAATAGGCAGCACCCCATGAGTGAGTGATTAACTTGTAGTAGGATACAAAGATTCTTCCCTATTACATTCATAGTACTAATATGCTTTTCTTCATTAAATTGTAAATGGTATTACTTTGCCATTTTCTGAAAGCCATGTTCTGAAAAGAAACCTTTTTGAGGTTAAACACTCAGTCACGTGTATAAGGTGCCGTAAGTGTCCAGCTGGATGAATTGTTAGGCATGTGTACACCCAAGTGTCTACTACCCAGATCAACACAGTACTTTAGCATCCCAGAAGGCGCCTGGTCCCAGACCGTGTGCTCGTTGCTAGGTAACTGCTCTTCTTAAGGGCTTCCCAGATGGCTCAGTGGTAAAGAACCTGCCTGCCAGTGCAGGACACAACAGGTTTTGATCCCTGGATGGGAAAGATCCCCTGGAGAAATGGCTACCCACCCCAGTATTCTCGCGTGAAAAATCCCACGGACAGAGGAACCTGGCGGGCTCCATGGGGTCACAAAAGGGTCGAACACGACTGAGTGACTCAACGACAACAAACCACTTTTCTTAGCATCACTGATTGGTTGTGCCTATCTGTTCCTGAACTTCACTCAATGGAATCATGCATTAAGTACCCTTTTGGGTTTGGCTTATTTTATGCAACATTGTGCCTATGAGATTTATGTGTATAATACTCCATTATATGAATTAGCTATAGTTTGTTTTTCAGTTCTATTATTGGACAGTTAGATTATTTCCAGCTTGGGTCTATTATGATAAAATGCTGATGAACATTCTTATATATGCCTTTGGACATGCACATCTGTTTTTTCTGTGTACCTAGTAATGCTTTTGTTTGATCACAGGGATGAATGTGGATGGAACTGAGTTTTTTTTTTTTTTTTTTTTTTACTTTACAGCTTCATTAACCTTCCCTGCTTATTTATTCCTTGAAAGACTTGATACTGAAGGGAAGAGGAATGGACTTGAAAGGATTAGGCTAGTTGAATTAGGCTGGTGTCTGAAACCAGCTCACCGCTAGTTCTGAGACATTAAAGGATAACTAACTTTAAATTTGTTTCTGAATCTGTGAGATGGGTGTTACAACGTCTAGTTACTGTGTAGAAAATGAGGAAAGATAATGCATCGTTCTGTCACTTAGTCATGTCTGGCTCTTTGCCACCCCATGGACTGCAGCACTCCAGGCTTCCCTCTCCTTCACTATCTCCCACGGTTAGCTCTAATTCATTGATTCAGAGATAATGCATAGGGGATATTTATTTAACACACATTTCCCCTCCCCCCCGCCTTTTTTTTTTTTTAAACTTCGTAGAGGAATCTGATTGCCTGCTCATAGCTCTAATGAAGAGGAAAATATTTGTCTTTAGCACTGTTAATTTTGAACTTTCCTAGCTTTGTCTTGAATAATCATCTCTGTGCAAACGTGACAATAAGAAATAGTAAAGAGGTTAACGTATAACTTTTATGTAAGAAATCTCAAAAGGCACCTTTGCCATGTTTTATCATCCCATCTTTTTGCTATTAAGGGACAAGCCTCTAAAATTTTAACCTAATTATCTATTCAGTAGTTCTTTTTAAGTGCTAGCTTTATGTCTAAAGGGCTTCCATGGCGTCTCAGAGGGTAAAGAATCTGCCTGCAATGTGGGAGACCCGGATTCGATCCCTGGGTCGGGAAGATCCTCCGGAGAAGGCAATGGCAACCCACTCCAGTACTCTTGCCTGGACAATCCCATGGACCCAGGAGCCTGGTGAACTACAGTCCATGAGGTTGCAAAGAGTCAGACACGACTGAGCAACTTCACTTTTCACTAGCTCAGTCGTGTCCGACTCTTTGTGACCCCGTGGACTGTAGTCCACCAGGCTCCTGGGTCCATGGGATTGTCCAGGCAAGAGTACTGGAGTGGGTTGCCATTTCCTTCTCCAGGGTATCTTCCCCACCCAGGGATCGAACCTGGGTCTCCCACATTGCAGGCAGATTCTTTATTGTCAGAGCCACCAGGAGTGGGACACGACTGAACAACTAACACTTTTACCTTTTTGTCTAACATTTTCCTCTTTTGGTTATTTCTTCCTACCTTCAAACATTGAGACTCTGTGTGTCCAGACATGTATTAATAGCTGATTTTGTAATAATATGGACTTGATGAACTACAAACTGCATTGTAATCATAAACTCTTCTGAACAAATTTGTATGTCATCACAATGTTTTTATAGCACAATATAATTTTTAGAGCACATTTTTAAAGTACATAATGATTTCAAAGATAGATTTCATGTGATTGCTCTCCATGTATACCTTAACGAGGGCTTCTGGAAATCACTGTTTTCATCTTATCTCCATATGGTTTTCTAGGCCACCTACCATTACCAATTTGGTCTACTACCATTTTGGTCATCGTGTATAAGATTAGCATGGTGAAGAACCTGAATATTTTGCCTGCCTCTAATTACAGCTCACTGTCCCTTACTTTAAGTTAATCATCTCCAAACCCAAACAGTTTCTCTATGTGAGGGATGAAAAATTTGGAGGAGAAAAGTGCTTTTTAACATTTGTATGTAAGTTCCTTTATCAAGCAAATTTCTAGACTTAAGGGCTTAATAACTAATGTTATCCATGCTTATCTGTCATTTGGCCAGCTGTATTTTGTGGATTATTTTTGGTGAATTTCAAGGTGGGAAAGCTTTGGCCATCAGCTCATCTGTGGCCATTTGCTTCCTCATTTAGCTGAGAAAGTGTCAACTAAGGGAGGAAAGCTAAACAAATAACGTGCTAAGGATAGATGCTGTACAGAGACATATACATCTGAAATATGTAGTCATGTTTAAACTGTTCTTGTTACACTCAGGAGTCTCTTCCATTCAGTTAGGTGCTCAAAGCTGAAGACTTTAAGTTCCAGTTTTGATTGCATTTCTTTATCTGTGTGGTTTCCCAGGTGGTGCTAATGGTAAAGGTTCTACCTGCCAGTGTAGGAGATGTGGGTTCAGTCCCTGGGTTAGGAAGATCCCCTGGAGTGTAGGAGTTGGCAGCTCACTCCAGTATTCTTGCCTGGAGAATTCTGTGGACAGAGGAGCCTGGCGGGCTACAGTCCAAAGGGTCGTAAAGAGTCAGGCCCCACCGAGCACCACACATGGTTCAAAACTAGCATCTCTCTGGTCTTCTTGCTCTTTGAACTTATTCAACATCCATTTCCCCCTGAAAGCTGTTGCAATTAGCTTCAGCTCCCTGCCAGAAGCAAGTCTTCCTTTTACTTGTTCAAAGTCTTTGTGTGACTTTTTAAAAAGTTACCCTATTTCGGTTTTTCTTTGAAGGCACAGATCTTGTGGAGCAGGTATGGTTGGTATAGGATACTGCAGATGCTTGTACCTAGATATGTTGTTGGTCAAATCTATTGAATGGCCTTAAGACTCATGTTCCAGAAATTGAAGATTCAATTGCAGATCTCTGATGCTCAGAAATATGTTGGAGTCTCTTAATTGTTCTTGTAGAATGGTGGAAAGCGCTTTGGTGTGAGAAGAAATCTAGATTCTCATGGTCTTCCACTTGCTTTGCGGTCGTAGGTGAAACCTTCTGTGGACAGAGGAGCCTGGCGGGCTACAGTCCAAAGGGTCGTAAAGAGTCAGGCCCCACCGAGCACCACACATGGTTCAAAACTAGCATCTCTCTGGTCTTCTTGCTCTTTGAACTTATTCAACATCCATTTCCCCCTGAAAGCTGTTGCAATTAGCTTCAGCTCCCTGCCAGAAGCAAGTCTTCCTTTTACTTGTTCAAAGTCTTTGTGTGACTTTTTAAAAAGTTACCCTATTTCGGTTTTTCTTTGAAGGCACAGATCTTGTGGAGCAGGTATGGTTGGTATAGGATACTGCAGATGCTTGTACCTAGATATGTTGTTGGTCAAATCTATTGAATGGCCTTAAGACTCATGTTCCAGAAATTGAAGATTCAATTGCAGATCTCTGATGCTCAGAAATATGTTGGAGTCTCTTAATTGTTCTTGTAGAATGGTGGAAAGCGCTTTGGTGTGAGAAGAAATCTAGATTCTCATGGTCTTCCACTTGCTTTGCGGTTGTAGGTGAAACCTAACCTCATGGAGCTTGATGCCATTATCTGGCAATGGAAGGGCTTGGAGTAGATCAGGAAGAGCTGGGCAGTGTCCTTAAGGACAGGTTGGTAACTGCTCGTTTGCTAAGGCTTCTGTAGCGTGCCACACACTAGATGGCTGAAATGATATGTTTATTGTCTGAAGGCTGGAATTTCCAGGTCAGAGGTGGCCCTGGGGTGGCTTCTTTTAGGCCTGGCTCCCTGGCTTGCAAGTGGCTGCCCTCCTGAATCCTTTTCACATGGTCATGCCTCTGTATGTGTGCAACCCTGGTGGCTGTCTGTACTTGCCACCAGTCGGATCAGGTGAGTGCCCTCGCTAGGTGCTCTCGCCTAACAGACCCCAAATACAGTCACATCCCGAGGTTCAACATGTGAATTTGCAGGGGAGAGATCTGAACTCATAACAGTCGTGTCAGTGTATCAGGCAGCTTAGTCTGGTGGGGATTTTGCCTTAGACCTTGTCTCCCGCTCAGATGGAGCTCCGCATTAGGCTAACACATGATGCTGACTCTCATCTGCAGAAAGCTCGACCCTCTTAAGCAACTTCTAAATTGAACTCCTGGTGGTTTCCTGTTTGTAAAATCCTCTTTATTTTCAAGGAATAATTGTGAAAGAAATTGGATATGCAATGGCATAATATCCTTTGCTGTTGGGACCGAGCAGTCAGACTGGCTAAAGATGTAGGTGGCTTCATAAAATGTGCATAATCTGTATCAGAGTTATCACCCTCTTAAAGCTCTATTTAAGGAAAGGACTTGAAGAGCCAAGCTTTGTATCTGAAGATGTTCGCTGTGGGACAGTCTCTCAGAAAAGGCAGAAATCGTCTAGCCAAAAGTAGATGCTAGCTTATATAAATTCTTGAATATTAATGGTATATAAAATTTTTAATTGGATTATTTCAGAAAAGTCATACGTGTACAGTTTGAGT
The DNA here is from genome assembly GCA_006410675.1 of Oreotragus oreotragus. NCBI lineage: Eukaryota > Metazoa > Chordata > Mammalia > Artiodactyla > Bovidae > Oreotragus > Oreotragus oreotragus. The sequence continues at coordinate 41,907 of SJYX01009330.1, read as the reverse complement.
TTTTACATTCGTATATAATTACGCATTCTAATTCTGTATCTACCAAAAATTATAAAGAATATATTTCTGCTGGGAAGATTAGGATACAGTGTTAAGTTGATGAAAAAGGGATAGATCATCCTGTTTGTACTATTATAATTGTACAAAAATCTAGACTTAGGATGGGACTGAAAGGGAACTGTTTTTAGAGCAGGGTTAAACAATCGTTTGGGGAAAAAGGAAAGTGGATGTTTTCATTTTGATTTTCTGTAAGGATTTCTTTTTACTAGATTTGTCTATGCAGATGACACTCCTGTTTAAAAGAGTTTTGATAAGGCAGTTTCACATTGTGGCTTTCCTGCACTGGGCCTTTTTTATGGCATCAGCAACTACTTTAATCTTTCAAGTCCCTCTAAAAAAAGTAGTTCTCAATCTTTTTGGTTTAAAGACTCCTGTATATTAATAAAACTTTTTGAGGGCCCCCAAAACTATTGTTTATGTACTATATCTATTGATACATTAAATACATATTAGCCGTGAATATGGAGACATTTAAAAACATTTGTCATTAAAAATTCTGTTACATGTTAACATAAATTTTTATGAGAAATAACTTCTCTAAAAAATGAGAGACACATTACTGTTTTATGCAAATCTGTTTCCTGTGTGACTTAACAGAAGACAGCTCGAATCAGTTGCTGTATTTTATTTGTTTTGATATGTTGTTTTGGTTGAAGTTTTTGAAGAAATTCTAGCTTCATGCACAAACAGTGGGAAAGGGAAGAAAAAAGAGGAGCCAGGAGTCTCTGGTTTACGTTTTTGAGAACCGCTGCTCTAAAATAACAGTATTTCCAAAGTAGCATTGTAAATACTGTTGAACGTACTACCTGAGCCTTGAGAAAATCTTCTGGCTTGAAGTGTGTGTGACTACAAATTTTGTGAGGTACAGTCAATAAAGTAAAAGTATCATCTGGAAGTCTGTGTCTCTGACTGTCCACTTATTTTGTTTGCTTACTATGAAAACTTAGATGAAAATAATAGCCCTAAAAAGCAAACACCTTCTCTAATTATACTTGGGGAAGATAAGAAATCCCTGGAATTTTTAGCCTACCTCTGTTGTCAGAGAACAGAATACTGAATCTAAAGTCATGTGTCTTGTTCCTTGTTTAATATCTAGTGGGAGCTTTTTTACTAAAGATTTAAGACTCTGCCACTGTTAAGTTTTATAAATATATCACATGTTCAGGTGGCAAGTCTCCTAGAACTCATGGTACATAGGAATGTTTAATACTCTCTTTTTGATTCAGGATAATTCTCCAGGTAGAGAACACATTGTATATAAGTTATATAAAATCAAGCATATGTGTGCACCAAAGTATTCATTCTACTAATAGTAATTAACAGCAGTGTTAACTTAATGTTGGTTCATTGATTTATCGATGTTTGACATTTGATAGTAGATGCTCTTCTTATCAAAGAAAAATGAATGGACAGAAATCTCAAACTGAGACCATTACAGTTACTAACTTAATTTTTGGTAATGTTATTTTTAGTGGTGATGACCCTTTAAATACATTGTTTGAGAAGCATCCATATCCTAGAAAAGCAGATTGAGACTTATTAAAATACAGTGTCAAGGCCTATTAAGTCAATTTCAAATAATGATAAAATTACTTATGGGATAAAACTTAATCCCAATCTGAATACTATGGCTTTTGCAACAGTAATGAAGGTAGCAGCTACCTTTTTACCTATTGAGATAAAGTGTTTCATTTCTCTTGCTAGAGGAGCTCTCTCCCACCCTTTTGCCTATTTCCACATAATACGTGCTTTCACTTTGCTTTTGGTTATTAGCTCCATGAGTCAGTGCAATGTGTGTGCGCATGTGTGAAGTTTAGTAGGATAATTTGGCTTTTCATGGTCCTTTTCTCTGGCTGCAGCTTCACATCCTCATTGGGTTTCTGATATTGCCCTATTGCAGATGCTGCCAAGGGTTTCCTCTGCTCTGGGCTACCATCTTCAGTTTACCTGGTGTAGTCAAATAACAAAACCAGACCAAAGCAAAACCTTGACATGCATGGAGCAGGCTGCGGTTTTATCAGAATGTCTTTTAATGTTTGTATATTTGAGATATTTTTCAGAAATTTTGTCCTTATTTCCTTGTTGCATTTCTGTATGCAAGCAAAGAATTTGGGATGAGAAAACAATAATTTGTTGGCACCAGATGATGTTCCCAAGACTGGTTTGTAGGATCAGATGTGAGTTTTTCAAATTGGAACCTTTTCTAATGGGCCCCTGGGAAATGTCTTAGCTAAATTGCAGCAGTGACTGGTGGAGTCGATCGAGGTAAATTGCTCCCATTGCTGAGAGTTCAGAAACCAGGCAGTCGAAGCTAAAATTCCAGGGGAAATCGGGCAGAACTATTGCAGATGGTTTCCCCCTTGAATAGCGAAGGGGGCTGGTGTCACTGTTGATGAATGAGAGGAGATTAAAGCCTGTGTTTTTTTTTTTTTTTTTGCAATGAATCGATAACCTGTTCCTTGGGAGGTGAAAGAGAAATTTATGAAAAGACCATCAGAATCAGTTAGGTGATTCTTCTCAATATTGGCTACAAATGTTAGAACACAGCATGAACATATTGGACTCTCCCTTGCTTAATAGAAAGGTACCACCCAGAAACTTGTGTATGCCCTCAGTGACCTGAGAGGTGGAGGGAGTCCTTAGGTTGTTGCTACTTTGTACGTGATGGTCAGCTACTGAGCACTTGCGATTTGCCTTTAGGAAAATGAACCTGGCTGGTTTTGACTGGTTATGGCGTTATTTGAGAATTGAGGATATCAAGAAAGCATTTGTGATTGGTATTCTGAGGGTCTGGCTCATGTCTTTCCCACACACCTACTGTGTATTTGAGAAAGTCCTTCAAGTTCCCTGCAAAATGGGAATAATAATACATCACACAATTGTGCGCCGCTATCAAGTCTTTGTAATAAAACTCGGTGCTATAAACTGTCCATTGTGCTGAATCCCTGGTAAGTGCAGAGAAACACTAAATTAAGGTCTGGCCTTAAATCCTTAAGCATTGAGAGGCCAAGGCCTTTCTGGGCTGTGGCTCATTCAGTTGATGGGAGGGTACGCTGTGAATGTCTGGGAACGCAACTTCTTGTGTGTTATCTGTGCAGAGAATTTCTTAAGTTTTCATTCTTTGTTTCTTGGAAAACAGACATTTTAGAAGCCCAGATCTTGTATTTTTCTAGGGGCATTAAGGACTTGATGACTTCCTTAGTTGATGAAAATTCTGTAACTGTTGCTTGTAAAGGCTGAACTTAATGTAATTTAGGTTTGCTGCTTACCAAGACCATAAGATCATTTTTTGACTTGTTTTTCTTTTCTTACCTAAGTATGGGGATGTTTAGTCAATGTTCCTATTTTAATATCACTTGGATGAATTTGGCATCATATATTATACAACTAAAATTCATGTTTAATGCCAAAGGTGGAAATGGCCACGGAATTGCTGTGATGGTATCAACTCTTGGCCTTCAACAGTTAAGGCTTTGGATTATTGATGAGTTGATTCTAGTTTGTGTGAGCTCTCCTTCTACAGATCATTGCTTAATAGTCCCTGTCTTACTGCCTCCCAGAATTATTCTTGCCAAGATTTTGGTGCAAGTAAATATTTTTCTATTTTCCTCACCACTCTGTCCGTGTCTAATTTAGGCTGAGTTCCTCCAGGCTCTAGTGCCTGTGTTCTGTGGTTTGTAAAGTGCTGTGTACTTTTATAGCCTCTATAAATAACAAAATATAGCTCATGGCAATAACACTGTGGCACCCTACACGTTTAGAGAGTGTGTGTAAGAGAGAAAGGGAGAGAGAGACACATTTATGTTGAGTAGAAAATGTCTGGCATGCAAACCTATTCATCTCATACACATCTGTACTGCTTCTGATTTTTGTTCATTTATTAGTAAATGACATCCCTTTATCTTTGGGACATTTGATGGTGAAACTAGGTGTGATGCTGGTCCCTTCCTCTCTCTCTTTTTATCCTTTCCCTCTTTTAACATAACAAGGATGAGGAGAGAAAGGCTGTTTGCCAGCTCGGTGAGATTTCTAACCAGATGCTTGTGTGCTAGGGGCTTAGCTTCCTATCCTGGTGTTTCTGTTTTATTGTTCGGTGGATCACTGCAGATGTCATCACAAATTTGGGAGATGTGAAGCTAAAAGGCTATTTCTATTAGCCCTGTCAATATAGTTTGATAAAATGCAAATATCTTTAAAATGGTAGACTTCCAATTAAAAGGCTCCAGCAGGGAGTCTGTTTTGATAATGAAAGTGATTAAGAAGGTTCTATTTTTTCCATTGGTATGAATATTCAGCTAAAAGAGCATGGATTTCTCTCTGTAATTGGACTCTGCTAATGAGGTTCTAATAACTCTTAGGTTCTAATAATGATTCTAACAAATCTATTCACTATCTTCAGTGAATAATACTGGACCAAGAAGACGTAAAATCCAGATGATGGTGGCATCATACAGAGTTTTCATTCCAACCACCTCCTCTTCTCCCTCAGTCTAAAGAGTGACTGGGAGTTCAGGGTTTTTCAGTGTTTGGAATTGCCTTCAAGCCTTGGACCTTATAGGCCTACAGGTGTTGGTTTTGATGGGAGAAGGGAAAGGACAGTAAACACCACCACAACTGATTGTAGACTGAGCTTTATCTGAAGACTCATTTCTAGAGCATTCAGTCTCTTTAGACCCGGTCTTCCGTGTGTAGCCTCAAGCAGCAACATGGAAGAAGATTTTCTGGTAAAACTGGATTGAGTAAATGGATATGCTATAGTGTAATCTGAGACATGTTTTTTTTACTTTTTGAGGTATAGTTGATTTACTGGGACATGTATTGAGCCAGCATAGTTATCCAAGATGGCTGCCTTGTTTCTCTCTCAGCACCTCATCAACAGCCTGACACCCTTCATCTTTCCTTAATAGGGTCAGTGTTTGGGTTCTCTGTGATTTTCATAAGTCTGTCCTTTCACTCTCTGCTTTTCTACCTTTTCCTTTCATTGCCCATTCTCTGAGAGCCTATTTGCTTTATATCAGTTTTCCCTCCTAACAAACTCGAGGCAGAGCATGACCTCTCTAGTACAAGAGGATTAAAAGGCATTCGAGGGGCAAATAGCTGTCCTGGGCATGTTCAGTGACTCAGGATGCTTCCCCATTTGCTTTTTTTTGTTCTTGTTGTTGTTTGGTGAGGAGGCACCAAGAATTCAGCTGGGGGAGCATCTTGATCTATAATCCATAATCTCATTTTATATGGTGCTTTGTTAGTGGCCCTCTGAGTGGCATGAACAAAGAGGTTTTTTATGTCTTTGATATTGAGGAACAATTTTTAAATGAAAGGATAAAACTAACTTAAAGCTTTGCAGGTGATAAGTCTTTGTGTAAGAAAAATAGTCTTTCTCTTGTTTAAAACTTGTGGAGATGGTATTCATATTCTCTGCAGCCAGGAAAATAGGGGTTTTTTTTTCAATTTGTTAAGAGACAAATTGTTGTCTGTTACTGGGGACTGTAAGTCTAAGGTCATAGTATGAGGTAAAATAGTATATAGTGAAAATGACCCTTAAAAATCTCTTCTTCATTGTCATCTTGTGCAAACAAAGCAGTGCTTTCAGAGTGGTCAGGACCAGTTTAAAATCAGTCTTTGCTGAGTGGAATTAGGAGGGAACAGGGGTAGACAGTAATGTTTAAAGTTATAGCTACCCCATTCCCACCCCACCCAACCCCTGTCTTTCTCTCTGAGAGTATACCAGTTATATTCTGGTAAGGTAAATATGTTTTAGAGACAAACTCTTTGTCTTCATTGTGCCTCAAGTTCATAAGGACCTGCCGCTGGAGAAGTAAATCCCAGAAGATTCCATGAGGAGACTGAAGTGGGGATAGACAAAGTCTTAGTGCCCTGCCGGTGGCAGTGTGTCCGCGCTAGGCCCACAGCTAACAGTGGTCAAGAGGGGCACCTGGGTTGGTTTTCCGAGGCCCAGAAGCATCGAGTAGAGTGTTTTGGAAAAGTGGCAGTGCTGAGCTCTGCTTTTTCAGGGTGGTAGGCTGTCGGTACAGGCCAGGCGAGTCTGCTCATATGCCCAAGGCAGGCTGTAAACACGCTTGTCAGCTCTGTTGGATGTTCTGTGCCGTTACAGGGTGACTTTCTACCCAGGACTACTGATTGCTGACTTCTGAAGGCTGTCTTAGTTCCTCTCTAGCAACATACCGAATTGATTCTGGTTACTTATTTTGGGGGGCAGTCCCTCCCTGGTTATGCTTCCCTCGTGGCTATCCCTGGTTATGCTTCCCTGGTGGCTAAGTGGTAAAGAATTCACCTGCAATTCAGGAGATGTGGGTTCGATCCCTGGGTTGGGAAGACAGCCTGGAGAAGGAAATGGGAACCCACTCCAGTATCCTTGCCTGGAAAATTCCATGGACAGCAGAGCCTGGTTGGCCATGTGGTCACAAGAGTCAGACACGACTTAATGACTACATCACTACCATCACCCTCCCTGGTATTTGTTTTGCCAGGTATATTCCAGCCAGTTTATATTTCTTGGCCAGGTCTGTTCATTCCATGCATCTTGTTACTGAGAGGATCCTTTGAAATGTCTCTCCGTTTATTCTTACATAATGTTGGCAGACTCTTAGGAAAAGAACAAAAAACTTTCTATGTATATATGTATTTTAATATGGGATTCCATATGCATTCATCTTGTATCTTCTCTGTTCCTCTTCCATTGCAAAGGCAGCTGTATTAACTGGAACAGTACCCTTCTGTAGCCCACTATTGGAGTGTGCATTGCTTAATCCTCTCCTACTTTTTTAAACTTGCAGCCTCTAATGAATGAAATAGTTTTTGACTCTTCCTGATAAGGATATTTATGGGTCAGACTGGCAGAGTTCCACAGAAGCACATTAGTGTCTCCTTTGAGTGGAAGCATTTATATAGAGGCGTCCTTCTGTATGGAAGGAAATGGCAATGCTGTGGGACCTCTTGCTGCCCCAGCCCTACTTACGTCCCAGCTTTGTGTCACTCACCTTCATCAGCACGAAGGGTTCCAGGCAGTGGATGCTAGGTCTCAAGCCCACAGAATTATTATGTTCACTTATGCTTCATTCACTCATTGCCCAGGTATTTCTCTAGCACTGCTATAGAACTTAAATATTTTTTACTATCATATTAGTTACTGAGGGGGAGGGATGTTCAGAGATGTTTTTGAAAGTAGGTGGGATGGGTTGAGTCAAGATAAAATAGAAATAAAGACAATGCCAGGTAGAATAAAAATGTAACAGGAAAGGCACAAAAGCAAAGAACTAATGAAATTCAGAGCAAGAAAGTTGTTTGAGAACTAGGTGCCTGATAATGTTATAACTGGTATTGGTGATAAAGAGCACATACCATTTTGTATCTTTTTCCTGGTGCCAGGCAGTAGGTAAGAGTTTTCCTGTAGTAATTCATACCACACAAACTAAAGTCCTATGAAGTGGAGGTTTTATTTTCTTTATTTTGCATATGAGGAAACTGAGCTTGGTAACAAAAGTCACCTTGCTTGTGCAAAGTCAGATACCTGGTAAGTAGAACCCTTGGGTATAGACTCCAGGCCTGGCTCAAGGGCTTAATTTTTTTTTTTTTTTTTTTTTTTATGTTTCAGTGCTTTATCTAGGTCACCAGTTCTTTCCATTAAAAAAAAATTGTGGTGAAATGAATGTGTTGAGTAATTTGTGTTGTGCTGAATGCTTATTGCTATTTCATGCTGTATACTTAATTGCTTCTATATGCTTATTGCTTAATTACATAAAATGCAGTAGTCCCTTTATCATCTTTCTGCAAAACTGCCCTTATTTATTATGACTTAGGCAGATTTAAAAAGTGTGTGCTAATTTAATTTTGGTAGTCAGAGTACTTTTTGGTAATGTTGTCTTTGTGAATGCTCTGATGTCTCCTGGTCAAAGCATGTGTCTGGTCAGAATGCAGCTCTTCAGTGTGGAGGCATCAAACAGCTGTCACTGTGCAGCGTCTTTTCCAGGCACCAGGTTGACATCTGGACTCAGTATTTTGGTGTAAGAGAAATGGTTCTTGCTAATCGTGTTGTCACAGATCATGCATCAAACAGAGCTGGGGGCTGTGTGTTTCTGCCAATTGCTTTTCCATCATCATTCACCCCAAGTTAATGCAAAGGAAATGATCGGCTCGGGGGCCACCGGGTAATACTTGGCATACACATTCTCTTGGTTTCCCAAAGGGCCAAATATAAGTTTATTTTCCCTAAATGGGTGTAAGTGATCTGGATGGGTGGTGTTCAGCTAAGCTAGTCAAGTGCCTCCTACGTTCTTTTCTATATGGTTGCCACAATATCGTCTTAAAGATCTGTTTGCTGTTTGAGTGATTATAATGGATATGAAGAATACATAATGTTTGGGGTAGGAATAACTATGAACTAGTGTTTGCCAATACTTGACTTTATTGAAAACACACTGCATTTCCTGAATTCTTAAAAGGTATCTCTCTCCCCATTCCCAAATTTTAACATCTGGTTTCAGGACAAAACTTCTAGTTATAACTGACGGCTTTGTCTTTAATGGTGTATGAAATAATGTGTCTTTAAATAAGCAGGATCTGAGATTGAATTAAACATGGTAGTTCTACTGTGCACCATTATTTGGTTCTAACCCCCACTGTCCTTCCTAGTTCTGTTGACTTGGTAAATTGCTTAGTTTGTTTAGAACCCCCAAGTTATAGTTCTGTCTGGCCTGGCCATTTGCTTAAAAAGATGTGTTATTCATTGTTCATCATTGGTGCTTTCCTACCCATTGGATAATACATGTAGCACTTCAGAATTCATGTGACATTTGAGGCTTGTAGGTGATGGAAAAGATGGTGTCTAATTTAAATGCACCAGAAGCATAGTCTTCACAAATAGAGTCAATGCAAAGGGACATTACAGAAGGGGAGTGGAGCATATATTTCAGCGAAAACTCATTTAGATTTAATGCTGTTTACCTTCACCAAGAGAAAGGAAGAATAGTAGCTGTGTCCTTGAATCTTAGAGACTTAGACCTTGAGGGGACTCTCCCTACTCATCAGAATTAGATTTGAGTAGCTCAGGCACATGGTCCTCTTCCATGTGTACAGAGGTTTGGTATTTCATCACCCATTCTGTAAAACTACTTTCCTATGCTTTCAAAACCTTTATAGTAGACAGTGCCCTTTGAACTCAGTTCTAGAGAGGCTTTTTATTATTATTATTATTATATGTGTGTCTTTAAAACATGATATTATGTTTTTAGGTATTTGCCATTATTGATGGTGTTAGATCTAGTGCCTGCTTACCAGATCTAGATCCATTCCTTAAACATTCACTGTATTTTGCTTAATATAAGAGGTCATCCCAAACATTCCCCGTTTCTGTGTTGCCACAATGCTGATGCATGTTAAAAGGGTGTGTAAAAGAGGCTGTTTTGATACTGTTTACATGCTGCCTAAAAATAAGCAAATTATGAAACATGTAGTTTTCCTTTTTTTAATTACGAAGTAATATACTAAACAGACGTCTCCAGGCACTGTCTGGCAAGCAAATCATATGAACCAGAGGCATATGCTTCTGAAATCAGAATGAACCCTCGGTCATCCATCCGAGAGGTCATTTGAATATCAGACAACTTATAGCTTAATCTTCACTATCTTCCTTAGTGTTATGAATAGTTTAATTAGTTTCAGTTAATGCCTATATTTTACTGTTTAGCAATGAAATGGTTTTCATTTGTAAATCTAAAGGATAGGAATCAAATTTTTATTATGTTCTGAATTATGCTAAGCTTATTTGATTTGTACACATTAGACACCGAGCAGAAAAGAATGTTTGAACTGCAGTAAAATCCTTTACTCTTAGCTCTATTAGAATGTAAGTGTACACTGTAACAATAGTGTTATGCCTAAGTATGAATTAAATGTACTAACACACGTTGTATTAAAGATCATAAAACGCCTTTATGATGATGATGGCTTGAAAGGACAAGACCCCTTTAGAAGCAAATTGATGTCTGACTTTACAAAAAAAAAAATAAAGGTTTCATTTATTTCATTTCCAGTTATAAAAATAGTCTCAGTGCCGCCACCGCCCCCCCCCAAATTCAAGCAGTATTTTTGCTGAACATTCTTACTAATAAGAGGGAGTTATGAATCAGTGATGTTTGTTGCAAATATTTTCCACTGAAAAAAATGAAATCAATTCAAAAATTATCAATCAATATAAATATTTTGTTAGCCATTTTGAGGTGTTTTGATTCAGTGTGAAATGGCCACAGATATGCATATAAAAGGGAAAATATTACTTGCTACATTAACTTAAATCTCACTCCTTCATTATTGTCTACTTGAAGAGAATTTTACTATGTTAGATATTTGCCCCCCTGAAGACTCTTGGGAATCCACTGGACTGCAAGGAGATCCAACCAGTCCATTCTGAAGATCAACCCTGGGATTTCTTTGGAAGGAATGATGCTAAAGCTGAAACTCCAGTACTTTGGCCACCTCATGTGAAGAGTTGACTCATTGGAAAAGACTGATGCTGGGAGGGATTGGGGGCAGGAGGAGAAGGGGACGACCGAGGATGAGATGGCTGGATGGCATCATGGACTCAATGGATGTGAGTCTGAGTGAACTCCGGGAGTTGGTGATGGACAGGGAGGCCTGGCGTGCTGTGATTCATGGGGTCGCAAAGAGTCAGACACAACTGAGCGACTGAACTGAACTGATTGTGGGTTAAGTTGTGACCCTCCTGCAGAAGATATGTTGAAGTTAGCACACTAAGAACCAGCGACTGTGACATTGGATCTGTGAAGACCTGACTTTCAGATGACCCGTTAGGATGAGGTCATACCTGGTGAGGCTGGGCCCTAGGTCCACGAGAGGGTCAGACGCACACAGATGCAAGAAAGCCCTATGATGGAGCAGAGGGTGATGCAGCTGCAAGCTGAGCATTGCCAGGGACTGCTGGCTGCCATCAGAAGCTGGGAAGAGGCAGGGAAAGAGGCTGCCCTAGAGCCTTTAGAGGGAGCATGGCCCTGCCAATGCTCTGAGCTTTGAACTTTGGGCTCTGAACCAGGAGACAAAAAGTTCGTGTTGGTTGACACCATCAGTGTCAGGTAATTTTTATGTTAGCCCTAGTAAATGCATACTTGTGTCTCCCCACTCTTTAAACATTTTATGTCTTGTGATGAAGAATGACTTTTACATTTTTTTTGGAACAAAAGCTACACACTAGGCTTTAAGTGAACATCATGTATGTCAAGGCATGTTAACCTGGATTTTTGAAAGGTTGCTTTGAATCATGAGACTGGGCGAATTTCCAGACCTTGTCATCCGTCCTGTGTACAGGGATTCCCTTCATGCCTCCCTGGGAGCACGGTGGTTGCCCTGCTGCAGTTGCTCTGCTTTCCCTGTTTACCACACTTCTGAAGCAGCTTTCTCTTTCCCAAGCATCTTGGGATTCTAAGTGTGTAACATGTAATGTAGAACAGAGTTAATGTGGTCTGTTTCTTTTGTGTGACCTTTTCATATGATCATGGGCAGATCTCCCAGCTCTTGTTTCTAGAAAATAAGAATCGCTCTTTAGATAAACTCAGTGGGTGTAAATTTTTTACAAATGTAACTAAAATCTCTATACAAACTTTATCTCTATAGATCTAAATTTGTAGTTGTGGCCAATGTATACATGTTAGTTTATATTTTGATATTCATAACTGTTCATGAAACAACTCTTCCTTCTGTTTTTACAAACCATTTTATTGGGACATAATGGATATGGAGGAAAAGTGTGAAATTTGGAAAACTGAGAAATGCAGATATACCCATGCAGTCAAGATTGTGAACATACTCATTACCTGCCCCCTAACCCCCCAAGTTTCCTTGTGCCCCTTCCTATCCCTTCCTATGTACCCCACAAGCCTTTGATCTACTTTCTCTCATTATAGAATACTTTGATTTTCTAGAGCTTATATAAATGGAATCATATAGTATACACTGTTTAATCTGGCTCCTTCACTCAGTTAAATTATCTAGAGATTCATCTATATTGTAGTTTGTGTCAATAGTTCATCCTTTCTGTTGCTGAACAATATTCCACTGTGTGGATATACCATGGTTTTCGCATCCATTTATCTGTGGTGGTCATTAGGGCTGTTTCTAGTTGCTTCCAGTTTTGGGCGCTTTACGTATAAAGCTACAATGGACATTTGTGTATGAGGCTTTGTATGGACATATATTTCCTTGTCTCCTGGATAAATACCCTGGAGTATAATGGTTGGGTCATTATGGTGATGGTTGGCACTGTTGCATGGAATGCTTTCCCATGATTCTTTCCCTGGGCTGATTAATACTGTGCTTGACCCTGGGTGGATTTGAGAGGTCATCCTTGTGCTGCTGTCTTATCCCTAGTCCTTTGTGCCAAGAGCTCTAGCTGCCATGATCTCCTCCAGACCCTTGTCCGTCCTCACTAGAAACTCTAGGCATTAAGCAATTGTTGGAACTCATTTGTGTCCTGTCAGGGATCACTATTCCTTGTCTGTTACCTATCTTATTGAAAACCATGTTTCAAAATGTTTGGGGTTTTTTTGTTTGTTTTAAGCAGTAGGGGTAGGTATGGTCCTTGTTTCATTTCTGGAAATTGCATGTTTTTATTGAATTACGGCACTTTTAAGCACACATGTATTCCATTAAACAAATATGTTTTTTAATTATGCCTGTGTTCCAGATTTCTTTTTCTTAATAGCATTAAATATGTACTTTTCTCCCCATTTAGGATTATTTATTTTAGAAATACATCCACAAGGTGATATATTAATATGTAGGTATAACCTAATTAGTAGGTTAAAGGGTATATAAGCTAATTTTCAGAATGTACCTCATAAACATTTAAACTTTGCTACGTATCATCTGCATATCTGAGGTTTTTTTTTTCTATAATTTATTTAAAATTTGTATTGGGATATAGTTGATTTAAAGTGTTGTGCTAGAACAGTGGTATTCCTTAAAATCAAGAGTTCTAGGGCTTCCCTTGTGGCCCTGTGGTTGAGAACCTGCCTGCCAGTGCTGGGGACACGGGCTCAACCCCAGGACTGGGGAGACCCCACACGCCCTGAGGCAGCTACAGCCTTGCGCCACAACTACGGAGCCCGAGAGCGGCGACTGCTGAGCCCACGCCGGCAGCTACAGAGGCTCAGCCCCCCTAGAGCCTCGTGTTTCACAAGAGAAGCAGCCACAGTGAGAAGCCCATGCACCGTAACTAGAGGGTGAAAGCCCTCCCGAGGCAGTAAAGACCCAGCGCAGCCAATAATTAAATAAATTTAAAAAAGAGTTAAAGGCATTTATGTCCAGGCCACAGGGAGGAGGACGTTGGGGGTGGCAGTCGCTTTCCAGACTAGTGCTTATTCAAACGTGGCTCCTTTTAAGTCCAGCTCAGAATAGAAATTTCTGCTCAGGGACAGATTAACTTTTAGAAAGTGTTGGCCTTTTATCCTTTGGGATCTGTGGGTTCGGGCAAAGCACATTCTTACTCTGTTGAGCTCAGGTACATGTCTTCTGAGGATGTTGCATGGTCCCCTCCTGATTTTTAGCCTTTAGGCCCTTTTTATCCTTGTTCACGAATTGTGGATTTTGTAACTATTACGGGCAGCAACCCAACTTGTTGAGAGGGATGTTACAGTCCTTGCAGCTTTGTTGTAAAATCAAGGCCCTCACTGCACTTTCTCACCTCTTAACACCTGCTTATAAAAAGTGCATACATTCCCCTATAAAGAGGAAGTGAGGCCTTTGTATGGCAAAAGTGAGATTGAAGTTTATTGTTGTTAGACTGATATCTTAGCATTATATTCAAAATACCATCATGTGTTTAGCAAAAATAAATGCTGAAAAACTCCAAAGAAGAGTTGATAAACTTGTTTGACATGAGTGAGGATTTAGTAAAGGAAGCCACTTTTGGATCGATATCATTTAGCCTGTAGCACAGACTAGGGTGTCTGCATTTTACCTACTGACTATAGGATACTTGTAAGAGCAAATTTGGGTATCCATACTTGAGGACAGTAACAGGAATGGGTAGTAAGTAAAGCATAGCTACTATACTAGATGATACTGGGACATTCTTGACTTCAAAGACACATAACCATAGTTTACTCCAGAGTAGAGTGTATTTCAAGAATCCGCCTGCAATGCAGGAGACACAGATGTGGATTCAGTCCCTGGAAAGGGAAGACCCCTGGCTCCCTGGTGGGGGTCCCAGACTCACCTTCCTGCCCAGCAGGGAGCAGGGGCAAAGAATGGGGGAGGGGGTAGCCCACAGGATGAGTCCAGCAAGACAGGGGTCAGGGATTCCTGTGACACTTATTGCTAACATCCTGGCCAAATCTGAAACTCCTCAAGAGCTGGAGGCACTGTCTACCCTTCTCCCTGCCCAGATCGCAAGACCAAATCCAGCTTAAGTCTACACTACCCCTCAGGTCAGGGCTTCCCAGGTGGCTCAGTGATGAAAGAATCTGCCTGCCAGTGCAGGAGATGCAAGAGATGTGGATTCGATCCCTGGGTCGGGAAGATCCACTGGAGAAGGAAATGTCAACCCACTCCAGTATTCTTGCCCGGAGAATTCCACTGTCAGAGGAGCCTGACGGGCAAGAGTCCACGGGGTCCCAAAGAGTCAGCCGACATGACTGGCTGACTGCGTGCACATACTATACCAAAGACAGTTTTGACTATTGGAGAACATAATGAGTCTTCCAACATTTTGTGGGAGGAGAAAGACACTGTTTTTGTTGTCCATTCTCTGTTCCCCAAAGACCTTGCTGAAAAAAGTTACCTTGCTTTGCTCGCAGCCATTCTTGCCTAGCCTAGCGGCTCTGTTGGCGTTTCTCAGAACTTTGCCCTTGACGTTGCAGTCTGTCCCTTGCCCTCCACGTAGGGGTTGTGTGTGTTAGTCCCTTGGTCGTGCCTGACTCCCTGCGACTCCATGTGCCACAGCCCACCGGGCCCCTCTGTCTATGGGATTTTCCGGGCAAGAATGCTGGAGTGGTTTGCCATTTTCTTCTCCAGGGGATCTTCCCTACCCAGAGATCAAACCCGGGTCTCTTGCACTGCAAGCAGAGTCTTTACTGACTGAGCTACCAAGAAAGTCCCCGTTTGGGGTTTCTTGACCCAAATTGGTCACGTTTGTCCACCCCCTTGCCAGTCCCTTTTATGTGTGTCTTCAGATCACTTGCTTTGTCCTTGTTATATTGTTATAGTAATTTCTGAAATGAATGTCTAGAAAGAGGACAGTTTGCAGTCAAAATGATCTGGGTTTCAAGTCTGTGACTTGGTAGTGACTAACCTCAGGTGAGGTATTCAGCACCTTTAAAATGATGATGTTGAAACTTTGGTCTTTGTGAAAATTAAACAGGACGCACATGGTGCCTTACGTATTGCATA
The DNA here is from genome assembly GCA_006410675.1 of Oreotragus oreotragus. Lineage (NCBI taxonomy): Eukaryota > Metazoa > Chordata > Mammalia > Artiodactyla > Bovidae > Oreotragus > Oreotragus oreotragus. The sequence continues at coordinate 26,430 of SJYX01009330.1, read as the reverse complement.
TTCAAATATTATGTAGTTACTAATTGTTCTTGTCAAGCTTATGTAGTAGCTCTGGCTCACTTTGGATTCCTAAATAAGAAGGTGCCTCTGGCATTTCATTTTGTACATCCGTCTCACTGAGAGCTGCTGACCACTTTCCTTAGGTCAGGTGATTTTTTATTTTTTTCCGATTGAAAGACTCAGACTTATAATTTTGGCTTTCACTCTGAATGGCCTAATCTCAAGTGTCATTTTAAGTTGATTTGTTATGCTAATGCCTTAACATATAATGTGTTTCCTAATTAGCCCACATGTAATAAGGCCAGGTACCTGCCTGCATACTTGCATGCAAAATATTCTGTGCAAAATACCCTTGGCTCAGCTTCACACCATGGGGGAGATTGTGGCAGCCCATGAAGAAGTCTGTTCTCTGACTTGAATGGTGGTGACATGTTACCCTAGAGTACATCATGAAAGCCTGGGATCCATGGTGATGGGAATCATTTAAAATGGGTTTGAACAGGGTGCTGTTGAACCGAACACCTTGTGAATAGTTCTGGTCTTAATTACACCTTTCCTCTACCGTTCTAATAGCCTCTTCACTGGCCTCCTTATCTCTAGTTGTCCCCTGTCTAATCCCACTCTATATATGGCTGCTATGTTAATCTTCTGGAAACATACCTCTGATTCTGTCACTCTCTTTATCCTCAACTTTTTAAAAAGCTTCCCATTTCCTGGAGAAAATGGCTGAATTTCTGAAATCTCATGATATGGCCTACATTTCCAAACTCTCTTTATATAACACTTGCTTTTAGGGTGGGTATTAACAGTGGGAAGTTGGAAATGTGTACAGACACTGGGTGCACATCACTGGGGGATGTTTTTACTGGGTCAGAGACTTAAAGAGCTAGATGGGATAGTCCTACCAGTGGAAGCTTTGGCTGGAACAACAGTGGAACATCCATTGAGCGGACAGCAGGACTTTTGAAAAACTCAGACCGATTGTGTCAGAAGTAACTTCTGCTCAGCTGCCACAGCACTTCACCTGTGACTTATTTTACGGTGCTTTTTTCTGTCTCGTGCTGTAGGCACATGCCTCGTCTAACTAGAACTCGAGCTCCTTTGAGGGTAGATTTCACGTTTGTGTCCCTAGTCTATGCAGAAGGGTTCCTTGCAGGGCATGAACACTTGTTTTATTTAGTGGATGAAGTTTATTTCTGTTTGAAAGCAGTGACAAGTTCAGCAATTGCTGCTTGTTACTTGAAAATCTTCAGTAAAAGGGGGTGAGGGAGTTGTAGTTTCTCATGTTTTGTAATGATTCTCCTGATCACACTGATTAAAGTGTGGTAGCTTCAAGACTTCACTGGCAATCCAGTGGCTACTACTCCACACTTCCAATGCAGGGGGCATGGGCTTGATCCCTGGTTGGGGAACTAAGATCTCAGATGCTGCATCGTGGCATGATCAAAACTTAGGAAGGAAAATAAATGTTTTTAATAAATTAAAATGTGATCGCTTCTACTTGTGGATTCCAGCCAACATGTGAAACAGAGGATTGTTTCATCTTATGATGAGTAGTGTCTTATTTGCAGGAAGCAGTAGGATGTGTGGTGGAGTCAGAATTGCTTTTGCCAGTTACAGTATTGGAGTATTAAAATTGTCAGTCTTGGGTCCAATCTCCCGATGTTAAAATTATTATTTGTAACTCATTGAGCCTGACTTGTCTGAAGAGTCTGAATCCCTGTGGACATCATCTCAGCACTGTTGTATTTATTTTGTTAGTTTTTGACACCTCTAATTTGTATTTAGAATCACCTGCCTCTTCAAAGATGGCTTCCTTTGGTCATTTTTCTTCTTGACATAATGAAAGCCTGTCCTTGTGTTCTCTGTTTAGGGTTTAACTCACTGATCATAATGACACCATTAGTCTCATCTCTGGCCAGAGTCCTTTTCAGTGCCTTCATTGGCAGATTAGACAGTGCGAAGAAGGAATTCTTAATTTTAGATCCATGTTTATCTAGTTTGGTCATTTAGAAGACCAGAGCGACAGGTGGTGAGGTTCATGAAGAATGAGTTTCACAGTACAGGGGGATTTAGTATCCTAAGCTGCCCTGTGGCTGAAAACTGAATTCTTTATTTTTCTGGCAGCATTTCGTCTTATGAAGTTTTATGACCTCTTTGTTAGGCTGCACTGCAAAGAAACTGTAACACTGACTAGTTGGTGAGAGAGCTTACTAGGTTCATTCTGTTGGACATCAAGGAGTAAAACTAGGACCAGTTATAGGGAAACGTCCTTAAGTTTAATACAAAAAAAGAGCTTTCTAAGAGAGATGTTCAGTAGGAGTGGGCTGTTTCTTTTCATCAAATGCCTTGACACATGACCCGAATAACCAGATGGTAGGAACGTCGTGGAAGGGATTTGACTGCATAGAAGGTTACATGTATACTTTAAAGTTCCCATCCAACCCACAGGCCCTGTGATTGTGTAGCTTATAATTCACGAAAATAAGCCTGATTAAGTCCCCATAGAAACAATGCACCTGTCCTGACATCTATATATATTCATCACAAGTGCAGTAGGTGGTTCTTGATGGAGCTTGCTTATACCATGTGGCAATGATTCTGCCTTTTCTTTTTTCCTTAATTATGCTAGTTAATATAATTGAGCCGATACATTAAGAAAAATGGAAGCTGGTTTGTTGCCTGTGATATTTAGTTCTCTTTTTAGTTGTAACTCATTCCAGTTATACCAAGTTGCTGGGGTGGAAGGGATAGCAGCGTTTGTGGTTCTTTAGGAATTAAGAAAAGCAGGAAACCTTTTCTTTGGAAGTTTTCATTTGGAATAGAAATCAGGGTCAGAAACTTATTTCATGATTTGGCTTATAAATTCTACTTTTTATCCCAGGAATGACTTTTGGCTAGCCCTAGAGCAAATTAGCCGTGTGCTTATATTTAATAGAGCTTTCTTTTCTCTTCCTAATAATTAAAATAAAAGCAATCAAAATGAAACATCATTCCAATAGTAATGAAAATATTTGAAGTATGTTTCCATTTGTAATCTCACAAAATACGTGATAACTACCTGGCTTATTCACAAGAACCATTTCACAGAGAGGAAGCCCAAGATATTGAAATTAGAGAATTATTTGCAGAACAAAGTCCACATCCCCACCTCCACTTAAGACAGGTTCCCACAAATCTCTCAACAATTCCTTTTAGATATTTTTGTGATTAACTGGCAATATCTGTGATGCTGCTTAAGACTGTGCATCTTTTATAAAGGAGGCAGAGAATAGTTCCATGCCCTGCCTGGCAGGATCCTAAGCAACAGTCAATACCTTATTTACCTGTCTGATTTCCTGTTTCTTGATCACCTCTCCCAGGCCAGGGAGATTAGTTTTAAACACACTGACTTCCTTTGTGGTCATGGAGGATGATTACTGTTGCGGTCTGATTGTTTTCCAAGTGGGGAAGGGAAGTTAATTTTAAAAGATCTTCATCAGAGTAGTAGTTTCAGTGATACACGTGTATAAGTTTAAAAACCAGTACTGGGGCCCTGCATTCTGCCATGGGCCTGCAATCTTCTGCCTGTGATTCTGATAAGATACTGGTCTTCAGAGGAGATGTGCAGTTCCTTTGAGGTTAAGCACTCTGAGCTGTTGAAAGATGGCTTATTTTTTTATTTAAACCTCATTCTGTCATAGGTTACAATCCTTTGGGGGCAGATACGGGTTGTTCGTTTGCTGAAAATAGAACTTAATTCGCTACTGTACAAAGTACTGATTTTTAATTTGGAAAGAGTGGTAATTCAATCAACCAATGAGGTCCTTAAGGTTGTATGGAAGTGAGAAAACATAATGAAAACCCCACCTGGAACTCTGCTCCCGTGCAAACCAAGTATATAGACCTCTCTGTGTGATTGTGGGGTGTGCTCAGTAGAGCTTCAGCCGTTTGTGTAGCTGGAGAAGCAGTGTCTGCCCCTCCTCTGAGGAGTGCCCGCGGACGTGGTCACCGAGTTTTTCAACTGCTGTCTGTGTACTTGCTGTGGAAATGTGGAGGACTTGAACTGTCCCACAGATGAGGAATTATCTTCCTGATTTGGACTTTAGGGTTTCCTCTTTTGCTAAATAGGAAAGAGACCCATTGGGACAATATAGTAATGTACATGGTCAGTGATTTTTCTCACATATAATTCAACAGATATTGCAGAGGTATGAATTCTTATGATAAGCTCCTGCTCATAGAAAACTGAGGAGGGGTATCAATCCTGGCTCTGTTTCCTTTATTTTTTTATTTTCTGAAAATTTTATTTATATAAATTTTTGGCCACACCACGCAGCATGTGGGGTCTTAGTTTCCCCCACCAGGGATCGAACCCTCAAACTCTGCCTCGGAAGCATGGAGTCTAACCACTGGACCGCCAGGGAACTCCTGGCTCTGATTCTTCTAAGGAGCAGTTACCTCTTCACCCTCTGAGGCCGCATGAAGCACTTTCCAGTGGATGCGTAGAGTTACTGTTCCCAGCAGACCTTGAACCAGATGTGCTTGCTATTGCAGAAGTGAAGTCTGACAGCTGCTGCCTAACCTCTTCAAGATCATTATTCCATCTACTTCAGCCTTTTTAGATTTTTGAAGCCTTATTAGATATGAACAGTTTTTGCCAAGAGGAACTGGCTTCTTCTCCCCGTTCACTGATGAAACACTGGTCATCAGACAGGGATTAGCAGAAGGTTGGGTTTCTCCTTTCCCCTGATGAATATTTGTGTTCACAGAGAAACAGCAGCTATAAGCACCATTGTTTAGAGAGACTGGGTGCTCTTAACATGTTGATAAGGTTACCAACTCTGAACAGTGGTGGTGGTGGGCCAAGCATACTTGTGTGTTTCTGGGGACTCTTACAGTAACCGAACTTGGACGTCACCTGAGCCTTTTTTTGCTGTTTTGCTTCATGTGAGATTTCGTGAGAGTCACTTATCGTCAGTTATAAAGTATTTATTGAGCATCTACTGTGCCCAGATCTTTTTATGCTCTGCTTTGAAGACTTCTTACATTTTCCCTGATTATATATAACATGCTGTGGTTTGGATAATTAGTGTTCATGAAGGTGCATGCATACACCAATTATTTTTCTTTTTGTGTGTATGGAGAGGAAACACGTTAAATCGAAGCCTTTGGGTTCTTACCTAATGGCTTACCTTCTTTCTTTATGGCTAATGGAACCATATCTAGACAGCATTGTAGGTATAAAGGGAACAGAAAGATACTGGCTTTTGAGTTTCTTTGTGTGGGTCATATTGTAGTCAGCCAGGCATTTTATACACAGTAACTGACTTAAGCTTCAGGATACTGCCTCAGGTTTCCTCTAACCCTTGCTGTTGAAGTTTCCATTTTTTGTTTTATCCGTTGCATTGTCATCCGTTGCCAAGCTTTGGGGCCCTACTTTCAAATAACGCTCTCTTCCGTCTGTCTTTCCACACTGCTGCTCAGTTGGTCTTTGTAAAATTCCAATCATGTTCTTCATTTTGTAAAATGGTAATATTCCAGCCTCTCCCCTTTCTCTGTTCCAGAGGTTACCTTCTCTGCCTGACAAACAGCACCAGGCCCTGGCCGAGCTTTCCCCTGGCTCCCTATCCAGCGTTTACCTCCTGTTTGAACTTCCCATTCTTTCCTACTGCTGCTCTTGTGTCTCTCCCTCTGGAAAACTAACTCATCCTTCCAGTTTCAAAGTGCCTCACCTCTTCTGATGTTATTTCTTAAAAAGAGTGCCTTAAAAAGAGTGAACAACTGATTCCCAGAGCTTAATATATTTGTGTGTGTGTAACACGTATTTTTTAATAATCATAATCAGTCCTCCAGTCTGGATAGTTGACATTCAGTTCAGTTCACTCGCTCAGCCGTGTCCGACTCTTTGCGACCCCATGAATACAGCACGCCAGGCCTCCCTGTCCATCACCATCTCCCGGAGTTCACTCAGATTCATGTGCATCGAGTCCGTGATGCCATCCAGCCATCTCATCCTCTGTCGTCCCCTTCTCCTCCTGCTCCCAATCCCTCCCAGCATCAGAGTCTTTTCCAATGAGTCAGCTCTTCATATGAGGTGGCAAAATATTGGAGTTTCAGCTTTAGCATCAGTCCTTCCAATGAACACCCAGGACTGATTTCCTTTAGAATGGACTGGTTGGATCTCCTTGCAGTCCAAGGGACTCTCAAGAGTCTTCTCCAACACCATAGTTGACATTAAATTTGGTCAAATTCAGACTTGACATATTTTTGTCTTTTTTTTTTTTTAAACTGGGGTCAAGTTCATCCCCAAGCCCTAGTTTCTCAGACTTGTGTTTTTGAGTCTCTTGTGTATGAGGTGAAATTGACAGAAAGGCTGGAAACAGTGAGAATGGGAATGAAGCAGGAAACATTTTCAAAGGTTCTGTTTACTGAAATATAGAATATTGGAAGAGCAGTGAGAGTGGAAAGGAGCGAAGAAACCTGCTAATCATGCAAAGGGGCTGACTTAAAGGAGGGCATTGTAATTGACCTAGTGGAAGGGAAGAAAGAGTTAAAAGGGAAGCTAACCGGAGAATGAACAGCAGTGAGAAAAACTGAGACATGAAGCCCTCCCCAAGATTGTTTAATGTCTACTTGAATTTTGTGAGCTGGTTCCTGATTATACAGAGATAGAAATGATATTGGTTCATCTTGGGTATTCTGATGTGTGCTCTTCAAAGAGGAAGGAAAGACCATTCTCTATCCAAGTTTATTAGTGGTGAGATGACATTCTTTAAGAAATATCACCCATGGTGGTCACTGGGGAACTTGAGCTATCTAAGCCTTTTGGCCTAAAAGTAATTTAACAAGTCAGTATCTTTCTGGATGACTGTAATTGCTAGACGTTCGATAGGCATGAAATTTAGTTAGTATTCTTGCTGTTGAATTGATTTTTAATGTTTATTTGCAAAACCGTAAATGTATGTCCAAAGTGTTGAGTGCTTTCCCAGGGTTATCCATTGTACACTCCCCAGATATGAAATATCAATTGTACAGGCTAGCAAAATGGTGTTTAATGGTGGCTGGAAGGATAGTGTTTAAGGACAATATGTATTGGATACTTAAATTTTTTCTATTATTTGACTCTTGGCACAGATCATTGCATTTAAGTTGTACTGAGATTGCAGAAGATCTGGCTGCTTTAATAGTCCCAGCTGTGCAGCATGTTTATTTAGTTTCAGGACCTTCCTGTGTCTTCTGCTTTCCAAGCATGTACAGAAGAAAATAAAACAATTTTGGTTCCTGTTTTCACATCTAGTTGTATTAGGAAAGATGTCTTTTAAAAAATGGTAGGGACATTTTCAGGACGTTTCTTGAAGCCTAGGGCACACCGGTTTTTTGTGATTTGTTGACATAAGTCATTTCTTCCCCCACTTCTCTACTGTTTGCCTTCTTTGATTATACCTCAAGATCCAAGGTTTTCACCACACTTCAGTTTAAAATTTTGAGGCTAAATTTGGTCAAGCTACAGGTATATAAAGGATGTTCTGTTTCATCCCCATATCATTTTGTCTTGAATTTCATTTAAATTGATCACTGTATTTTAGGCATATTTAATGGCTTCTTGGATAAAATACATTGTTCAGTTAGAGAAGTAAATGAAATCGTCTGGGTTACCAAGCATGACTCACTTAAAATCTCATTTGGAACAATTTCTCTGTCCACCCTTTGTTAACTATATATCCTGCTGGTTCTGTAGTACTGGGACTTGCACAAGAGTTAAACCACGGAGATCTGGATTTGGGGTAACAGTCCCCACCATCAATTCAAGGACTGTGGATAGATCTCTTTCCTTTCTGCTTTTTCTTTGATTTATTTTTGATTTTACTTTCATCCTTTGTGGTGGGTTTCTTAACTGCTTGTTTATTTTTTCTTAGAAAAGTATGAGCATATGCATTGAACTACAAGGAATTTTGGAATGATTAAATGGATATGATATCATATACATAACCCATATGGGTTGTCTGAATAAGATTCCCCTTAATAATAGGCCAAAATTTGCATTTTTGCTTATGGTTTCCCCACCACATCTTTGCGAGGGTGCCTCTGGGACATACAGTAAGCTTCTCATCCTTGTCGTGCGTCCATCTGCTCGCTGGAACCCTTTCTACTTAAGTCCTCTGTCCCTCCACTCAGTTCTTAGGTTACAGTCTTGGTACAAAACGGCAAGGGGTACTATCTGTTACCATTGGATACTCTATAAACTTGTTGGGAAAATGGTATAAAAAATCAAATCCTTCAATGTTTTCTTCATCCCTATATTCTTTTTATGAACAGTTTAGCCCTGCTGATGCTAAATTAAATAAGGATAATCTGTTAATTTTACAAAGACATAGTTTAAAGGCACTGGAAACACAAAGGGAAAAGGTATAGCTCTTTGTAACTTTTCTAGAATTCAGCAAATAAAATTGATGTGTTGGTAAACCAATTTGTTATAGAAGCATTGGGGGAAAATTGTAAATAAAATTATTTTTAAAGTTATAAAATAGAGGAGTCTTTTTAAATCACAAATAATCACTAATATTCTGTTATGTTGGAACTTTTGTTTTCCTGCCGTAAATTTTAAGCCATGCTACTTGATTTCAATCTGGATCGATTAACAGAAAAGTGAAAGTGAAAGTCACTCAGTCATGCCTGACTCTTTGCGTGGAATTCTCCAGGCCAGAATACTGGAGTGGGTACCCTTTCCCTTCTCCAGGGATCTTCCCAACCCAGGNAATTTTAAGCCATGCTACTTGATTTCAATCTGGATCGATTAACAGAAAAGTGAAAGTGAAAGTCACTCAGTCATGCCTGACTCTTTGCGTGGAATTCTCCAGGCCAGAATACTGGAGTGGGTACCCTTTCCCTTCTCCAGGGATCTTCCCAACCCAGGGATCAAACCCAGGTCTCCCGCATTGCAGGCAGATACTTTACCAGCTAAGCCACAATATAGTCAGCTGAATATTTGCGGATAGGGCAAAGTGTTAATTTACCAAGTGTGAACACATTGCCACTCGGTAATTAATGCTCTATTCTTTGAAAATTGTTTCACGCCATAGCTTTATTGCTAAAACCTGTAATCTAAATATTTCCTGTGGATTAGGCTAGATTAAATTGTTATTTGTCCCATCTGTTCAAATTTCATGTGGAATGAGGTCCAATTATTTTGTCGTTACATTCTGATTTTGCAGGTTGAGTGAAGTTCTAGAAAAGACAGGAGAGATTGGTGGGGCGGGTGGCGTTATTGGGGTTGTAGGGTGTGGTGATGGCAGGTCAGTGCATTTGTCTTAAAACAACTGCCATTGTCTGTGGCTGTGTTAGCCGCAGCCCCTCACACGTGTTTACCTGGTGGCAGGTAAGGGTAAGGCACAGGTTTGAGTCCTCTTCTCCCCAGAGTCTCGTTCTATCTGGCATTTTAGAGCAATTGCAGACATAATTGCCTTCTGATTTTTAAGGGTATGTGGCTTTCTCAATCATAATGGAAAAATGGATATTCATTTCAGTGCTGTTGATCAGTGTTGATGTTTTAATGTCTCACAAGTATTTCTGTTATCTGTCTGCTGATACCGGGGGCGTCTCTCCTCTGAAAGTTGGGGCTTCATTTATTTTCCTTCTCTCTGTTCTTTCCTGCTTCCGTAGCTTCCAATTTGGATTAAAACTTAAACAGCTTAAGCCTCGAAGAAATAAGACATTTACACAATTGGAGATTTATTACTTTTGAATTTTTAAAAATGAACTTTAAAAGGGTTCTTTTATCTTTTTAAGGTTTCCAAGTACTGCCCATGTCTGAGGAGACTGACAGTCGTCTTGGGGGAGGGGAGGGCAAAAGAAACTCCTCAGAACATTCTCTGAAGAGATCAATCTTCTATTTCCTTTCTGTGACCTGATTTGATGAAGATATTTCCACCTCAAAGGAGGATCTTAAGAATACCATATATTCTCATTTTTAGGTGAATGGATGCAGCTTTGATGTTATCATGCCCTCGCTTGAATGTGAATGTTAAAACATGGCAAATTTTTGAGGAATCATAGGGAATTGATCTATTTTATGTAACATTTACAGGCTGATGGGCATTTAGAGATAGAAGGAATATCATTTAGACCCAGCCACTTTTTCCCCCCTCTTCTAACAAGAGGAAATTGAAACCCAGAGAGATTAAGTAATTTTATTCAACAAACATTAATTGAATGTGTTCCATATGTCAGGCCCAATCCTAGAAGCTAGGGGCTACAGAGATGAATAAGTTTAAGTCCCTGTTGGAAATAAATACATAGTTCTCAGATCGTACAGTTTGTAATTAGAAGGATAGGAAGTAGAATATTTATGAATCATTCCTAGTCAGATCTTTATATGACAATTGTCAACTCTCTGTGCTTCCCCTTACTTTAATTCATTAAGTCATCCAGTAAAGATGACTCGCACTTATTTACTTACTTTGTGGGGCTAAACCCGGGGCTTTCCCCAGGCTTCTTCGCTTCTTTTGCCTTCACTCTTCCTTGTAAGATTAGTGGACGCGCGCCGTCTGCATCTTATCAACCTGCAGAAGCTGGCTGAGGCTGACTCCTGCTGAAGTTGTATTGGTGCCTGAGTGACCACATTTCAGCGCTGACTGGGGCTGTTCTGAGTGTGCTGTCTCTGTCTCCTCTTCAGCTCCATCCTCCCTTGGTTCCTTGGTGCCCCAATTCTCTTGCCTCCCTTCCTTGTTCATTTTCTCCTCGAGTTGCCACTGCCACGCCTTAATTCCCTGAATGGGCCGCACCTTCCCCACGCTTCTGTAGCAGCTGGCCATCCTCCAGACTCCGATCGCATCTCCTCGGGAAGCGCTGCTGGCCTCTTGAAGAGCTGAGCCCCTTCCATCTCTTGGCTCTTCTTGTTGCACCTTGTGTTTCTTTATGGATCCTGTAGTTTTGTGGTTTGTAAGTCAACCTTCTCCTTTTAAGATTTTTATTTGTCTTGATGGAGAACAGGGGCAGGTTTCCCTACAACTGGCACTTGATGCTGCTTTTAAAATATACTTTAGTACAGAATGACTTCTGTAGCTCAGCCCACAGCAGTCCATCCTTCTGTTTTTCCAGTGCTCGACTGGGGTCTTTGTGCTAGGCCAGTACGTTGCTGCCAAGAAACAGCCTGTGGTGACCTGCTACAATTGTCAGTGTATTAATTCACTTTAGATGCTAAAACATAACCCTTAGTTATACTCAGATCGATTGGCAAATCTTTTTAAAAAATTCATAAATTATACATGCATTAACTTGAGCCTCTGTCTGGTCTGGTCTGAAGTCGCTCAGTCATGTCTGACTCTTTGCAACCCCATGGACTGTAGCCTACCAGGCTCCTCCCTCCATGGGATTCTCCAGGCAAGAGTACTGGAGTGGGTTGCCATTTCCTTGGATCTCCCCGACCCAGGGATCAAACCCAGGTCTCCTGCATTCCAGGCAGATGCTTTAACCTCTGAGCCACCAGGGAAGCCCAACTTGAGCCTAACTCTGATTAAATATTAGTTCATAATTAGTGTGAGGCACCTAACAAATTTTTTACAAGTAAAATAAGGGGTTCTCAACACAGTAGTGATTTTCTTGCATAGAATGCATTGTTTCCACATTTTATTATAACCTAAACATTTATGACTCTGGTGTGCTGAGCAGCACCCTGTGTATCGCAATTAAACAAGAACATACAGATTGGTTTTCCCCAATGCCTGTGTCATGTGACCATGATAAGACTTTTAGACCTCTTAATAAAATGATCCATTTGCTGAGATAGAATGTTTTTCTCGCTTCCCCATTTCATTTGGGTTGTGGACCTTTTATCCTTGGCTGTACACTTGTCCTTGATTAAAATTAGATCAATAAAGCTAAATCAAGGTAAAAAGAAGAATATCCTTAGTAGAGTAAGTGACCATATATTACCATTAAATTGTTCAGAAGGAAATACCAGATGGCTTTTTGGTTTTGTTTTTACTTATAGTCTTTTATTTCTGATTTGTACGGATAACCAACCATATGCATTATACCTTATTTTGTGAAAGTATGCCAATAGGGATGTACATTTTTTTTTTAAGCTGCTGGTTCCAAATTTTGTGTGTGTTTGTCTTTTCCAGTAACCTCTTGGTCTTGGGTGGCGTTCAAATCTGTAAGATTTATTAGGTGAACATTCTGTAGCTAAGTGGCAAGATGTTCTGGCTTCTCATTAGCAGTGACCCTGGGTAGTTTTCTCACATTCAGCAGCATTTGTTGAAGCCACCCAGCAGCCCTGTCACCTCGCAGTGAGGCAGAGCTGGGTGCTGGGTGAGGAGGTCACCTTGCGCACATCTCTACTGCAGGGAGGGCTCCCGGTAGGGCGTGCTCAGGCCAACTGGTTTCTCTTTTCTTTTTGCATGCGAACTCTACGCCTGTAGCCAAGAGCTTATTGCTTAGAGGAAGACTTTTCTTTTGCTCTAAACTGGAGAGGCATCCTAGAGTCCTTAGATGCCTTGTAATAGAATTCAGTGGCCATGGATTTTGGAGTCAGTTAAGAGTCACTTAAACCAGAGGAGCCTGGCATGCTGCAGTCCATGTGGTTGCAGAGTCGGACACATCTTAGCAACTGAACAACAACAAATTTGAGTTCGATTTTTTACTCCACGCATTTTCTACTGTTGCGAGCGTTGGTCTAAATTACCTGAGCCTCTTTTCCTTCATCTGTTAAAAAAAAAAAAAAAAAATTGTATTTGCTGACTGTTGGATTCTACTGAGGATTAAATGAGTACAGTGGAGTTAAAAAGATGAGTCAGATGCTGTTTTTAAGCTAAGTTTCTAATCACCTATGAGCTATAAGAAGCGTAGATACTGACTTGGGCCAGATGAACCATGAGAGAAAACAGGATATTTGAGAGAGCTCAGACGGTTTCCTGGGGATGGTGGGTGGCATTTGAGGATGGCCTTACAAAGTGTTTGGCATTTTAGTAAGCAAAAGTCTTTAGCACTGAGATAGCAGTCACATCCAGGCACTGGAAATAACATAAAAAGGGTAGTAGAAGATTCAGTCATGGGCTTGTTCATGAAGGAAACAATTTGGAATGCACTTGTTGGGATCAGAAGTGGGCTAGCATGTTTGAGTCTATCCATAATTAATACCTTCTTGTAGCTAAGTAAAGATCAGAATTCATATCTGAAAAGTCTCATGTTTACTTGGGTTTTGAATTTTTAACGTGCTATGGCTTCTTGCCACTTAAATCAGAATATTACCTTGATTGAATTCCGCTTTTCTTTTCCTTATGGTTAAATAGCATAAAATTTACATTCTCAACAGTTTAAGTGTACAGCTGAGAAGTGTTTAGGATATTCATGTTGTTATGAGACAACTCCGAAACTTCATCTTGCAGCACTGAAGCCCTTGTACCCGCTAATCAGTTCCTTTCCCCTTCCCCTCATATTCACGCTGTTATGAGACAACTCTCCGAAACTTCATCTTGCAGCACTGAAGACTTGTACCCGTTAATCAGTTCCTTTCCCCTTCCCCTCAGTCCCTGGTAACCATTATAGCTCTGCTTTTTTGACAGTTGACTTCAAAAGAAGTTTTTGGAATTCCCCTATAACACTGCATGATGAGTCACGTGACAGCAAGTCTGGTGCTATTTATCTCTCTTTTCCATCTGGCTGTAGTGGAAAGATGACCTTTTGTGGGTGTTCTGTGAATTTGGCCACCCTCACTAACCCTCACACTGTGTCTGTGTGTTTCTTCATGCAATATGGTAGCCTCTCTGACACAGCGAAAGTTTTTACTTTTCAGTCTTTTCCAGATATGTACTCGTTATGGTTGGTCTCTAAAATCATAAAATGATTCACTCTTCATGAGGGTCCAGGAAACTGTTGGGGAAAAGAAAGGAGGGGTACATTGTTCTCTTACTGCTTAAAGTCTCTACCTCGTAGACTCCGTGGATTTGACACCTGCTGGTTTGGAAGCCTTCCCTTTATGCTAGTGCGATGCTAGTGCTGCCAGCTGGTAAACCGAAGCATTTCTCTTCATCAGCCAGTTTAGCCGTGGAAGCTCTTTGTGTGCACTCCAACCATTTTTCTCGTGGGTTTGTGTGTGTGCACATCTTACGTTGTAGGTGGTCCTGCTCTATGGGGATTGGCCAGGTAGAAGTATCTGGAACAGGTAAGAGGCATTATTCTCTCCAGAGAGAGTTGATTATCAAGAGTTGAACTGATCCACTCTGGTTACAATTTTTGTTTAGTTTATATAGAGAGGGTGCTTTTGGCCACTACGGTAGTAAAGAAACCACAGCAGTTATTTTAACAAACAGCTTAACATAAAGAATTATTAACTAGGAATGGGAATACTAAAAAGGCAAAAAGAGAACCATAAGGGTTACATGGAGGTTTTAACCACACCACACATAGAACCTCTGGACACAAGTGTGAGGTCGAAACGTGAGAGCTCAGGCATTTGGAGGATGGACCCATTGGAAGCGGGACTGAGATCTCTGTTGAGCTGATGAAGGGTGGAAGGGGGACTCCGTGTACCTGGGACCCAGGCCTTCCAGGAGGGGCTGCCAGTTGATTGTTCTGGTGACTCTGAGAGGGTGTGTTGAGGGTGTTCTGAGAGTGTCGGGAAAACTGCAAGCTGGAATCAGTTGGTGCTGCTGGAACAAGCTACCATTGCAGAGAAGAACTGCTCTGGAGAAGCTGGCTGAAATAGCAAAGAGTTGTCCCTTCTTCCTCCTTCCCTTGTCCCTTTGACATCCCCTACTGCAGAGCCTAACAGGGAACCACCCAGCTGGCAAAGCCATGGCATGTGTACATGAGGAAGTTGCCTTTGCACCTTGCTGCACCTGAGTGTCTGTGCTGCTCACAATTCTGGTAACTTCCTTTGCCCATATTTCTTCATGGTGGTAGTAGGTGACAGATGTTATGTTTTTCTTATTGATGACGAGCTACACAGTACGAGAGAGTCATCTTTGTAGGGTTAGAATGATACCTGTCTTAAAAAAGAAACACAGGCTGAGTATTTAAACACAGGCTGAGAGTACTTTGACTTTGTAGATAAAATGTGTGACACTGGACCTGCAGCCTGATTCAGATCTGGGAGTGATGCAGCAGGCAAGGCAGGAGTCCTGTGTCTAAAGGGAGGCCTTAAGCCATGCACTTACATAATTCAGTCGCTTTTTTTTGAACTGCATTACAATGTATTGCACAAATTTGACTGGAAATCTGGCTCAATTAGAGGATCCATTGTCACCAGCTAAATAATGGTGTCATACCCAGCATCATTGTCCCCTCCTGTGTTCTTACAGGAAGAAACTTTAATAATAATTATTATTTTTTAACACGTTGGAGAAGGGAAGGCATTCACCAAGAAAGATTTTTCTAACAAAACAGTGTTCTTTTCTGAATGGGCTCATCCAAGCCCACTGTCTGTTGCAGAGAAGACTGCCTTCCTATTGCAAGAGATTTATTTTCTTTTCCTGCAGGATCTTCCCCCTCTTCTAGAATGGTGGGAGGGCTGGTGGCTCATCGCCGCATGCTGGATGGGTTTCATCTGGCCTGCAGCCTGTACTTTAAGTAACGGGGTTGTCTCTTTGGAGGGCACGGGATCTCCATTTTTAGCCTGGGGATGAAGGATGAGAAATAGGGAGACTTGTCCTCCATTACTAGAAAACAAGATTGGGGGCCAACTGGTTAATTATGAGCTTCCGATGAAAAGGAAAGATGTTCCAAAGGGGCTGAGCAAGTTGAGATATGTTGGTTCTCGTGACTTTCCAAGATCTCTTAGACCCCAGACCTGCTCTTTGAAGATCCCCGTTTTCCCTTCTGCTTTTAAACTCTGGTTTCTTATTTGTAGACTCTTTTTTTTTGGGGGGGTTGTCTTTTCCTATGTTAATGTTGATTTATGTTTGCAATCCATCTTCAGAACTATTAGCTCTGTAGAAAGAGGGCCCTTACTAGAGAAAGACTAATTACTTTTATTCTCGGCTTCCTTTGCTCATTTGAGCAGCACGTGAAGAGTGCATCATTCAGCAGAACCTCACACCTCAGTGTTGTCAGAGACTAGCCTTTTGAGGACAAAGGAACAACTCTACAATCTTTATCCTTTTCTTTTTCTTCCAACCACAAAAAATACTACCCAGGCCATTTAGACTTGGTATAAACTCAGACTGGTGAATTGGTTAAGGAGGTAGGCTGCCGGTACTCTTGAGCCCACATTAAGGGAATTATCCCTTTTTATGTTAGGGCTTCCCTGGTGGCTCTGGCGGTAAGGGAATCTGCCTGCGGTGTGGAAGACCTGGGTTCGATCCCTGGGTTGGAAAGATCCCCTGGAGGAGGGCATGACAGCACACTCCAGTATTCTTGCTTGGAGAATTCCATGGGCAGAGGAACTTGGCGGGCTACATCCGTGGGGTTGCAAAGAGCTGAACACAACTAAGTGGCGAACACTTTCACTTTTTTCATATTGTGGCTTACTATCATCATATGTAGTGTTGAACACTCATGGTCACTTCAGCTTTACTTGAATTATTATATGTGTTCTGTAAGGATAACCATTAGCTAGTGGTAGTTTTGCAAGTGTGTTATTTCGCAGATCACAAGTAATTGAATTCATTATGTCAGATTTGTAGAGAGCAGAGGATTGCCTTGAAGTCTTAGCCAGGTAAAAAGAAAACACTAAGTATTCAGGTTTTGTAAAATTGCTTCCCTCCTCGCCCCCAACATAACACATAGAAGCTATCAGGAGTACTGCTTTTGCATCACTGCTTGCAGCAAGCCTGGTTTTACGGCTGTACAGTGAGATATCTAGTACAGAGTCTTTTTAATCATTATTCAGGAATATACTTATCTTTATGTAATACTGAATCCTTTCTGGTAATAGTTGCTGGAAGGGAGAGACATTAGAAATAGTTCACATTCAACTGGTGCTATATGAGAGACATTCATTACTAACAGTAATGAATCCACAGTGATACTGCCTCCTCCTTTTTTTTTTTTTTAAGTTCTCCTTATGTGCTAACCACTTCATATTCCCCTAATCAGAAGTGCAGTTTGAGTTTTTTTAAAAAATAAATATTTTAGCAAGGGCTTTTTGCATCCCCCATCTTACTCTCTCTCTGTGTTGGCATGTTCTAGGAAAATGGCACTATACTAGGCGCTTCGTAGGTATTATTAAGATCAGTTCTCTCACATAAATCTTCCTTCTTGTGGTCTGGTAGGGAAGATAAGACCTACAGGAATTAATTAAATTACAGCAATACAGAGAGCAAAGTGATTAGTGCTATAACTGCTGCTTATCTCTTCTGTTGCTTGATATTTTAGCATTTGTTAACATCCATGTTAGATGTTGTAAAACTTTAGCTAAGTAGCTTCTTAGTTACCTGTGTAGATCTGTTTTTTTCCCACAGGGTTCTTATTACCTGAAATAGTCCTTGAATGTGAATTTAAGAGTTGCCTGATGTTGTATTAGTACCTAGGTTTGGTGCCTTCCTGATTCTGACTGGACTTTGAAGTCATTTTCCCCTGGGTTTTATGTATTCTGTGTGATGCCAGGTTATTCTTAACTGGCTGACTCTTGGGAGGAAACTGAGGCAAGCGGGAGCTGCTGGTGCAGACTCAATTGTTGAGCGCCTGGGCTTCTATTCATTCTCTGGGTGACAGCGAGCTGCCCACTTAACTCTTGATCATTTGTTGCCATCAGATGCTGGAGGAATGTTTGATTTCAAGTCCAGGACAGCGCTTTCTGTCTGACTTCAGGAGTGCTGAACTTGAGCTTTGTTCTCTTCAAGGATCTGATGCCCTTTCTTTCTCATTATCCCAGTCTTAGTGGCTGCATCCTCACCATTCCTCCAACTCACCCTTGGAGCAGATCTTTATTTTCAGAGTGCTGGCTGGGTGGGGGAAGTTTTTGTCCCCTGTGCTGGGAAAGGAAGATGGGTGGGGCTTTCTCACCTCTTTTTTCCTTCGTGGGTCTGGAGCCTCCTTGCAGGTGGTTGCATAGCTTCCTACTTGGGAGCCTTTGCCTCCTTCGGGCCTTGCGGTCTGTCAGGGACAGTCTTGTTCTTTTCTTTTTTTCTCCTGGCCAGCAGAATTTGTAGGAGTGAAAATGTCAGTTGTTTAGTCATGTCCTACTCTTTGAGATGCCATGGACTGTAGCTCACCAAGCTCCTCTGTTCCATGGGATTCTCCAGGCAAGAATACTGGCGTGGGTTGCCCTGCCCTCATCCAGGGATTTTCCTGACCCAGGGACTGAACTTGAAACTCCCACATTCCAGAGAGATTCTTTACCGTTGAAGCCACCAGTAGCTGAGTGAAGGCACCCCATATGGTTTGCTACTTGGATAATTAGCCCTTACAGCCTTCGGTTCAGTTCAGTTGCTCAGTCGTGTCCAACTCTTTGTGACCCCATGAATCGCAGCACGCCAGGCCTTCCTGTCCATCACCAACTCCCGGAGTTCACTCAAACTCACTTCCATTGAGTCGGTGATGCCATCCAGCCATCTCATCCTCTGTCGTCCCCTTTTCCTCTTGCCCCCAATCCCTCCCAGCATCAGAGTCTTTTCCAATGAGTCAAATCTTCACATGAAGTGGCCAAAGTACTGGAGTTTTAGCTTTAGCATCATTCCTTCCAAAGAACACCCAGGGCTGATCTCCTTTAGAATGGACTGGTTGGATCTCCTTGCAGTCCAAGGGACTCTCAAGAGTCTTCTCCAACACCACAATTCAAAAGCATCAATTCTTCGGCACTCAGCTTTCTTCACAGTCCAACTCTCATATCCATACATGACCACTGGAAAAACCATAGCCTTGACTAGATGGACCTTAGTCGGCAAAGTAATGTCTCTGTTTTTGAATATACTATCTAGGTTGGTCATAACTTTTCTTCCAAGGAGTAACCGTTAATTGACAGGGTTTTGATAGTGGAAAAAAACCCTGATGTTTGGCCTCTTCTGTCCCACCTCCCTCCCCTATGCTTACTGCATCCACACAATAAATAGCAAGAACTTCTGAAAATGTTCTTAATCAGTGATGTAATTGTGTAGGAGAGCCATCTCCAGAGACAGATGTTTTGCTCTTTGCATAATGGTCTTGCAAATGGACTTTGATTTGGGGAAGAGCACCTTAAATGGAACATAATGCCACACTGTGCACTATAGATGATCAGCGAGTCCCTTCCTGGAACGTGAGGCTGCCGAAACCTGCTTTGCTTCTTTCACTCTTTGGATGTTACCCAGAGACCTTGATAACTGGAGCTGTTCCTCAAACTTACCACTTGGCTCTGCTGTCACTGTGGCTAGTGTAGGTGTAGACCGCTGGATGTCTGTATGGGGGGCAGGGAGAGGGGTGCCAGTCCTGCTGTTCCCTGCCATGGGCAGGTTGAGGAATTTTTAGTAATCTTGTTTTCCTACTGTTACTAGACTGGCAACTAGACTACATTGCCAATTGTCTTGTGTGTAAAGACATTTAAGGAGCATTTCAAATTATCTTCAGCTACATGTGGAGGAAGAAACGTGAGTTCCCCAGTTATTTACTAATTTACCAACTTACTTAGCCATTTGGACTTTAAACAAGCTCCTCAGTATTGCTATGTGACTGTCTAAACCTTTGGATTCCCTTTGCTTCTGTTCCCATTGGTTTCAGTTGGGCCAAAGTGCTCAAATGGCGCTTGGCAGCATTTCTCAAAAAGTGCCCCATGGCCCTTCTCACTATTTACCATAAACACAGAGTTGGGGCCAGGACCCCAGCCCTGCAGAATCAGAGTATCTGATGCGGCGGGCCTGGCAGCCTGCATGTTCCCAAACTCCCACACAAAACCTGACGGTCACTGACAGGTGGTGATTGATTGTCCTTTGATGGTAAGAAGCCGAGAGAGACTAGTGTCTGGCTGTCCAGCTACAGCCGCTGGGATAACCGGTGTCAGAGTCCTAGCTCTGCTTGTTAACGTGACTTGAGGCATGTTACTTAACTTTAGGCCTCACTTTCCTTGCTGTAACTTAAGTTCATAGTCATTTCATAACGAACTGAAGACTGAGACGCAGATCCAGTGCTTTCTGTCCTAGGTCTGATGAAGTGTGGGCAACTGTAGAAAGGTGAGTCGAAGAGTATGAGAGAAGTGTAGTCACCTAAGGGTTCTATAAAAGCAGCAGGATGCTTCAGGGGCCCAGAGTCTTACAGAATCTCATGGTTCAAAGTCCAGCCTTCTTCCATTCTCCCACCTGTAAATTTTTATAATCACTTCTCAGGTTTTTTTTTTTTTTCAGTTTTTATTTAACATTCTTCTTTGCCTCCTTGGAGATATGTCTGAAATGTATTGCATTGTTGCGAACTCAGGACTTACCCAGACCTCATCATTTTAATAGACCCTATTTATGTTTAGGGGCTTCACTGGTGGCTCAGACAGTAAAAATCCTGCCTGCAGTGCAGAAGAAACTGCGTTCAGTCCCTGGATTGGGAAGATCCCTAGGAGGAGGGCATGGCAACCCAATCCAGTATTCTTGGCTGGAGAATCCCCATGGACGAAGGCGCCTGGCGGGCTACAGTCCCTGGGGTCGCACAGAGTCAGACACGAGTGACTAAGCACAGCACAGGTGGTGCTAGTGGTAAAGAACCCTCCTGCCAACACAGGAGACATGAGAGACCTGGGTTCGATCCCTGGGTTGGGAAGATGCCCTAGAGGAGAAAATGGCAACCCACTCCAGTTTTCTTGTCTGGAGAATTACATGGACAGAGGAGCCTGGAGCGCTACAGTCCATGGGGTTGCAAAGAGCTGGACACAACTGAAGCAACTTAGCACGCAGCACACATTTGCCTTTAAGAGGGATTTTTTTGGAGGAAGAAATAGAGTTAATTGAGAAAGAAAGCATCTTTTTCTTTGAAGCAACTCCTGGGGAGTAGTGGGTACCTGAATCTTCTGTGTGTGCTTCTGTTGATAGTGTAAGATATCTTCCATTTGGTCAAGGTGGTTATGATTTTGATCCTTTCCCTACAGCTGCTGGCTGTAGATTTCCATCTAGTTAGATCTGTCTTTTATAAAAATGTGCTATTGTATGTGTTAAGGATAATAAATAGTGGATATCCCTGAGGATTCTGTATCCTGGCTGCCAAGGGAATTGAAAGGTCCTTGATTGTAAATATGCCTAGGGCATGTGGTAATGTTCCTATTTTAAGTCTATAATTCAAACGGAAATCACAGCCTTTTGTTTATTAACAGAGCTTGTGTGGCAGGGCAATTGGGACTGGTCCATTTACCTTTTGAAATTTTATCCATTTAAATCGAATCATGTCTGTTCTTATTTTAATTCAACAGTCTGTTTTAAGATCTTCATAGAGTATAATTCTGCTTGGCTACTTGTAGTGTATTTCAAGTCTCCTTTTTAAAACAAACAAACAAACTTGTTTTTGACCCTGGTTATTTGAGAGCCCGTTGGTAGTTAAGTTATTCCCTTCTGCCTCTTGGAAAGATGCATCTGTGAAAATATTATTTTGAGAAAAGGGTGGGGGGGAAGGAATTTAATGCATTTCATATGAGGAAAAGAATGGCCAATTATTCTGCCTCTGAGAGAAATAAAAGTATGAGACATTGTGAGCCAAGGGAAAAGCTGACCAAACCAGGTGTGGAGTTTTCCTATCCCTAATCATTTTTTAGTCGAAAAAGGCCCTGACATTATAGAATAATTTAGCAAACTTCCCTTCTTCTGCCTTGATGTACCATGTTGCTCAGATCCTCCTCTTTTTTAAAGACACAGCCTTGCAGATAAGTGCTTGGACACTCAGTCTCGACCCTGTCTCTTTCCTCTTCTGTTTCTTCTTTTGCCTATCCTGCATCAGTAACCAACCATTGACCTTCATTTCAAGGTATTTTTGTATTTTGGCTGTTTACATAGCTCTAGGAATAATGTTGTTTTTTAGTCTGTATTTAAATCATTATCATTCTGCAGCTTACTTTCCTGCTCAGTGTTGTTTTTCAGATTTGTTTTATTGTGTTGCTCTCATTTAGACTGACTGCCCTGTGTTCTGCTCTGTGATTGTACCATAAACATGAGCACTGCCTTCCTTGTCTTGCACGAGCCAGGCTTCTCTTTGGTATATACCTACCCGTAAGAAGAATTTCCCTGCGCTTCTTTGGCATCTCAGCTGGGAAACCACCCCGCCTGCAATGCAGGAGACCCCGGTTTGATTCCTGGGTCGGGAAGATCCCCTGGAAGCGGGACAGGCTACCTACTCCAGTGTTCCTGGGCTTTCCTGGTGGCTCAGACAGCAGAGAATCTGCCTGCGACGCAGACTTGAGTTTGAGACCTGGGTTTGATGCCTGGGTTGGGAAGCTCCCCTGGAGGAGGGCATGGCAACCCACTCCAGTATACTTGTGTGGAGAATTCCCATGGATAGAGGAGCCTGGTGGGCTACAAAGAGTCGGACATGACTGAGCAACTAAGCACAGCACAGCAAGGAGAATTTCCTAAGTATTAAGGATGTATATCTCTAACTTCAGCCTCATAAGAGTGTGTCCATAGGATAGCACTATATGAACGTGCCGCAGTGGCTGAACCATATTATATTCCCATTGGTGGTTACAGCATACCCATTCCCCTACATCCTCATTTTTAGAGTTTGACAGTATAATCAATGTCCTCCAGTATCTCAGTTTACGATGCCCTGATTATTAATGAAGTGATACCTTTCTTCATACACTGAATGCCTCGCTGCTGTTCTTTCGTGAAATGCCTGTTCATACCTTTTGGCCAGTTTTCCTGTTGGATTGTTTCCCTGGATGATTCCAACAACTCTCACTACCACACATACCCACCTAAGAGTATCTGCATCCACACACTTAGGGTGAATCATTGGCGCTCCTGTGAAAAGCCACCCCTCCTTCATTGCATTAACAGTTCTGTCCTCTTCATTCTGCATTATCACTTACTGGCTTTCCATGGGAACTGCGCCTATTATTTCTTCCCTCTAAAACCGGAAACCTAAACCCCTTCTCTTCACCCTGTTTCCTCTGCCGGCTCCCGCATACTGTCTTTGTGTTTTGTAGCAGAACTTTCTGAAGTATCACATGTACTCACTTTGTCCACTTTTTCTCTTCCCATTCCCAGTTCCCGTCAGGCTTTCCTACTGCTTCACCATAATTAATCTTGCCAGCTTACAGATGACCCACACTTAGCTTAATCCGGGTGGATCTTAGTCACTTGCCTTGTGCGCTGACACACCGGTCTTTCCCTCTTCAGTTCACTTTTTTCCCTGACTTAGATGAAACATTGGCCCTTTGTCCTGCTGAGACCGCTGATGCTCCATCTCAGTCTCCTGTTTTTCACTCCTTCCCTCATCCCTTACCTTTAATGTTAGAATGCCCCAGTCCTCTCTGCTTCTCAGTCCCTTTGCATTAAAGACCACCTGTGTGCTGCTGCCGCTGCTGCTGCTGAGTCGCTCAGTCCTGTCCGACTCTGTGCGACCCCGTAGACGGCAGCCCACCAGGCTCCCCCGCCCCTGGGATTCTCCAGGCAAGAANACCTTTAATGTTAGAATGCCCCAGTCCTCTCTGCTTCTCAGTCCCTTTGCATTAAAGACCACCTGTGTGCTGCTGCCGCTGCTGCTGCTGAGTCGCTCAGTCCTGTCCGACTCTGTGCGACCCCGTAGACGGCAGCCCACCAGGCTCCCCCGCCCCTGGGATTCTCCAGGCAAGAACACTGGAGTGTTGCCATTTCCTTCTCCAATGCATGAAAGTGAAAAGTGAAAGGCAAGTAGCTCAGTCATGCCCGACTCTTAGTGACCCCATGGACTGCAGCCCACCAGGCTCCTCCGTCCATGGGACCCTCCAGGCAAGAGTACTGGGGTGGGTTGCCATTGCCTTCTCCGACCTATATGCTAACCACTCCCAAATGTAAATTACCAGCTCAGAGCTTTTCTCCAAACCCACACTGCTCACGCAACACCTCAACATGAGAGTTTAGCGTGCCAGTAATCAGACTTCTGTTCTTACCCCCTCCCTCTGCCTGTGGTCTTCCTCATCTCCTGTGATAACCCCCCCACCCCACCAGTTATCCCATTACCTTCATGCCTGACTCCTCCCTTTTTTCCCTTCTCATGTTCCATCTACCCACTTTCAGAATATTCCCAGATTCTAACCACTTCTTACTGTCTCACTGCTGCTTCTTGATATAATCTACCATCATTTCCCACCAAGATTAATGCCATAATCTCCTAATCAGTCTTCCTTTGTTTTCTCCTTTCTTTGAATGGCAGCCCACTCCAGTATTCTTGCCTGAAAAATCCCATGGACGGAGGAGCCTGGTAGGTTACAGTCCATGGGGTCGCAAAGAGTCGGACACGACTGAGCAACTTCACTTTCACTTTGCTTTAGTGCCTGTTCTGAGCGCAGTAGCCAAAGTAATTCCTTTAGATGTTAAGTCACACGTGTCCTTGTCTATTGTTCTTCCCTCTTGCTCTGTGCTGTAGCCACAGTGATGCCTCTGCTCTTCCTTCCACCCACCAGATATCTCCTAACTCGAGACCTTTGCATTGGCTGTCCTCTCTGCCTTTCTCCAGATGACTGCATCCCTTACCTCTTTTGAGTCTGTTAAAATGTAATGTGATGAGGGTAAGCCTCACTGAGAAGTCAATGCCTGTGGCTCAGTATTCCAGTTCTTTCTTACCTGGTTCTGCCTTTTTCTTTATCCATTTCACTTATCAGCTACTTGAGTCTGTGCTTTGGCCTATCGGTTTGTTCATGGGTTAGTAAAGAACTCTAAAATTTTACTGGAGTCACATTTATCAATCTTTTCATGGTGTGTGTTTATTGAGCCTTTTAAGAACTCCTCCAGGATCCTTGGGTCCAGTAAAATTTTTGGCTACAGCTTTTTGGCTGCAAGATGGGCTGGATAAAATATAGGCCTGAGATGGGGTTGAGAATAAAGACCTTGATTAGTGTGTATTAGTCACTTAGTCGTGTTAGGGATCCCTTCTGTTCCCTCCGGATGAGTGTTAACCAGACACCTCATTTTAGGAAGGTAAGATCTTGAAAGTGGGGGAGGATGCCAGGCATGTCTTTGGATGCTGAGATGCTGGTACTGGGCTTCCTTCCCCAGCCAAGAAGAGGTAAAATGATTGAAGTTACCTATAATGCGAGTCATTGCCAGGCCTGCATACAGAGTCACTTCTCAGGATGAACAGTGATTACAGCACATACTGGTTTGTGTATTATCCACCCACCAGAAAAATCAAGCATTCTTTTCTATTTTTATTTATTTATTTTTTAGAAAAAGCATTTCCATGTAGATTAGAATCTAAACTAGACAGTCCATTTTAGCAGCCAAGATTCGGCTAAAGTCTTGTTTTCTCAGAATACATTCCATACCTCAATTGCCTCTTAGAGATTTCAAAGGCTTTTATGTACCTGGTAATTTGGAGGAATTGCTTTTATTTTGTAGTTTCTTAGGGACTTCTAATATCTCTCTTGTAAGATGTTTACAGATGTCAATAGCTACTAGATCTGAAGGGTTAGAGTAACAAGATCATTCTGTTTTCACTTGTGATATCTTGTTTTCTGCTTGTGCTATTAGTTCTTTCCTAGGTTCATGAGAGACATACAATCAGACTCAAGTTGCCCTGCTTTTTACTGGGATGTTTGATGTACTGTTTTCTTCTTTTGAGAGTGTCTTGGCTCAGCCCAGTTCAGTCAAGCGCCTTTCTTGTTCAGGCTGCCATGTTCGCACACTTAGGTGTGTCTCATCCCATGGCCCTTATTTGAAATGCTTACTGAAACTGTACCTTTCCTCGTTTTGGAGTTCCAGTCAAGTGACCTTGCCTTTACCTCGCTGGTGTTTCAGAATAAGCAGGGTGAGCTTCTGATATCAGGTTCTATGGCATATCCTAAGGCTGTGGAAAGGAAATTTTAGTTATTTTGTTTAAGTCATTAAAAAAAAGCAAATGTTCACTTAGTAATCACATACCTCCCCTGCGAATAGATTGCCCTGTATTGCTAGGGGAATAATATGAATACATTGGGACTGTTTTGCTCCTGATGGCCAATTCTGATAATCATTGATTTTTATCTTTATTTAAAATTCTGTTCATTACTGACACCAAGTATCTTCTGTCTAGCAATCTTTCTTCAGTTCAGTTCAGTCGCTCAGTCGTGTCCAACTCTTTACGACCCCATGAATTCCAGCACGCCAGGCCTCCCTGTCCATCACCAACTCCCGGAGTTCATTCAGACTCAGGTCCGTCGAGTCCGTGATGCCATCCAGCCGTCTCATGCTCTGTCGTCCCCTTCTCCTCCTGCCCCCAATCCCTCCCACCCATCAGAGTCTTTTCCAGTGAGTCAAGTCTTCACATGAGGTGGCCAAAGTCCTGGAGTTTCAGCTTTAGCATCAGTCCTTCCAAAGAAATCCCAGGGTTGATCTCCTTCAGAATGGACTGGTTGGATCTCTTTGCAGTCCAAGGGACTCTCAAGAGTCT
>SJYX01009329.1:62114-108202 GCA_006410675.1 Oreotragus oreotragus | reverse complement strand
GAAGGCAATGGCACCCCACCCCAGTACTCTTGCCTGGAAAATCCAATGGATGGAGTAGCCTGGTGGGCTGCAGTCCATGGGGTCGCTAACAGTCGGACAGACTGAGCGACTTCACTTTCACTTTTCTCTTTCATGCATTGGAGAAGGAAATGGCAACCCACTCCAGTATTCTTGCCTGGAGAATCCCAGGGATGGGGGAGCCTGGTGGGCTGCCATCTATGGGGTCACACAGAGTCGGACACGAGTGAAGTGACTTAGCAGCAGCAGCAAAGAGCCTCTTGATGAAAGTGAAAAAGGAGAGCGAAAAAGTTGGCTTAAAGCTTAATATTCAGAAAACCAAGATCATGGCATCTGGTCCCATCACTTCATGGCAAATAGACAGGGAAACAGTGGCAGATTTTATTTTCTTGGGCTTCAAAATTACTGCATATGGTGACTGCACCCATGAAATTAAAAGACGTTTGCTCTTTGGAAGAAAATTATGACCAACCTAGATAGCATACTAATAAGTAGACATGTTACTTTGCCAACAAATGTCCGCCTGGTCAAAGCTATGGGTTTTCCAGTAGTCATGTATGGATGTGAGAGTCGGACTACAAAGAAAGCTGAGTGCCGAAGAATGGATGCTTTTGAACTGTGGTGTTAGAGAAGACTCTTGAGAGTCCGTTGGACTGCAAGGAGATCCAACCAGTCCATCCTAGAGGAAATCAGTCCTGAATATTCATTGGAAGGACTGATGCTGAAGCTGAAACTCCAATCCTTTGGCCACCTGATGCAAAGAAGTGACTCACTGGAAAAGATCCTGATGCTGGGAAGATTGAAGGTGGGAGGAGAAGGGGACAACAGAGGATGAGTTGGTTGGATGGCATCACTGACTCAAAGGACTTGAGTTTGAGTAAACTCTGGGAGTTGGTGATGAATAGGGAGGCCTGGCGTGCTGCAGTTCATGGGGTTGCAAAGAGTCAGACACGACTGAGTAACTGAGCCGAACTGACAACAAAGATTTCTCTGACTAGCTCGTAGCTCCAGTTATCACAGGGCAGAAGAAGCCCAGTAATTATTTTCTCCTCCAATTATGGTTAATTCTGTGCAAGTTTCTCTGGGCTCTCCAGGTAGATCAGTAGTAAAGAATCCACCTGCTAATGCTGGAGACACAGGTTCGATCCCTGGGTCAGGAAGATCCCCGGGAGAAGGAAATGGCAACTCACTTCAGTATTCTTGCCTGGAGAATCCTCATGGACAGAGCCTGGCGGGCTACAGTCCACAGGGTCACAAAGAGTAGGACATGATTAAAACACAGCATACATCCATGCTCTGCAAGTTAATTCTCAGCTTTTCTAAAACAGGACCCCAAAATTAGCTCTTCACATGCCAGACTATAGATATTGCACCCAGCAGCAGCTTCTCGCTGTGGTTACTGCTTATTCCTACTTCTTAAGAATTAAGAAGAGGGCAGGAAGTGGGGTTTTAACTCAGGCACCATTTAGCCAAGTGGAGAGAAAAATCTCCCTTCCGTTCTGAAACAAGATCATGCGGCTATAAAATTTATTGGACGCAACTCAGGCAAGGGTGTTGGGTGAAAAGAATCAAAGAAAGAACCATGGGCTGAGCTCAGAAGGGCGTAACGAAACCTGCACCTGTTGTCACTCACTTATTACCCCAGATCTCCCAGGCAGCTTCAATTTAAACCAGACAGGCCTACTGCCCACCCTAGCTGATTCTGGCGTTTTTTAACCTATCACCACAAAGTCAAAACCATGTGCAAGCACACGTGTGTGTGCATGGGTGTGTGTGCGTGTCTGCTACAAACACACTGGGAGGGGGGACCTAGAAAAGAATGAGACTTCTTGTTGTGGGGTACAGGCAGGGGCAAGACAGCAAATTTACTAGCAAACAACTTCAGCCCCAAAAAAGCCCAATTCCAGACTGCCTGATATTTGCAATTTGAGGCTTGTGTTTTCAAGGCTATTTTGATCAAATCCTCAGAATTAATCTTTTTCATAAAAGGAAAGCAATAGCACCGAATGAATTCAGCTGATCGGAAAGACAGAAAGTTTCCCAACAACAACAAAAAAAGGATACTGCTGAAACACAGAAGTATTATTCCATTTACCCTCTCATGGGCTCTATTTTCACATGCGTTTTAAATATCTACATATATACTTAGGTATCTGTATGTATTATTCTTTAACCTTTAAGTTTCTAAGGTAGTTTTAAAAAGGCCAAAATTATTGAAATTAGCAGGTCCAGCAGGAGATTCACTTTTCTAAAGGTCTCTTTACCCTCTTGCATTCAGTGTAGTCACACATCTGATGGTCTCATGTGTTCAGTTTTCATGAAGGTGAAGAAAGTTTCCTGCTGCATGAGGTCAGTCACTTGGTGATCGGCCACTCACGCGCATGCTAGCCAAATTATGCAGGTCAGGAAGCAACAGTTAGAACTGGACATGGAACAACAGACTGGTTCCAAATAGGAAAAGGAATACATCAAGGCTGTATATTGTCACCCTGCTTATTTAACTTATATGCATAGTACATCATGAGAAATGTTGAGCTGGATGAAGCACAAACTGAATTCAAGATTGCTGGGAGAAATATCAACAACCTCAGATATGCAGCTGACACCACCCTTATGGCAGAAAGTGAAGAACTAAAGAGCCTCTTGATGAAAGTGAAAAAGGGGAGCAAAAAAGTTGGCTTAAAGCTTAATATTCAGAAAACCAAGATCATGGCATCTGGTCCCATTACTTCATGGCAAATAGACAGGGAAACAATGGCAGATTTTATTTTCTTGGGCTCCAAAATCACTGCATATGGTGACTGCACCCATGAAATTAAAAGATGTTTGCTCTTTGGAAGAAAATTATGACCAACCTAGACAGCATACTAAAAAGTAGACATGTTACTTTGCCAACAAATGTCCGCCTAGTCAAAGCTATGGGTTTTCCAGTAGTCATATATGGATGTGAGAGTTGGACTATAAAGAAAGCTGAGTGCCAAAGAATGGATGCTTTTGAACTGTGATGTTGGAAANCCTTGGAAGAAAAGTTATGACCAACGTGAATAGTATATTCAAAAGCAGAGACATTACTTTGCCGACTAAGGTCCGCCTAGTCAAAGCTATGGGTTTTCCAGTAGTCATATATGGATGTGAGAGTTGGACTATAAAGAAAGCTGAGTGCCAAAGAATGGATGCTTTTGAACTGTGATGTTGGAAAAGACTCTTGAGAGTTCCTTGGACTGCAAGGAGATCCAACCAGTCCATCCTAGAGGAAATCAGTCCTGAATATTCATTGGAAGGACTGATGCTGAAACTCCAATCCTTTGGCCACCTGATGCAAAGAAGTGACTCACTGGAAAAGACCCTGATGCTGGGAAGATTGAAGGTGGGAGGAGAAGGGGACAACAGAGGATGAGTTGGTTGGATGGCATCACTGACTCAAAGGACTTGAGTTTGAGTAAACTCTGGGAGTTGGTGATGAATAGGGAGGCCTGGCGTGCTGCAGTTCATGGGGTTGCAAAGAGTCAGACACGACTGAGTGAGCCGAACTGAACAAAGATTTCTCTGACTAGCTTGTAGCTCCAGTTATCACAGGGCAGAAGAAGCCCAGTAATTATTTTCTCCTCCAATTATGGTTAATTCTGTGCAAGTTTCTCTGGGCTCTCCAGGTAGATCAGTAGTAAAGAATCCACCTGCTAATGCAGGAGACACAGGTTCGATCCCTGGGTCAGGAAGATCCCCTGGAGAAGGAAATGGCAACTCACTCCAGTATTCTTGCCTGGAGAATTCCCATGGACAGAGCCTGGCGGGCTATAGTCCATAGGGTCACAAAGAGTAGGACACAATTAAAACACAGCATACATCCATGCTCTGCAAGTTAATTCTCGGCTTTTCTAAAACAGGACCCCAAAATTAGCTCTTCACATGCCAGACTATAGATATTGCACCCAGCAGCAGCTTCTCGCTGTGGTTACTGCTTATTCCTACTTCTTAAGAATTAAGAAGAGGGCAGGAAGTGGGGTTTTAACTCAGGCACCATTTAGCCAAGTGGAGAGAAAAATCTCCCTTCCGTTCTGAAACAAGATCATGCGGCTATAAAATTTATTGGACGCAACTCAGGCAAGGGTGTTGGGTGAAAAGAATCAAAGAAAGAACCATGGGCTGAGCTCAGAAGGGCGTAACGAAACCTGCACCTGTTGTCACTCACTTATTACCCCAGATCTCCCAGGCAGCTTCAATTTAAACCAGACAGGCCTACTGCCCACCCTAGCTGATTCTGGCGTTTTTTAACCTATCAGCACAAAGTCAAAACCATGTGCAAGCACACGTGTGTGTGCATGGGTGTGTGTGCATGTCTGCTACAAACACACTGGGAGGGGGGACCTAGAAAAGAATGAGACTTCTTGTTGTGGGGTACAGGCAGGGGCAAGACAGCAAATTTACTAGCAAACAACTTCAGCCCCAAAAAAGCCCAATTCCAGACTGCCTGATATTTGCAATTTGAGGCTTGTGTTTTCAAGGCTATTTTGATCAAATCCTCAGAATTAATCTTTTTCATAAAAGGAAAGCAATAGCACCGAATGAATTCAGCTGATCGGAAAGACAGAAAGTTTCCCAACAACAACAAAAAAAGGATACTGCTGAAACACAGAAGTATTATTCCATTTACCCTCTCACGGGCTCTATTTTCACATGCATTTTAAATATCTACATATATACTTAGGTATCTGTATGTATTATTCTTTAACCTTTAAGTTTCTAAGGTAGTTTTAAAAAGGCCAAAATTATTGAAATTAGCAGGTCCAGCAGGAGATTCACTTTTCTAAAGGTCTCTTTACCCTCTTGCATTCAGTGTAGTCACACATCTGATGGTCTCATGTGTTCAGTTTTCATGAAGGTGAAGAAAGTTTCCTGCTGCATGAGGTCAGTCACTTGGTGATCGGCCACTCACGCGCATGCTAGCCAAATGCTCCTCGCCCAGAGGAGTCCCCTGGCTCCAGCCAGGGGATGGTGGCCAGGAAGAACAGCTGGGAAACTTCCCTGCTCACACTGGTAAAGGGCAGGATTTTTCCAAGTTCTAGAGAACAGAAGAGAACTACGGGAGGAGGATATTCACCCCACCTTTCATATTCAAAAGCACCTCTAACGTTGCCAAGGGGTCCACTCAGGATGCATCAGCACCAACAGGTACCATCAGAGACTCCAGAAGCAGGCAGACCTTGGCTTGAGCACCAGCCACCAAAGGCCAGCTACCTTACTCTACGAGCCTTCCCTTCCCTGAAAAAGAGGAGCAACGGTTTTGAAAGTTTCAATGAAATAACCCAGTTTTTTTTTTTTTAAGAAATCTGTACATGTTTTTAGTATCCTGTATGTATCCATAGTATTTCAAAAGTACTTTGTAAACTCAAAAGAGACAAGCAGATACAGTTAATAAATCTCTCGGGAACTTTCTGATCTCTGTTTCCTTAGCAACCAGTTTCCTACCCACAGACATTCAATGTTAATCTCCAGCTGAAGAGGGGTGCAAGGTGGGAATGGAGAACTTAGGTTCTGAAGACAGATCTGAGTTTGAATTCAAGGTCTATCCCATATTAGCTGAATGCCTTTAGGCAAGTCATTTAAAAGATTCTCTCTACATAAGGAGGAGGGGTAAATAACGGAATCTCCAACTCTCAATAAAAGCCAGATTGTGTGTGTGTTCCTCACCTTTATTAATAAAGTTTATTCTCAGGCAGTGATTAAGACAGGAAACTGTTACATGACCCCTGAAGGACACATCAGTTCAGTTCAGTTCGGTCGCTCAGTCACATCCAACTCTTCATGACCCCATAAACTGCAGCACACCAGGCTTCCCTCTCCACCAACTCCTGGAGCTAAACTGGGGGCAGATATTACCATCAAGTCAGGTAATACACAGCATGTGAACTACCACCCACGTCCATACACCTGGAGAACATCAGGAGTGGCTGTTTCTTGGGACTCCCCTGGTGGTCAGTTAAGACTGCACTTCCACGAAGGAGACGTAGGTTTGATCCCTAGTTGGGGAACTAAGATCTGGCATCCTGCAGGGTGCAGCCAAAAAAAAGAGTGGATATTTCTTTCTGGTTTAGTGGAGACTGACTTATCTGTCATCCCTTGCTCTGCTCCAAACAGCAATTTCCAATTGAGAAGAACAGACTGACAGCTAAGCTATATGATGTCTCCAATCCAGTCCCACCTTCATGAGACAGCAGGAGGTTATGGAGGTTAAGTGACCTGCCAAGGGTCCCACCTCTAGCAGATGACAACCTTGGCTCCAGAGAGGAAACCATCCATCTCCCCATCCTTGTGCCACCTTTTCAAGCCGCCCACACCGTCTCAGGCAGATGGGAGAAGCCACTTCTCAGGGCTGCCCAGAGCAGAAGGCTGTACTTCATGAACAACTGCTCAGCTAACTCCAGCAACCCCTTCTGTGGCAGGTGAAGGAGGAAGGGGAAAAATAAAGTATCTTTTTCAAATGCTTTGATTGAAGGCATACACATTTGCAAATACACCCA
This sequence comes from Oreotragus oreotragus, assembly GCA_006410675.1. Taxonomy (NCBI): domain Eukaryota; kingdom Metazoa; phylum Chordata; class Mammalia; order Artiodactyla; family Bovidae; genus Oreotragus; species Oreotragus oreotragus. Next base: position 101,666 of record SJYX01009329.1, on the reverse strand, counting down.
GCCAAGTCTGCTTCTCACTGGCATGAGCAAACAGAATGCCTGCAACCCACAGAACCTGACGTGAAACTTCAGCTGAGGCAGAGTGAGTCACCTCAGCTGTGGAGGGAACGCAAGGTGACCGGCCCTCACCTCCACCATCCCCATCTCTGTCTCCCTGGCCGTGAGTAAAGCAGCAGCTATGCAGTCCATGCCACCGGATTGGCGGCCTGAGGCCATCTGTTTCTGTCTGGTTCCAAAGGGATTTTTGTGGGGAGGGAGGCAGAGGAGGCCCCAGCTGCTGTCACCAGACAAGGAGGCGCCTTCTCCTCACCTCCATCCTGGGTGCCCTCCACGGACCTGAGTTCCCAGCTGTCCTGTGGCTAGAGACTTCTCTTGCCTGACTCAGAATATAAATGTGCCATCCCTCCAAAGAGAGCATTAAAAACAACTGGGTGTGTGTTTATTCATATCTGTGATAAGGAGTGAAGGCTGGGGTAGAGAAATCAGACTTAATTCTTTTGCAGGTGGTACCATCTGTTGCAAGACTTTTACTTCCCTGAGTCCACAACATGCCTAGCATCCTCAAAAGGGTTTGAAACAAAATAATAATTGTGATGATAATAACCAAGCCTATATCAGCATTGCCTGACCTGCCTTAGGCAACTGCACTACAACATTAATCTCACCAAAAGCAACTTGGATTGCCACAGTCATTCCTGTCCACTCATTCAACATGTACTGATTTAAACTGTCTATTTACAGATACAGTTCTAGGCACTGGGGAGCAAGCAGGCAGGTCTCTGCCTTCATGGAGCTTAGACGACATTTGGGGGACCCTGGCAATTAAATACCGCTTAGACAACTAAACAACACAAAAGAATAAACAATGCATTTCTAGAGAGTAGGAAGTGCAATGGGGACTTGAACATGGAGTATAGAAGCAGCCCACTTGAGATGGTCTCCCTGAGGGGATAACTTCTAAGGTGAGAACTACGAAGAGGCCACCACATTTTGGTGTTAAACCATATTGTGTTGGTTATTTTTAGTCCTAAATTACTGTGGTTTTTTTAAAATATATATAATACTGTTATTTCAGACATCAGTCAGGAACTGACTTTTTTTAAGTGACTTCAGTTGACTTTAATTGACTTTAGAGGATTTATAATGTTGTGTTAGTTTCTGGTAGACAGTAGAGTAATTCAGGTATACACATATATATATAAAATACTTGTTCATATTCTTTTCTGTTATGGTTTATCACAGGATACTGAATACAGCTCTCTGCACTGTACAGTAGGCCCTTTTTGTTTACCTGTTTTATATATAGTAGAGTCTGTCTGCTAACCCTGACCCTAACTTGCCTCTCCCCCACCCCCATTCCCCTTTGGTAACTGCACATTTGTCTTCTGCATCTGTGAGTCTGCTTCTGCTTTGCAAATAAGCCCATTTGTTCTGTTTTTCAGATTCCACATGTAAGTGATACCACGTATTTGTCTTTGTCTGACTTCGCTTAGTATGCTCATCTCCAGGTCCATCCATATTGCTACAAATGACATTACGTCATTCTTTTTCAGGGCTGAGTAATCTTCCATCGTATATATGCACCACATCTTTATCCATTCATCTTTCAGTGAACAACTAAGTCACTTCCATGTCAACTTTCTCCTCCTTGATTCTACCATCCAATCACTCCCTCCTTCCTGTCCTGGATACCCTGATGACAAGCATTCCTGGCCCCTCTTTGCTACTCAGCTCTGGTAACCTCTCTGCCGGGACTCATCTTCCACTGGGCAAGGGGAGGAACTGGGTCCCCAGCAGGGCCATCTACTGGATTCATAGAAAGAAACTGAAATTGAAAGTTGCTCAGTTGTGTCCGACTTTTTGCTACCCCATGGACTACACAGTCCATGGAATTCTCCAGGCCAGAGTACTGGAATGGGTAGCCTTCCCCTTCTCCAGGGGATCCTCCCAACTCAGGGATCGAACCCACGTCTCCCGCATTACAGGCGGATTCTTTACCAGATGAGCCACAAGGGAAGCCTGCTGGATTCACAGGGAGAGGGACAAAACCACCCGCAACAGTCTAAAGCAGAGGGACTGCCTGAAGGCTCATGTAGGGTGAGGGGAAGGGTGCGGGGGTTGCTGTTAACACCTCTCCACGAAGAGGCAGGAGCTCTCCAGGGAGCCCAAGGGAGAGAGGTGGTGGCGGTGTAGCCCCTAAGTTGTGTCCCGCTCTTTGTGGCCTCAGGGACTGTGGCCCCCCGGCTCCTCTATCCATGACTTCTCAGGCAAGAATGCTGGAGTGGGCTGCTGTTTCTTGCACCAGGGAATACTAGGAAAAAACACATTCCATGATGCCAAGGAATAGATCTTGGCATCATGTAAAATAATGAAAAACCAATACTGTTAATTTGCTCCAGTACCACTATAGGAAAAGGAGCCTGCTGATTTTCTGAAAAATGAAAGAGGCAGAGGAGAATTTCAGTCAAAGGGATTGGCAGATTCAAAGAATCCAAGGCAGAAAAGAACCTGGCCCTTTCTAGGAGTCCAAGAGAAGCAGAGGTGGGTGGAGAAAGGGAGAGATGTCCTAATAGAAAGGGGAAGAATGAGGTAGAGGTCAGGATCATGCCAACGTCTACAAGGAAACACACACACACACACACACACACACACACACACACACACACACACACACACACACACACACACACACACACACACACACACACAGCAGAAGGAAAGTCAGGCACATGTAGTTTGTCATGGGAAGAGCAGTTCTAATTTTTCTACGTTAAAAAAAAGGCTTATTTCCATCCTCCTCTTCTTCTCATCATGATCTCCTGCCAGAAAAGCCTTATCTTGCAACAGGTGCCCAGGATTAGGGCAGAGGGAATCTATATACCAGGTGGGTAAGATGGAGGCACATCCCCCTACCTCCATTTTTCCAAAGTTAAAAAAGTGTAAACAGAGAGAAATTCTCACAGCACATGAAAACAGCTACAGTACTGTGGAACCTACCGTAACTCTGATTCTTCTGTGCCAGTTGAACAATTGTGCCATTTTCATTAAATTTAACTACCTCCTCTAAATAATCCGTTTCCCAGGCATTCAGTCACACTATATCTGTATAAGGTTTTACTTACCCTTGATGGAGAGCCAATACGTGCTCTGCATTATGGCATATGTGATATTGCTTTAATTCCTCACAAAAATAAAGACAGCAATATCAATCTCATTTTACGGGTGAAGAAACTGAAACTCAGAGACCTTTAAGTCACAAAACTGGTAACTGAAAGAGTCCAAATTTAAACCTAGATCTCTTTGGTTATAAAACCCATCTTCCTTCCAATATACCAAGAGTCCTACAAAAATTCGGATCCTCTTAAGACTAAAACCACAACCAGTTCCTCTGATTCCTCAAAGCCTAATTCCTTCACAGCAGGTACACTGTGAAGCCATCCTTGACCACTCTGGCCATAACCATGCTTTCTTTTGACCCTGAACAGCACTGCATAGTGACAACCATTCAGCTATTCCCTGAATCATTTAAGTGAGCACCTACTATGCACTAGGCATTGTTCCACACTGATGATACAACAGGAGACAAGTGAAAGACCATGCTCTCGGGGAGCTTACAGTACAGTGGGAAAGACAGGCAACAAACACATGGAAAAATCAAATCCTGCCAGGCACCATGCAAGTCAGAACTAAATTTTATATATTTTTCTTGGGGTTCTTTTCCTTTCTGTTTCCAGGATGGGCTGCACAGCTATGAAGTGCGAGCACTCTGGATCTTCCTGATGCAGGGAGGGGTAGAACATGCAGGAGGGACCCAGCCAGCCCAGGAAGGGTCTTCATTGCAGTGCAGGGGGCTCAAGGGATGGGGAGTCACTGAAAGGATTTCACTAGGGAGGAACATAATCAGATCTGCGTCTTTACAAGGATCCTCTCTGAGCAAAGTGTCTTGGAAAACAGACCACAGAAAGGAAGGCCAGTGCACAAGACACCAGCTGAATGACATACTCAGAGCCTGGAATCCACTGGGGGAGGTTTTTCTTTCCAGCTCACATTCTGACCTTCCACACTATCAGAGAAGGCCAAGGTACTGGACGGTGCTCAAAAAACCCCCCACATTTCAGGCTATGATGAGGTTCCCTATACAAACAAATTCCAATATGGGCAAACCATCCTGAAGAGGTTTCTGTCCCTCAAATATCATGTTCCTTTGCCCAACCGTTCCCCGCCATGACACCCTGGTATCTGAGCAGCAAGAAAGCTTTCAGTGGGACCCTTTATCCAGTTGTGGACCAAGAAAAACAAGCATGCCGGTACAGCCCAGCAAAGGAAGCTCCGGCGGCCTGCCACACTGCTCGGGTTTCCTGACCTCTACACAGCTTTCCCCTCGTGGCACACAATCCTCTAAGGCTACGAAAGGACTGGGTAATGGGCAGCAGGGTTTGGAAAGGCTGTGTGGTAGAAAAGACAGGTAAATCTGGCTTCAATACTCCTTCTGTCACAGGTTCACTGTATGACTTTGGGTATAATACTGAACTTCTCTGAGCTTCTGTGCCATCAAGCATAAAGATGGACAGTAATAACTGCTCTCCAGAGCTCTGGCAAAAATTAAAGGAGAAAATATAAATGATGAGTCAAGTTGACTACCAGAGTAGGCACTTGATAAGTACGTTATCTTTTTCTTGACTTTCTTTTCTGTATTCAGCATTTGTTTATCTTGTATGTCTGTCTGTGCTCAGTCATGTCTGACTTTTTGCGACTCTTTGGACTGTAGCCCGCCAGGCTCCTCTGCCCATGGCACTGCCCAGGCAAGAATACAGGAGTGGGCTGCCATTTCCTCCTCCAGGGGATCTTCTCGACCCAGGGATTGAGCCCATATCTCCTGTGTCTCTTGCATTGGCAGGCAGATTCTTTACCCACTGAGCCATCAGATGCTTATGCAGAAACTATCAGATGCAACACCTTGTTCATGAACATGTCATCTTACATAAAAACAGTTATAAACAGTAACTGATACCAGTGGAAAATTTGCCGTATCCATTGTAATAAAGCAGAACTGTATGGAAATACAATCTAAATCTGCTCATTGGGCAACTAGAATCCCTCCACTCTATCAAAGAACCACTAAGTCTCGTAGAAAAGAGAAGCAGCAAGTAGTCACTTGGGCTTCCCTGGTAGCTCAGTTGGTGAAAAATCTGCCTGCAGTGCAGGAGACCTGGATTCGATTCCTACTTGGGGAAGATCCCCAAGGAAATGGCAACCCATTCCAGTATTCTTGCCTGGAAAATCCTATGGATAGAGGAGCTCAGTGGGTTACAGTCTGCGGAGTTGCAAGAGTCGGACATGACTGAGCGACTAAACCACCCACCACAAGTGGTCACATAGTCATGTTAGACTCTTTGAGACCCCATGGTCTGACCCAGGAATTGAACCTGGGTCTCCTGCATTGCAGGCAGATTCTTTACCATCTGAACCACTGGGGAAGACTCCCCAATCTAATGATCATGAGAATCATGAAAGGCTAACAGAACTATGGATTTTCAGCTTTTGTTTCCACTCAGATCTCAATCAGAATTCCCAGTGAACTGCCGAAGTATCTCTACTGAAAGCTTTTTTTTTTTTTAAATCTCTACAGGTGATTCTCTCCCTGATTTACTTTCTGAGGCTAGTTTGGGAGTCAATAGTCTAATCTGTCTACTCAGACAGTGATCAAATCAGACCAACCTCACAGCAAAACTTGCAGGAACTGACTGTTGTGGGAGGGTGGTCTAATCAAGCTTTGTCCTCAGCCAGTAGGACTACTCAGTGGTCAAGCCGGCCCGGGCAGCCTGCCACACTCACTGGAGTCTCCAGAAAGTGCCCAGCCCTTGTGTGGCCCTGATAATATGCCCCAAGGATATCAGCAACTTGATACAAAACATATGTCTTCTCTTCTTGTCAACCCCAGTGAAGGTTAGAAAAGGAAAGAAAAGGAAGAAATGAAGACAGAAAAACAGAAAGACAGATTAAGGAGGGTGGGAACAGAAAGACAAGTGGATAGAATACAGGGAGGGAAGGAGGGAGAGACAGACAGGGAAACAGCCACAGCTAAAGGAGAAAACATCCCTCCACTGGGATTCAGGGAGGTCTGGAATGGAAGCAAATCCAACCAAAAGAAATTCCTTTAGGAACCCAAGACTTTCAGAGATCCCAAACTGTTAATTAAAAAAAAAAAAAAAACTCTTTAGTATGTTAAATTACAAATATATTCAAAATTAGAAAGAATACTGAACTCTCAGGTACTTACAACAGCTACGTGTAATTTCAATTCATGCCCATCTTGTTTCATCTGTACCCCACTCTGATTCCTTTTAAGAGAATTCTAGACTTTGTATTATTTTTCTGCACAGCATGCAGTTATAAAGTACAAGATATGTCTTAGAATGGAACTGCAGTAGTATCATATTTAAAAATAATTCCTTAATATCACCACTTTCCATGTTGTGTTCCTACTTCTCCTAATACTTTACTTTCTTCTTTAACGGTTGTTGTTTGAATGAAGGTTCAAATAAAGGCATACATTACAAGTGGGCCATATGCTTCTTATGTCTCTTTTCTTCATAGCTCCTCATCCCTCTCTCTAGTCGTCCTTCTCCTGGCACCTTTTTGTTGGTTTTGCTGAAAGAACTAGGTCACCTAACTAGCTTTTTATGCTAGAGTTTATTCTTTGTGGCAAAGAGATTTCCCTGTTCTAAGAAATAACTTGAGAAGCGTCATTAAAAAAAAAAAAAAAACTCTTTAGTATGTTAAATTACAAATATATTCAAAATTAGAAAGAACACTGAACTCTCAGGTACTTACAACAGCTACGTGTAATTTCAATTCATGCCCATCTTGTTTCATCTGTACCCCACTCTGATTCCTTTTAAGAGAATTCTAGACTTTGTATTATTTTTCTGCACAGCATGCAGTTATAAAGTACAAGATATGTCTTAGAATGGAATTGCAGTAGTATCATATTTAAAAATAATTCCTTAATATCACCACTTTCCATGTTGTGTTCCTACTTCTCCTAATACTTTACTTTCTTCTTTAACGGTTGTTGTTTGAATGAAGGTTCAAATAAAGGCATACATTACAAGTGGGCCATATGCTTCTTATGTCTCTTTTCTTCATAGCTCCTCATCCCTCTCTCTAGTCGTCCTTCTCCTGGCACCTTTTTGTTGGTTTTGCTGAAAGAACTAGGTCACCTAACTAGCTTTTTATGCTAGAGTTTATTCTTTGTGGCAAAGAGATTTCCCTGTTCTAAGAAATAACTTGAGAAGCGTCATTAAAAAAAAAAAAAAGTTAATGACTGCTGGAAAACTCACTCAAAAACAGCTTTGCTGAGCAGGTATATATAAAATAAATAAGAAACACGTCCTAGAACACTGCTGTAGCAAAAACACCCCAGAAAATACTCATGTTCAAAGCTTCTTGGTGTCCAGGAAGCTGGGGGCAAATTTAGGCCTCTTTGCGATCACTGCGATCACCCACTTCTGTTAGTCTCATTAAAAAGCAAAAAGGATATTTAAAAATTCAAAAGAACTCTTCTGGATGTCACACATCTCCAGAATACAGTGTTTTCATCATTCTGGAGTAAATGAATCAGAAATATACAGAAGGCACAGCCCTTAGTAGACACCAGTATGCAAACACTTGGCAAAATACATTTGGGGAAGTCCTGAACCCTCCAAGCCTGAAAAATAAGTCGACAAGCAGTGAATGCCATATGCCTGGATTGTCTGTCCGTCTGTTCAAGGGTGCTGGACTCAGAGCGTCAGAGACTGCCATTCAGCAAGAGCCATGGCCTCTGCCTGTGGAGAGTGTTGGAGAGGCAGTGGAACCGTGCTTCCACAGGGGCCTGCACGAGCACACACCCACCCACACCCACCTTGGGAAAGATGCCCTCACAAAGCAGGCCTGGCCAAAGGGCCAGTCGTTTCTCATGCTATCACCTCCATCCACCCTACCCTTGAAAATACTCATAATTCCCACTGGACATAGGTCTGACTACTTAAAAATAGGCTCAGGAGGTATTTTCTGATGCTCATAGAATTTGAAGTCAGGACATCCGGAGCAAGAGGGAAAAAAAAAAAAAAAAAGGGCACAAAAAAACCACTGTGTGCGTAAGCTATTCATTTTCATTCCTGAGGTGAAGTATAGTTCAGCTTTGTAAAGAGCCCAAATTTGCTTCTTATATTTTAAGTTATATTTCATAATTTAGGTATCAGTGAGGATTTAACTAGTGAACAAGCCACGATCCTTTTTTGACAAGTATGCATGTGTGCTCACTCGCTACCACCATGGGCTGCAGCCCACCAGACTCTGTCCCTGGAATTTTCCAGGCAAGAATACTGGAGCGTGTTGCCATTTCCTACTCCAGGGGACCGTCCCAACTCAGGGATCAAACCTGTGCATCTTGTGTCTCCTGCACTGGCAGGTGGATTCTTTACCACTGTGCCACCTGAGAAGACCTCTACTATGCTTACAAGCAGGTAAACCAACCTAGCAACAGCTCAGCAACACTTACTGTAGAGTTCTTATTCAGTCAGTTCAGTCGCTCGGTCGTGTCCGACTCTGTGACCCCATGAATCGCGGCACGCCAGGCCTCCCTGTCCATCACCAGCTCCCGTAGTTCACTCAGACTCACGTCCATTGAGTCGGTGATGTCATCCAGCCATCTCATCCTCTATCGTCCCCTTCTCCTCCTGCCTCCAATCCCTCCCAGCATCAGAGTCTTTTCCAATGAGTCAACTCTTCGCATGAGGTGGCCAAAGTACTGGAGTTTGCTTTAGCATCATTCCTTCCAAAGAAATCCCAGGGCTGATCTCCTTTAGAATGGACTCATTGGATCTCCTTGCAGTCCAAGGGACTCTCAAGAGTCTTCTCCAACACCACAGTTCAAAAGCATCAATACTTCGGTGCTCAGCCTTCTTCACAGTCTTACTCTCATATCCATACATGACCACAGGAAAAACCATAGCCTTGACTAGATGGGATTACTATGTTTAAAAAAAAAAAAAATCCATGGACACATAACTTGTATTTGCTATTTTCAGGGTCCACATGGATAATTCATCTTCACTGACGGCAGAGAGTCTTGGGTAAGCCTCCATATTGTGGTTGACTCTGGATTTTACCTCACAAATGAGGAGTTCATCAAGTTTTCCTTGTCCCCTTCAGGGGTCCTTTCAGAATTGAGCCATAGAGGATGAGCTCATGTCTCCATTTAGAAATAACTCTTCCAAGGCCACCAGGTCTCTCCACTCAACTCCAGCCTCACAGCTTCCAAAGGTCACCAATGTTCTCAGTGTTAATGGCGGTGGTGGTTTAGTTGCTAAGTCATCTCCAACTCTTTGGTGACACCAAGGACCGTAGCCCGCCAGGCTCCTCTGTCCATGGGATTTCCCAGGCAGAAATACTGGAGTGGGTTGCCATTTCCTTCTCCAGTCTCAGAGTAATATTCAGCACCAATTCTCTGGAATTCAAGGTGACTCTCCTGGGACATGAAAAAAATACATCCAAGTCCCACTCTTCACATTTCATTTAAATCAACATCACTTCTTGCCCAGTTCACAGTAAAGAGGTTAGTGGGGACAAGTTATCAGCTTGGTTGTTAATATCTACACTGATGGCAATTAACATGATGATTAGCAGATATTTACATGTACCCAAGACACAGAGGCTTAACCTTTGTCACTATTATTGGTGTTCTGTAAACAGACTGACTGGCATGATTAGGGACACACATGTGTATATTCATTAACAGAATGAGTTGGTTTATACTACTGATTTTGTTCAGGCTCCTCAACGGCTTCTTAATTGGTCTTCTCTTCCCCTAGCCTCCCTTGCTCCAATCTGCTTTCCACAATGTTGCCAGAAGGTTGTCTAAAAAGCCAACATAACTGCACAATTTCCAACTTAAAAAGCTCTGATGGCTTTTTGTCACATACAATATTTAAAAAGCAAACAAAAATCCCAGAACAAAACAAAACAACCTTCATATGCATTGAGGATCCATCCCTATGATCTGGTTGTCTCTCTTCCTGGCCTTCTTGATACACCATTATCCTTAAAGCCTATTTTCTGGCCAAACCAAACATGTTACCACTCTACCCACTGCAGCATGGTAGGCCCCTGTTAGCCCCCATACTTTTCTACGTAATGTTACTCACAAAACATGGTCCGTGGGCCAACTTCAGCCATAACCTGTTTCTAGAAATCAAGTCTGATTAGAACACAGTATGGCCCATTAACTTATACACTGTCTCTGATTGCTTTTTCACTAAAATGACACAGCTGAACAGTTATGACAGATACCATATAGAAGCAAAGTCAAGAATATTTAGCATCTAACTTTTTAAGGAAAAAAGACTGCCAATCCCTGATCTAGAATTTTGGCCTCCCACTCACCCCCTGCCCCAGCTTTTCCCTTGGGAAAATTCTATGCATCTTCAGGAGATATACATTGAATATGCAGATCCATATCTTTAGGGATCAGGATATCTTACACTTTCTGAAGAATGTTCTATAGTTATATTCCATTTCTCTTAGCTTAAGAAACTCTGATTTTTGTTTCAAGTGGCCATATGCCCACCTCCAAGTGATCAGTGTTGATGGTCTAAGCCAGTGCTGTTCAATATACTCTGTAGTGATGGAGATGCTCTATACATGCACCATCCAATACTGCAGCCACTTTCCACATATAGTGACTGAACACCTGAAATGTGGCCAGTGAGACTGAGAAGCTGAGTCTTAAATTTTATTTCATTTTCAGTTCAGTTGCTCAGCCGTGTCCGATTCTTTGCGACTCCATGAACTGCAGCACGCCAGGCCTCCCTGTCCATCACCAACTCGTGGAGTTCACCCAAACCCATGTCCGTTGATGGTGATGCCATCCAACCATCCCATCCTCTGTCATCCCCTTCTCCTCCCGCCTTCAATCTTTCCCAGCATCAGGGTCTTTTCCAGTGAGTCAGCTCTTTGCATGAGGTGGTCAAAGTATTGGAGTTTCAGCTTCAACATCAGTCCTTCCAATGAACACCCAGGACTGATCTCCTTTAGGATGGACTGGTTGGATCTCCCTGCAGTCCAAGGGACTCTCAAGAGTCTTCTCCAACAACACAGTTCAAAAGCATCAATTCTTCGGTGCTCAGCTTTCTTTATAGTCCAACTTTCACATCCACACATGACCACTGGAAAAACCATAACCTTGACTAGACAGATCTTTGTTGATAAAGTGATGTCTCTGCTTTTGAATATGCTGTCTAGGTTGGTCATAACTTTCCTTCCAAGGAGTAAGCGTCTTTTAATTTCATGGCTGCAATCACCATCTGCAGTGATTTTGGAGCCCAGAAAAATAAAGTCAGCCACTGTTTCCACTGTTTCCCCATCGATTTGCCATTGCTTTGGAGGAAGTCTGGTATTTCTTCAAAGGGTTAAGCATAGAGTTATCATATAATCTAGTAATTTCACTCCTAGGAATATACCCAACAGAACTGAAAACACATTCCCACAAAAACTTGTATATGGATGTCTATAGTAGTATTCATGACAACTAAAAAGTGGAAATGATCTAAATGTCCATCAACAAGTGAATGGATAAAGAGACGTGGCATATCCATGCAGCTGACTATTGTTGTTCAGGTGCTCAGTCGTGTCCTACTCTGCGACACCATGGACTGCAGCACGCTAGGTTTTCCTGTCCTTCAGCATCTCCCAGAGCTTGCTCACACTCATGTCCATTGAGTTGGTGATGCCATCCAACCATCTCATCCTCTGTCATCCCCTTCTCCTCCTGCCTTCAATCTTTCCCAGCATCAGGGTCTTTTCTGCTCAGCTTTCTTTATAGTCCAACTTTCACATCCACACATGACCACTGGAAAAACCATAACCTTGACTAGACAGACCTTTGTTGATAAAGTGATGTCTCTGCTTTTGAATATGCTGTTTAGGTTGGTCATAACTTTCCTTCCAAGGAGTAAGCGTCTTTTAATTTCATGGCTGCAATCACCATCTGCAGTGATTTTGGAGCCCAGAAAAATAAAGTCAGCCACTGTTTCCACTGTTTCCCCATCGATTTGCCATTGCTTTGGAGGAAGTCTGGTATTTCTTCAAAGGGTTAAGCATAGAGTTATCATATAATCTAGTAATTTCACTCCTAGGAATATACCCAACAGAACTGAAAACACATTCCCACAAAAACTTGTATATGGATGTCTATAGTAGTATTCATGACAACTAAAAAGTGGAAATGATCTAAATGTCCATCAACAAGTGAATGGATAAAGAGACGTGGCATATCCATGCAGCTGACTATTGTTGTTCAGGTGCTCAGTCGTGTCCTACTCTGCGACACCATGGACTGCAGCACGCTAGGTTTTCCTGTCCTTCAGCATCTCCCAGAGCTTGCTCAGACTCATGTCCATTGAGTTGGTGATGCCATCCAACCATCTCATCCTCTGTCATCCCCTTCTCCTCCTGCCTTCAATCTTTCCCAGCATCAGGGTCTTTTCTAATGAGTCGGCTCATGAGTTGACGTTGACTATTACAAAGTCATAAAAATGAATGGATCTTATAGAAGCACTGATAGATGTTATAACTTAACTGAAACTTGAGAAACTTATGCTAACTGAAGGAACCCAGATACAAAATGCCATATAGTGTACAATTCCATTTTTATGAAATGTCCAGAACAGACAAATCCGTAGGGACAGAAAGTAGATTGCCAGGGCCTGGCAGTAGGAAAAATGAGTGAATACTAATGATATTGGATTTCTTCGGGGGATGATGAAAATGTTCTGGAATTAGATAGTGATGCTTGTACACGATCTTGTGAATATATTAAAAATCACCAAAAAGTACACTTAATATGATAAATATTATGGCATATGAATCATATCTTAATAAGAAAAATTTTAAATAGTCATAGCTGGCTATCCTATTAAATTGTGTAGGTCTAAGTGAGCCATGACAATCTTGTTCTCTTCTTTCCCTGCCTCTCTTATAGCTACAAGTGACAATGCAACCTAATTCTACCCAGTGATACCTAAGCAGAAGTCAAGTAGGAGAGCTCTTGGAAAAGCTTTTACTCTGCTCGTTAAAAAAAAAAAAGAAAGAAGAAAAAAAAGGAGATACTGCTTTCTTCATTTCTTCCCCATTCTTCTACCATTAAAGGTAGATGTAACGTCTAGAGCTACAGTAATTATCCTGTAACCATGAGATAATTAGCATGAAGGAAAAGTCTACAGAACTAAAGATATGCTGGTTTTGACACGGTCAAACCACCTTTGCACTTTTATTTAGGAGCAGAAAAATCAAGTAGAGTAGGAAATCAAGCCTACTTGTTTAAGCCACTGTAAAATGGTATCTTGATAGGTATATTGTTAAACAAGTTAATTTAATATAACATCCAAAATAATTCCTAACACTTGCTAAGTACTACATAACTGTTAGGTATGATTGTTGTTATTAGAACTCACTGTTTCTCAACCAGTTTTTCACCATCAACCCCTCTAAAGAGAATTTTCAGACATTCCTTTATATCCCTGCCCCCATCAAGTTTTAACACCTGCATATCTGTTTACAATGTCAGGTACAGCTGAGTTTTAGAAGGCCACAAACCATTTTAATGCCTGAGATTTTTTTCATACTCCAAAAACTAATGTTTGCACTCTTGCAGATATATTCCTAATCCATGCTTCTTCCTCGCTGCAACTCACTGATTTAAATGAGAGCTTCCTAGTGTTAGGAAGCTGAATGCATTCCTAATTGACTCATCCTCCTCCACTGCAACCTATGGATTTAAGTAAGAGTTGATATGATTGTATAGACTCCATGCCACTGGCCACGACAGATTCCCCTGGGAAGGGACACTTGCCTAAAGCCGAGACCATTATAACACCTCACGTCCATGGGTATAGTTTAATCAATAAAGCGGGTGGATCTGACTCATATGAAAATAATCAAAATTCTTCCCCGGGATTTTGGAACTTGTTGTTCTCCATTGTAGAAGCTACAGAATGTGAGCCTGAGAACCTCCTGCAGAGGTGTAGGGGAAGCTGGGCAACAGGAATGAAGGCAGAGTTTACAAACAGGAGACAAGGTTGGTGATAAGAAGATGAATAAAACATAACAGCATGACCTAAAGAAGGTCCCTGGAAAAGGTAATGGCACCCCACTCCAGTACTCTTGCCTGGAAAATCCCACGGGCAGAGGAGCCTGGTAGGCTGCAGTCCGTGGGGTCGTGAAGAGTCAGACACGACTGAGTGACTTCACTTTCACTTGTCACTTTCATGCATTGGAGAAGGAAATGGCACCCCACTCCAGTGTTCTTGCCTGGAGAATCCCAGGGACGGGGGAATCTGGTGGGCTGCCGTCTATGGGGTCGCACAGAGTCAGACATGACTGAAGCGACTTAGCAGCAGCAGCAGCAGCAGCAGCACAGAAGGTCCCAGGCTAGTAGGGAAGGAATTGCAAAACAATGTGCTGAATGCTGGGAACAGCCTTGGGCTACAGGCACTCCAGGAGAAGCACTGGGGGGGTGGGGGGTGTCCCAGAGGCTTCCAGAGATGAGAAGTGAGAGAACCAAGGCTATAGCCACACCATAGGAAATGACATAAGATGGTCTGTCCACAGTCAAACCAGCGCTGCTGTGGCTGCTAATTTCCACACCTCAGTAAGGCAGAGAACACAATATTAGCCAACAATAATAATCTGGAGGCTGGTACCAACATACCTGGGCTTCCCTGGTGGCTGAGATGGTAAAGAATCTGCCTGCAAAGTGGGAGACCTAGGTTCAGTCCCTGGGTTGGGAACATGCCCTGGAGAAGGGAATGGCTACCCACGTTAATGTTCTTGCCTGGAGAATCCCATGAACACAAGAGCTTGGCAGGCTATAGTCCTTGGTATCATAAAGAGTTGGACACGACTGAATGACTAACACACCAACATATTTATTAATAGCCTTTATGGATGTTTGCGTTGATGGTTGAGAAACCGGAATACAGAAAAAGTATAGTGAAAAAAAAGGATTATCTCACAACACAGTTACATCTGTTTTATATAGAAAAACAGCTTCACTGAGGTATACTGATCATTTTACTGTAGCTTCTTCCAGCCTTTCCCAAGGCCCTGTCAACAACAGTGAAATATTCTTTTTTGAGCCTCTCCAAAATTCTGTGGTGTAGCAATAGCCTTGCTCTCATCATGTGATGAGGAAATATAGGCTTGGTTAAATTGGAAGAACTGAAGGACTGATGGTGAAGCCGAAACTCCAATACTTTGGCCACCTCATGTGAAGAGCTAACTCATTTGAAACGACCCTGATGCTGGAAAAGATTGAGGGCAGGAGGAGAAGGGGACAATAGAGGATGAAATGGTTGGATGGCATCACCGACTCTATGGACATGGGTTTGGGTGGACTCCGGGAGTTGGTGATGGACAGGGAGGCCTGGCCTGCTGCAGTTCATGGGGTCGCAAAGAGTCGGACACGACTGAGCAACTGAACTGAACTGAGAATCGCCCAGTGAGTAGGTGGAACAGATGTGATTTTGTACCAGACTCTGACTCCAAAGCACAGCACCCCCCAACCACCACCTGACACATCCACAAATATCTGACCACAAGCAGCAGCAGTCAGAATGAGCACTGCCATGTCCAGCATCTTCCATCTGCCTCTCCAGATTCACTCTCTAACCTTCTCCCCGCTGCTTTCTGATCAGGATGCATTTGGTGTGGATCACACCAAAAGGCTCTCTGCCCTCTGGCCTGGGTTTGGTTAATGTGGGGGTGAGGGAGGGGGCACTGAGGGGTATCAGCAGGCAAGAGGGAAGTGTGGCCTGGACATGGCTCTCTACCAAAGGTCACCCCGCTGAACCTCTCCATACATAATCTCTCTGGGACTTGGTGACACACCCGCCCCTTGCCCTTGACACAAGCTCCACATTTGGTAGCCTGGGGCTCTTGCACACTATCCTTGTGGTTACCCCACACTTGCCCACTCTTCTCAAACTACCTCACTGGAGTATGCCACCAGCTTCTTGCAGGGACTCTGGCTGACGCTCTGACAAAACAGAATGGACACAGGTGTCCCAGAGGGGACTGGATGAGCACCAGTGGAACTTCCCCCACCTTCTCACTCTTCTCCTAACAGCAGACTCCGGAAAGGGAAGATAAAGAAGAGCCATGAACACGTGGAAATGGAGGCCAGGTATACTATCCACCTCATTCCTCAGCATCCTGCCTGATCTGTATACCCTGAATGGACCTAAGATGTTGCCAGGTAACTAGAATCTGGATGAAGCAGTATTTGTGGTGAAGATCTAGGACTAAAAAAAGCTTTTTTTTCCCCCAGATTGAGTAGGATGCCAGGTTGCTATTAATCAACTTCTGCTTTCCAGCCCTACCCTCTGTTCTCTTCCTGGTCCTTCAAAAGCTGAACTTTCTGCACCAACAGAATAGATCAAATTAATTTCAGCATAGGAAGGTTAAGTGCTGTCGACACCAAGTTCCATTTCCCTTAACTAGTAAGAACAAGTGTCAATATAGTCATGTTCGAAGAAAAATTCAAACATGTTTTGATAGAGTTATCTTTACAATTTTTGTCTTTCCAATGGATTTTTGTAAGGGATACATACTAAAGGATCAAGGAATTTCTGGAGAGAGAAAAACATCAGGAAGCGACCTGGGACAACCCTTAAACTGATCTTGGCCTTATGACTTTACCTCGAAACCCAAAAGTAAAACTCTCTTGCCAAAAAAATGCCCTGAAGTATAAATGGAAACCTTTTTATGTCTCCCCCCCAATAAACTAAGTTTGCTAGATCTCAATAAAATTATCAGCTTTTTCTTAAAGATGAAAAAAGATGAGAGAGTGCTTGTTTGTGCTGTGCAATCAATAGGCATAAATGATGGTGTTGTTAATGTAGCACCTCTAGTCACCTTTCAAGGCTGGCTTCTTCTTTATTTGCTAAATAACCTTGCTCAGCTCTTTCTCCCTACTTGCTCATTCTCATTTTTTGTCCTCAAAGGAACACAAATAATGAGTTACTTAGGCCCACTGATTTTACATCCCAAATACACTGGCTGTGTCCCTTTCACTCTGTCACTAAGGAGTTCATGCTGTCTTGATAGCTCAGTTGGACAGAGCAGGGCTTCTCACTCTCGTCACTGCTGCCATTCGGGGCTGGATAGCTCTTTGTTGTGGGGGGCTGTCTTATTAGTAGAGGATGTTTAGCAGTACCTCTAGCGTCTATTACTAAGATGCCCACAGCACAACCCCTCCTCATATCTACACACTTTGCCAAGTGTCCCCTGAGAAGCAAAATCACCCAGGTTAAGAACCACTGAATTGGGTAACAGGCTCCTATTAGGTCCACCTGCATATGCTCTTCTACCTTCGGAATTTATCCACCTTATAGGGGACAGCCATGTCATTCCTCTGCTTAAACCATCCCCTGACTACTCCCCACTTACCATATGTTGAAATCTAAACTCTTCAGAAAAAATATAAAAAGACACCTGATTGGGCCCCTACTGGCTTCTCTACAAGTCCTACAAGTTCTGTGTGCTGTGGGTGGACAGGAGTTCTGCCAGTTTTCCATTATCCCACATAGTTTTCAAATCTCCGGGCATTTCCTCTTACTGCAACTCCCTTCTTCCTTCTATCCACACTGAACTGTCCCCTTTTCTCACTTCCCACTTGGAGAAATTTTCAACTGCTTTCTACAATAGAGGTTGCAAATTCAAGCGTATTCAAGGCCAGGTTTGTTGCAGTTCAGCGGCTAAGGCTGTCTGACTCTTTGCGACTCCATGGACTGCAGCACGCCAGGCTCCTCTGTCCTCCATCGTCTCCCAGTGTTTCCTCAAATTCATGTCCACTGAGTCGGTGATGCTGTCTAGCCATCTCATCCTCTGCCATCCCCTTCTCCTTCTCCCTTCAATCTTTCCCAGAATCAGGGTCTTTTCCAATGAGCTGGCTCTTTGCAACAGATGGCCAAAGTACTGGAGCTTCGGCTTCAGCAACAGTCCTTCCAATGAATATTTGATTTCCTTTAGGACTGACTGGTCAGGATGGCTAACATAAATGAGTACAGCTGAGAGGACTATGGAACAGTCGCCCACACACAAAGGCAGCCCCTGCCCCTCAGGTTCTCGAGCTCTAGGACACTGTTTCATGCAGAGAATGGCCCAGCATTGCCAAATGTGGGAAGCTGAAGGATTTTTATATTGGAGTACCTGAATTTTTTTAAATAAATAAACAAACACGGAGTGGCTGAAATAAGACACATCTACAGGCAAAATCTGTTGACCATCACTTGCCATTTATACTCTCAGGATCTCTAAGCATTGTCACTACACTCAGAGTGTTTACATTCCTGTTTCCTCTATAAGCATGACACTATCTTAAGGTCAAAGGGTCAGGTCCCTGTTTCTTTCATTTATTTATTTGTCTGTTTTAATTCACATATCATTTTTCTTCTTTCTCCCACCTACTCATTCACTCATCCATCCAACTCACCAATAGATAGAATCACATTTCTATAAGCACTCTGCTAAGAAGGCAAAAACAAAGAGACATGATACCTGGTCTCAAAGTGTTCCTAGGCCAGTGAGCAGAGACACAGACAAATGATTATAATACACACACTCATGAGAATATTATGAAGGAATCACATACTCACAGCACAACTCTCAGACAACAGAAAAAGCACTGAATTATCCCTGGTTGAGTCAACTTGGCTTCAGATAAGATTTGAGCCAAAGGCAAAAATATGTCCCTTGGTAAGTGAGAGTGTTCCAGGCCACACGAACAGTCTATGCCATGGTATGTAGGTAGGAAAGAGATGGCACACTTGAGGAAATACAGTAATGCAGTTCTGATTTGAAACAGGGAATAAAACGAGTGAAAGTTCACGGTATATCACTCTTTAGTTCAGTTCAGTCGCTCAGTCGTGTCTGACTCTCTGCGACCCCATGAATCGCAGCACGCCAGGCCTCCCTGTCCATCACCATCTCCCGGAGTTCACTCAGACTCACGTCCATCGAGTCCGTGATGCCATCCAGCCATCTCATCCTCGGTCATCCCCTTCTCCTCCTGCCCCCAATCCCTCCCAGCATCAGAGTCTTTTCCAATGAGTCAACTCTTTGCATGAGGTGGCCAAAGTACTGGAGTTTCAGCTTTAGCATTATTCCTTCCAAAGAAATCCCAGGGCTGATCTCCTTCAGAATGGATTGGTTGGATCTCCTTGCAGTCCGAGGGACTCTCAAGAATCTTCTCCAACACCACAGTTCAAAAGCATCAATTCTTCGGCGCTCAGCCTTCTTCACAGTCCAACTCTCACATCCACACGTGACCACAGGAAAAACCATAGCCTTGACTAGACAGTATTCGTTGCAATTCCTGGCACCTAGAGGATACTCAAAAAGTGTCTGTTTAATTCATTCATTCATTCAAAAACTGGGCAGGAAGGAATTCTGATCAAGTACAGCCTGACAACAATTAAGCAGTCCCTTAGACATGAGAGATATGCTGCAGGAATACATAATAGGAGTTGATAGAGGAACTGTTACCTGATCTAATATAAGAACTATTCAATTGATACAGTAATAACAGTAATAAGTGACATTTATTAAGTGCTTACTATAGTCCAAGTACTTAACTAAGGGCTACACCAGCATTATCTAATTCAATGGACATTACTACAAACAAAGCTAGTGAAGGTGATGGAATTCCAGGTGAGCTATTTCAAATCCTCAAAGATGATGTTGTGAAACTGCTGCACTCAATATGCCAGCAAATTTGGAAAACACAGCAGTGGCCACAGGACTGGGAAAGGTCAGTTTTCATTCCAATCCCAAAGAAAGGCAATACCAAAGAATGCTCAAACTACCACACAATTGCACTCATCTCACATGCTAGTAAAGTAATGCTCAAAATTCTCCAAGCCAGTCTTCAGCAATATGTCAACCATGAACTTCCAGGTGTTCAAGCTGGTTGTAGAACAGGCAAAGGAACCAGAGATCAAATTGCCAACATCCGCTGGAATATGGAAAAAGCAAGAGAGTTCCAGAAAAACATCTATTTTTGCCTTATTGACTATGCCAAAGCCTTTGACTGTGTGGATCACAATAAACTGTGGAAAATTCTGAGAGAGATGGGAATACCAGACCACCTGACCTGCCTCTTGAGAAACCTGTATGCAGGTCAGGAAGCAACAGTTAGANGTCATGTATGGATGTGAGAGTTGGGACTATGAAGAAAGCTGAGCACTGAAGAATTGATGCCTTTGAACTGTGGTGCTGGAGAAGACTCTTGAGAGTCCCTTGGTCTGCAAGAAGATCCAACCAGTCCATTCTAAAGGAGATCAGTCCTGGGTATTCTTTGGAAGGAATAATGCTAAAGCTGAAATTCCAGTACTTTGGCCACCTCATGCGAAGTGTTGACTCATTGGAAAAGACTCTGATGCTGGGAGGGATTGGGGGCAGGAGGAAAAGGGGATGACAGAGGGTGAGATGGCTGGATGGCATCACCGACTCGATGGACGTGGGTTTGGGTGAACTCTGGGAGTTGGTGATGGACAGGAAGGCCTGGCGTGGTGCAGTTCATGGGGTCACAAAGAGTTGGACACAACTGAGCGACTGAACTGAACTGAAGGATCCTATGCAGTTTCATATTCCCACTTTACAGACTAAAAATAGGCTCAGAGAAAGGAGCTGGGGCTCAAACCCAGGAATGTCTGAATCCAAAGTTCAACCTCTTATTCAACAGTTTTTTGTTTTTTTTAATGGAAAAAATCCCTGAGGATTTCTTGCAAAGGCTTTTGGTTGTGTTTGAACCCAGAGCATCAGAGTACCAAGGAAGAAGCCTGCTCTCTTTGTGGGTGACTAAAATTTGTCCAAAATAAAAGCTACCTTCTAAAGTAAGCAGAGAACTAACCACCAAATGGGAATTGCCACACTGGCTTAATGCTGTTGCCAGCAGCTCTCAATTAAAAGCAAAACAAAACTCTCTAGAAAATGCCATGGATGGGGGAGGCAGGGGGAATCTCCTTCCAGAGCTAGCCCAGGCCAGGCCTGTCTGCTGGGGACAGCTGGGTGAAGCTATCAGAAGACCCAGATAACCTACAGGGAACCCATCCAATATTGAGACTCCGAGACGGTAGGCAACAGGTTCCCTGTTACGGGGGGCAAATTTTTGTTTACTTTCAGACACCTGAACTTCCTTATATGTCATATTTGTAAACGACATTAAAGTGTCTTCAATGTGAACATTGAAATTACACAATTTGTAATGAATTTCTCTGTGATTCAGCTGATTTCGGTTTAGTTCAGTCACTCAGTCGTTTCCTACTATTTGCAACCCCATGGACTGCAGCACGCCAGGCTTCCCTGTCAATCACCAACTCCCAGAGCTTGTTCAAACTTATGTCCATTGAGTTGGTGATGCAATCCAACCATCTCATCCTCTGAAGCTCCAATACTTTGGCCACCTGATGTGAAGAACTGACTCATTGGAAAAGACTCTGATGCTGGGAAACACTGAAGGCAGAAGAAGGGGATGACAGTTGATTTTATGGATAAAGCAAATGTACCTAAAACAAGGAGCTAAAATCTGCAAGGGAAAGATGTGTTTTCAAACACCCACTGAGTACTTATCAAGCACCATTTTATATAAAGATGATATTGTAACCGAGGGAAAAAAATTATATATAGCTAGCAACTTACTAGAAGAGGTCTGCTATAAGCAAATCTAGGTAATCCTAGTTGATTATTTCCACTTCTTAACCATTTGTTATTTATTTTCTATTTTTAAAAACATTTGCTTTATTTTTTCCCATTCTTATTGTTAATAATTAACAAATATGATTGTGTATATATTAAAGTATACAACATGATTTGACATACATATATATACTGTGCAATGATGATCAAGATCATACTTGTATCTCTTGCAATACAGATGAACAGTTCATTATTTTATGCTGAAAAAGAATATACATTCTGCAATTAATGTCACCTGGGTTCAGACTGTCACTTTGCCACTTGCTACTATGTGATTTGGACAAATGACAAGTTTTCTCCAAGTCTCAGTTTTCATCATCTATAAAATGGGTGTAATGATGGAGACTTAGATATATTCCTTCCAAAGCTACCTGAATGACCAAATTAATGTAGAAGAAAGGGAAAGAAGAAGGCACATTGAAAAATATTTAGAAAGTAACACAAACAAGTCACACAGATGGACTTCTCAATATGACATTTGTCAGAAAGGCAGGCATCAAGAATGAAGCCAGGTTTCAGTCTGGATCCCTCAGGAAAGATAGTGAATCACTTGGAAGAAGTAAGCAGAAAAGAGGCAGGTTGGTGAGGAATGTGAATCTGGGACATTCTGGTGGAGACAACAGTGGAAAGCTAGCTATGTCCTGTGGCCACTTCTATTTTGATGAAGAGTTCTGGAAATACAGATTTGGAAGTCACGGGCTCATAAACTAACAAGAAAACCAAGCCATGTACACTGAGATACCCCAGAAAGAATATTTCAGCAGAAGTTGCAAACCAGTGGCCCACGGACCACATCTGGAACACAGACTTGTTTTGTTTGGCCTCCACAGAGTTCTAAAAAAAGCTTCAGCCAACATACAAAAATCTTAAGATTGCAACTCTTTTAAAAATTGGATTTCTGGTTTGTCTTGAAAAACTAAAAGACTTTGCAATACGGGGCCAGCATCCCCTCTGGAGATCATTTCAGGAAGCCCCCCTGAGACCAGGCTCACGCGACACAGTTAGTTCACCGTAGCTATCCCCACTCACAAGGTGTGGACGTGTACACTTATCTCAGCCTGTGTTTCTCTTATGCTATCTTCTGGGATCCCACAGAAACGTGAGTTTGCTTCTTTTGTTGCACAGTTCCTGGCAGAAAAGAAAGAGAAACGAACCAAGGTCAGGAGCCTCTGAAAACTCACATAAAGAGACTCCAGAAGAGGAACCTGTGAATGAGACACAGACAGAAGTGTCAGAAAGGTGTAAGCATGCAAATTATCATCAAGGTCAAGGGAACAGAAGGGTCACTGATTCATTCTTGATTACTCTTTGCCTGAAACTGCCCTCCCCCACACGAGCAAGTCTTTTCAGCATCAGCTTCATAATAGATCCCCACTCTAAACACCTTCCACCATCTTTATGACTGTGGTCCAAAGCACAGTCGCTTCTCACTTGGATTACTGCAATTGCTGCTTGCCTGTTTCTACTCTTATCTCCCTACAATCCTTGCTCCACACAGCATCTAGAAATAGCTCCTTAAAATGTAAATCGGATCATGTCACTCTTCTGCCGAAACTATGTAGTGGCCTAGAATCAGCTGATTCCAAGGCTGGACAAGCAAAGTACTAAGTGACATCCTATGGTGCCTGGAAGTAGACATGTCCTCAAAAAAAAAAAAAAAAAATGGGGCACAGAAGGACACAGAAGCCGACATGAAGGGGTTCCCAATGGTTAATTAAGTCAAAGACTGTTTAGGCAACAAAATAATGATATTAATGGATTATAACCAACAGAATAAAGTAAGAATTCAGAAGCACATATTGATAATAATAAATATTTGAAAGAATAAACAAGTAAGAGACAAGGGGAAAGTCACTAACAGGAGAGTTCCAGTTAATAAATACAGAATAAATTATAAACATAGAAAACACTACCTGGCAAAACCAAAGGAATAACTGTCTCAAGCAAGAACTAATAATGAATGCTAAAATTACTGGGCAAAGATACTATAGGAAGCATGATATGTACAGAGTCTCAAAGGATCTCCCCACAAGGCAATATTAATTACAAAGGAAGAAATAGGAAGTTTATACTGGAAAACCTGAGAGACACAATCTTAACCAAGAGACATCACAAGTTGACCTCACCAGTGATGGGGCAAATTGACATTACATGCCTCCTGATATCATGTACTATTAAAGAGCACATCATTTCTCTGGTTTTCCTGCTAAAAATGCATAATGTAAATGGAATCCTGAGGAAACATCAGATAAGTTGAGGGACACAACACAAAATAACTGGCTGGATGCTTTAAAAGGTCATGGTCATAAAGAACAAGGCTGAAGAACAGTTCCAGATTAAAGCGGACAAAGAATATGTCACAATTAAATGCACTGTAATTCCAGATTATGTTTTGGACCAGAAAAAAGAGATATCAGTAGAACAATAGGAAAGAGTATAATAAGTTCTATACATCAGATAATAGCATTGTATGAATGTCAGTTACCTGGTTTTGACCCCTGTACAGTGAACATGGAAGATGTCAGTGGGAGAGAGAGGAGAAAAATGTGATGGGCAGAGATACACAGAAGGTTCCAATAGTACCTGAAAGCAGTGGACCATTTTTCAGTAGATAACAGGTATATGGATGTCCACTACAATATTCTTTATTCCTTATATATGCATTACATTATTCTGTGCGTATAAACAGGTCATAATTTTTTTAAGAGGAGAAAAAATTTAAATACAAAGTATAACAAATGTTGCTGTGTCCTTTTAGATTCTGTTGTCTAAGCCTCAGAGCCTGGGCTCTGTTTTCTTTTTTTTTTTTTTTAAAAAAAAGGATGAAGTATTAGAAAGCTATAAAACACATTAGTGCTCCTAATCCTTTCTCCTTGCTGCAACCTAATGGTCTATAAGACAGGTGAAAAGGGGCGTGCCACTTCTCCACTATGTGAATCACTGCTTTATAAGCCCTGGCCTGTACTACTAGAAGTCATCTTATGTATCACATGAGGTCCCCACACGTGTTCTCAGGGATGTGTGTCCATACGCTGAGTAGAAGGAGAATACTGTTGGTGTGAGAAATAGTTTTGATGTAGGTTCAAACCCCATTCCTCCACTTTCCAGTAGTGTGAGGTGCAGCAGGGAAGTGACTTCACTTCCCTGAGTATTTCCAAATCTGTAAATGAGAGAAAATGCTGAAGTTTTTATATGGCTGAACTGAAACAATAAATGATAAATAAAAACCCAAGTAACTGTGCCTGGTATATAGATATAGATATTCACATGTGAGCAATACTCATCATTACTGTCTTTCCTTCATTTCCAACTGAGACTAAGAAAGCAAGCCTACCTCTGCCATAAATCCCTAGAAATAAAATGATATTGCAGTGGAACATGACACACCACGTCTGCACCGATGGCCACATATCTACCACTTCTGAGTGTCTTCACCCCAATATTGGGGCATCATCCTAACATGAGGATCTGGTATAGTGGGCATGGCAAAGTTTCTGCAGCCACACCTGGACTCCAAAGAGTCACCTCCTTGTCCCATGTGACCTTGGACAAATGACTAAACCTCAAAGCTTCAGAGATTTACTGTTTAAAGTGGGGAAACCACCACCCTCTCACAGGATTTCGATTAAAATGTACCCTGCATGAATGTATAAAAACAGTGCCTGATGCATCTATTAAATCCCAAATCCGAATTTATCTCTCCCTAGATATATATTACTATATGTAAAACAGAGAAAAAAACAAGGACCCACAAGCACAGGGAACAAGATCCAACATTTTGTAACAACCTATAATGGAAAGAACCTGAAAAAGAATATATTCAGTTCAGTTCAGTTCAGTCACACAGTCGTGTCCAACTCTTTGCGACCCCATGAATCACAGCACGCCAGGCCTCCCTGTCCATCACCAACTCCCGGAGTTCACTCAAACTCACGTCCATAGAGTCAGTGATGCCATCCAGCCATCTCATCCTCTGTCGTCCCTTTCTCCTCCTGCCCTCAAATCCCTCCCAGCATCAGAGTCTTTTCCAATGAGTCAACTCTTCTCATGAGGTGGCCAAAGTCCTGGAGTTTCAGCTTTAGCATCATTCTCTCCAAAGAAATCCCAGGGCTGATCTCCTTCAGAATGGACTGGTTGGATCTCCTTGCAGTCCAAGGGACTCTCAAGAGTCTTCTCCAACTCCACAGTTCAAAACCATCAATTCTTCGGTGCTTAGCCTTCTTCACAGTCCAACTCTCACATCCATACATGACTACTGGCAAAACCATAGGCTTGACTAGACAGACCTTTGCTGGCAAAGTAATGTCTCTGCTTTTGAATATGCTGTCTAGGTTGGTCATAAGTTCTTCCAAGGAGTAAGCGTCTTTTAATTTCATGGCTGCAGTCACCATCTGCAGTGATTTTGGAGCCCCCCAAAATAAAGTCTGACACTGTTATCACTGTTTCCCCATCTATTTCCCATGAAGTGATGGGACCGGATGCCATGATCTTCGTTTTCTGAATGTTGAGCTTTAAGCCAACTTTTTCACTCTCCTCTTTCACTTTCATCAAGAGGCTTTTNGCTGCAATCACCATCTGCAGTGATTTTGGAGCCCCCCAAAATAAAGTCTGACACTGTTATCACTGTTTCCCCATCTATTTCCCATGAAGTGATGGGACCGGATGCCATGATCTTCGTTTTCTGAATGTTGAGCTTTAAGCCAACTTTTTTACTCTCCTCTTTCACTTTCATCAAGAGGCTTTTAGGATGGCTTAAAAAAAAAAAAAAATCCAAAAGAGAAAATAACAAGTAAGTGATGATAAGGATGAGGAAGATGTGGAAAAACTGGAAACTTTGCTTTCTGGGAGGGAATGTAAAATGGTGCAGTTACTATGGAAAACAGTATGGCAGCTCCTCAAAAAACAAAACAGACAGTTATCATGGGATCCAACAATTCCCCTTTGAGATATAAACTTAAGAGGAATGAAAGCAGGGACTTGATCAGATATGTGTACACCGGTGTCCATAGCAGCGTTATTCACAATAGCCAGAAGGTGGAAGTAACTCAGGTGTCTATTAACAAAATGCGGTATATACATGCATGGCATATCATTTAGCCAGAAAAAGCAGATATCTGACACATGCTACAGCATGGATGAACCTTGAGGATATTATGCTAAGCAAAATAAGCCGAAGGACGAATACTGTAAGAGTCCGCTTGTACAAGGTGCCTAGGTAGTCCTACACATAGAGTCGGAAAGTGGAATGGTGACTTCTGCAGCTGGTGAAGTGAGAATGGGGAGTTTGTGTTTAATGGGTATAGAGTTTCAGTTTTACAAGATGGAGAGGGTTTTGCAGAATGGAGATGGATGATTGTGATAGTCACACAACGATGTAAATCTACTTCATGAACTGACCTACCTTTCAAAACGGTTAGGGTCATAAATTTTGCATTTTTAACCATAATTAAAAATAAAAAGTTTAAAGTTTAAAAATGGTCCGTTAAGTGAAGGAACTGATAAATGAGTAATGAGAAGAATCAAGCTACAAGGATAACTGAAGCAAGGGCCTTTTTAGCAAGGAAATAGCCAGCAAGCTCACTCCGTGGTGAACCAGTGACAGGCTAACCCGCAGTGGGGTGAGCAAAGGAGAGAGTGGAGGAATGAGGGATGGGGGTGCTGTCAGGAGGCAGATCACACAGGTTTTTGAGGTCCCTTGCACTTTAACTGAATAAGATGGAAGCAATGGGGGGCCGAGGACGCACATGAGCTGATGTAGGAAGGAGAACGTCCAGGCAGGCAGGAGGAGGGGCAGGGCTGCCCTGGGCCCTCGGACTGAGTGTTTCCTGGGGACTCATGGCATCCTTTGGTCAGACCCCTCCACCCTTGAATGTCCTGATGGTGAGTTTGGCTGGACAGGGGCAAGTTTTGTCTTTCCCAGAGACCGCTGAATGCACATCACTGCTCTTGGTTTTTAATGTGGGAGGAGGAAGTGTGAAGGGTGGGGGAGCGGTTTCTCTTATCACACAGTTAGACTGGAAAGCTGGTGGCTGCTTGGGGCAGGGACCCACCCACGCTGGGCCTCCATGGGAGTTGCCCATGCGGGTGGCCCTGCTTTGCCCCGGAGCAGCCTGAGGTTTTGGCTCTGACTTCTTCAGTTCTTCACATCCTTGAGAAAAGGCCTATGCTGAGCTTCATGTGAACACCCGAACCAGACTCCCTCCATGCACTTTGAGTCCTATGTCATTCACGCATGCATTCTTTCATTTAGTCATTCGCTCAATGATCATGTTTTGAGCACAGACTATGTGCCAAGCATTATTTCAGGCCCTGTTGTCGAGGTACTCAAAGAATCAATATGGGAATCAGACAGATAAACCTGAAATTATACTACATGTGTTAAGGACTGTGACATACTGGTAATAAAGAGATTAAAAATAGGCTGGCTAATATTACTAAGTGCTTACTCTATGCCAGGCAGTATTCTCAATGATTTGCATATATTGACATTTAATCTCAGGAAAACCCTGTGGCGTGGGTGCTAGCATCACCCCATTTCACAGATACTGATACTGAGGCACAGAGAGGTTAAGTGGCAAGAGTACAATGCAGTGAAGACATGTTGTGTCCAGGAACCTCAAGCTGGGCAGTTCAGCTCCAGAGCTGCCTCTGTGTGAGGACTTCCAGGAGTGTGGGTAAAGTGCATCGCCTAGGGGTGGTGTCGTCTGCATGTCAGCAGGTGACGATAAGTTAGCTAAGCAGAGAAGACAGGAACAGAGAATTTATGAGGACTCTCGCCAATCAAATTCCTACCCACCGCAAGTTTCAAGTGTAAAGCTGAGAAGCATGTCAAGACAAAAGCACTCCAGTTGGAGATACATCCCGTCCATTGTGGACAACCTATGTCAGATCAAGTGGTACATCTTGTCTTTTTCATTTCTCTTTCACCAGCAAGACTGAGGATGCCCCAGAAATGAAGAAGTGACCTTTTTACTGAGTCTCCATGTGGCCATCCACATGCTGAGTATATTCTTCATTTAAATTTAATTATGTTACAAAGTGGATATTATCATTATCTTATCCAGTAAAAAGTTATGATTTTATAGAACTGGAAATTGATATTCAGAAAGTTTAATAACTTCTCTAAAGTCATTTAGGGGTACTTCCCTAGAGGCCCAGCGGTTACGACTTCACCTTTCAATGCAGGGGATGTGCGTTCGATCCCTGGTTGGGAAGCTAAGATCCAGATGCCTCATGGCCAAAAAAATAAAAAACATGAAATAGAAGTAACAGATTCATTAAGGACTAAAAATGGTTCACATCAAAAAAAATCTAAAAATCAGATTTGATTTAAAATAAAGTAATTTAGGGTTTAATTAACTCAGGGGGGAAAAAGAGAGACAAGCACTTCAGAAAATTCTGGGAGAGGAGAGGCAGGAGATGAGCTGGGAGAGAGGAGGGTCTGGGACAGGATCCCAGGAGTGAGGTAGGGGGCTCATGTCTTTAGGTACGGAGAAACTGCTGCAAGCTCTTTAGGTCTAAAGTGATGTGATTACAATGACCCCTTTAGGATTTTTGCAGGAGTTTTTTTCACTGTTTGGGTTGACTAATACTAGCCAGTATGTAAGTCATAAGGAATTCCTCTCTCTGAATGGCCTAGTGATTCACCATTTGCACTCTCTTCCCACTGAGCTTTATTCTCTAATCTGCACTGTGCTCTGGAAGGCTGACCCTTAGGATTGCATCTGGGGGCTCCCTTCTCTCTGTCTTCAGTTGGGTGTGGCCAGTGACAGGCATCGGCAAAGGATTAAGGGGTGCAGGAGAGGCTGGGGCATTCCCCCCCAGCTGCCTCCCTGCTTCTGTGCCTCTGTCTGTCAGTGACTAGCTCCTCTAACACTATAATAGCTCCTGCCAGCAGCCTCTCTCCATTGCTCCACCACTGACTGGGCTACAGCACTGCCTGGCCCTCTTCTTGTCCCATTAGGTCTGGGGGTGGTGATGATCCCCACTGCTGCAGGTATCTGGGTGCCTCAACATCCTTTACTGATTCCCTTAGCCCTGCCCCCCCCTATAAATTATCCCTTCATTACATCTTCTTGAGAATCCCAGCAGAATCAGCCTTATTCTTTGTGCTACAATTAGTCCAGCCAAGAACTTGATAAAAAATGGCCTTCTGTTGACTACCTACTATGTGCTTGAGGCTTTGTATACATTTTTCCTATTTAATACTCACCTAAGTCCATGTGTTACAGATCATTTATATCCACTTTCAAGGTGAATAAACCGAGGCAGGCACATACACAATTGTTAAGTACCTTGCCCAAGCTGATGTAAGCCTCTTGTCCATAATCACACAGCTAGTCAGGAAACAAAGCCAGAATTTAGTCCTGGGTATCTGGACTTCAAAACTATGGTCTTTCCACTGCTTCACATCACTGAGTAAACTGTAAATGCTTAATTTGTCGGACTCTGGAAATTCAGGACAGGCTGTAAGAATAAAATCTCTAGGGGAAGTGGCAATGGGGTATTTTGTGGAAGGATGTATGTCTCTGGAGGAGAGGCGGGTCTTTAAGTACAAGTTCCTGAACGATGCCATTCCTTCGTTGATGGAAGACACAACCGAGACTGATTACCCAGAATGCCTCGGGTTACACGCTGTAGCTCCACTGTGGAGGGAGCGGAGCCCTGAATGAGTTCAAAGAGAAGGGAAGCGCATCCCTCCAAGACCCGCAGCAGAAAGCGTGAGGGTTTATTTATAGAGAAGAATTTTATTATTATTTTTTAAAGTCACCGTGGGTTCCTGCACAAAGCTCGGGAAAAGGCACACATTCGTGGCCAGTGGTCAAGGGAAACCACCCTGTTTTCTTGGCAGTGCTGTGGCTGAAACAGCCCTTCCCTACAGGAACATATATACACACAAAAATGTATATACAAATGTTGTCATAATAGACCAAAGCTGGAATCAATCCAGATGTTCTAGAATGAATGGTTAAGCAAATGGTGGTACATCTGTACCATAAAATTCTACTCAGCTGTAAATAGGAGCAGATTATTGATAAATGCAAAAGCTTAGATAAAACTTCAGAGAAAGATACCAAGTGGGAAAAAGAAAGCCAATTTCCAAGGTTACACACTGACTTTATTTATATAGCACTTTTAAATGACAAAATCATATGAAAAAGAAAAACATTAGTGGTTGCCAGGCTTTAAGAAGGGGAGAGGGAGGATGGGGGAAAGGTCAGGTATCTATAAAAGGGAAACATGAAGAATCCCTGGGTGATGGAAATACTTGGTACCTTGGCTGAGCATCAATGTCAATAACCTGATCGTAATTCTAAATTATCTCTAAAGCTTAAGAAATAAGAGACAAATAAAAATTATATCCCATCAAATTTTATATGCATAAAGTAATTTAATACTACAAACATGAACTAGTATACTAATTAGCATGACGAATTAATGTATTTTAATACAGATATTGCAAATGAGCCAGAGTTTTTTCCTCTGTTACTGTATATGTATTATGACATCGTATTATATGTATTTGATATACAAACAAAAATAGTCAACTTTTGCTAAGTACTGTGTACCTGACTTTGTCCTAAGTACTTTATTTAGAAATATACCTGTAATTATAATATAATCTTATGAAACAGATGTATTTACTATGCCTACATGACAAGTCAGGAAACTAAGGCCCAGAGATGTTCAATAAATTTCCCAAGGATGGATTTGTGTGCACGTAAATTAACTATGATGTGAAGAACTGACTTATTGAAAAAGACCCTGATTCTGGAAAAGATTGAAGGCAGGAGGAGAAGGAGGCAACAGAGGATGAGATAGTTGGATGGCGTCACTGACTCAATGGCTATGAGTTTGAGCAGTTCCCAGGAGACGGTGAAGGACAGAGAAACCTGGTGTGCTGCAGTTGATGGGGTAACAAAGAGTCAGACACAACTGAGAGACTGAATAACAACAACAAACCCACTATGCTATTTTTTCTCCCATAGTGTACTGCTGTTGACAGATATTATATTACAACAGTGGGTGATAGATCAAATATAGTAATTATCATTTAAGAAAGAATTTCAGCAACAAACAGCTAGTTAAAATTTATTAAGTACAACTAATAATATATGCTTATACATTTCTGATAAAACATGCTATGAAGAGAATGATCTTTTTGCCTTAAAATATTGCTTTTCATGAGATGTGATAACACATCCAACTAACAATTTTTGTATATTATGACCTCCTCTACTTAGAATCCAGAAACATCTGAAAAATACTAATTCTCAACTTTTTCATTAATTATAGCTGGTAGAGTAAAATCAGTATGGTATTTTGTAAACTCTTCTTGTTATACGTAAAATTAACAATATTTTTAGAAGCAAACCATATATCATATAAGACTACCTGGGAGAAAGAATACTATTTTGATTAATTAAATAAAAATCACTAATATTTTTTTTTAAATCTCACAAGACCTTCCAGTTTCCTTAAAAATATGTAAAGATAAATTGTAAGAAAGAACTCACCCATCAATTCAGTTCAGTTCAGTCGCTCAGTCATGTCTGATTCTTTTTGACCACATGAACTGCAGCACGCCAGGCGTCCCTGTCCATTACCAGCTCCCAGAGTTCACTCAGACTCACGTCCATTGAGTCAGTGATGCCATCCAACAATCTCACCCTCTGTCGTCCCCTTCTCCTCCTGCCCCCATTCCCTCCCAGCATCACCCTTATGAGGGCCTAAATTTAGGATTACCAAGAAATAGGTAAGGCTACACGTATACTTCAAGGTGGAAAATGTACAATTGGAAAGGTATAAATATATATGATACATATGTTTATCTAACTTATATGCAGAGCACATCATGAGAAATGTTGATGGATGAAGCACAAGCTGCAATCAAGATTACCGGGAGAAATATCAATAACCTCAGATATGCAGATGGCACCACCCTTATGGCAGAAAGCAAAGAAAAACTAAAAATCCTCTTGGTGNGAAGACTCCTGAGAGTCCCTTGGACTGCAAGGAGATCCAACCAGTCCATTCTGAAGGAGATCAGTCCTGGATGTTCATTGGAAGGAATGATGCTAAAGCTGAAACTCCAGTACTTTGGCCACCTCACGCGAAGAGTAGACTCATTGGAAAAGACTTTGATGCTGGGAGGGATTGGGGGCAGGAGAAGAAGGAGACAACAGAGGATGAGATGGCTGGATGGCATCACTGATTCGATGGATGTGAGTCTGGGTGAACTCCGGGAGTTGGTGATGGGCAAGGAGGCCTGGTGTGCTGCAATTCATGGGGTCACAAAGAGTCAGACAGAGAGACTGAACTGAACTGATAGCCAAAAAATGTTACCTCTAGAATCACCTAAATCACAATCAGTTTTACTTTAATTCATTATATTGCTAACAAAAAAATCAAGTCATTAACAATACTGAGAATCCATTTTGCAGTTATCAGAGTAGCTATAATTAAAAAAAACACACACACAAAAACAAATGTTGGTGAAGATGTAGAGAAATCAGAATCCTTATACGCTGCTGGTGGGAATACTGAATGATGCAATTGCTATGGAAAAGTTCAGTGGGTCCTCAGAAAGCTAAACAAGGGACTGCCATGTGACCCAGCAATTAAACTCCTAGTTAAATACCAACAAGAACTGAAATAAGAGACTGAAAAATATATACCAATATTCCTGATAGCGTTATTCATCATAGCCAAAAGGAAGAAATGACGCAATTATCCATCAAGGGTCCACCAACAGATGAATGGAAAAGCAAAATGCAGTGCATGTATATAATGGAATATCATTCAGCCATAAAAAGGAAGGAAATTCTTATACATTACAACATGGATGAATATTGAAAGCATTATTGATAAGCCAGACATAGAAAATCCTACTTACATGAGATTTCTACAACAGGCAAATTCATAAAGACAGAAAGTAGGTTGGACATTAACAAGGAGAGAGGGAAGGAATGAACTGGGAGTTGTTACTTATGGTTAGAACTTGTATTTGAGTAACAAGTTCTGGAGATAGTGGTACCAGCTGTTCAACACCATGAATGTAATTAACGCTATTGAACTGTATACTTAAAATGGCTTAAATAGTAAATTGTATGCTGTAAATATTTAGCTATTATAACTCATAAAATAATCTATCAAAAGCAGTGGCCTATATAAATGAATGACTTGCACAGTATATGAATTCTTTCACAATAAAGCTGTTTTTTAATCAAATCTTATCTTAGATATGCAATGAGAGAGCTGATCAGGACATCAAGTACTAAGGAAGGGATGTGGACAGCAGACACGTCACCAGAGGCAGCTATTATCATAGAAGTCTCTCCCCGCTTCCTCCCACGCTGCTGTCTTGGCCCCTGGGGAGCATGCAATGGCTACCCACTGGCTCTTCCCACTGAGAGCAGCACCAGAGGAAGCAGAGCTGAGTTTGCCCCCCAGCCCCTGACTTAATTTTCTCCAAGAGGGTAAGGGAAATGCATCTGACTGTTGTGATACTGGAATACATTAAGCCATGTTTTAAGGGGTCGCTGTGTTGAAGATGTCATTCTTAGAATAACATGGAGCCCACACCGTTGCTCTCTATGACCAGGTGCAACCAGGGTGCCTTGGCTTCAAGAAAGCACACCTGAGCGGCATCTGCATTCATGTTGCTGACTCAGTTACTTGACTTGATGACTTTTGGTTGGCATACCAGGCCAGCCTTCCTCCACGTAAGTACACATACACATATACACCTGCATATGTGGTTGCTGGTTTAGCCTCACTTCTGAGTTGCTTTATCCATCCAGTATACTAGAAGCTCTACACATTAGAAGTCAATGAGTATTTTCTAAAATTACGAGGTAGGTGTTCATTGTTCATTTAGCTAATATGCTCTTTATGTAGTCTCTATCAGTTAGAACCTCAATGGCAAGGAAAGGTGAGTGGAACTTTGAACACTTAACCATAGGTATGTGCATGTAAGTTACTCCGTCATGTCTTATTCTTTACGACCCTAAGGACTGTAGCCCACCAGGCTCCTCTGTCCAGGGAATTCTCCAGACAAGAAACGGGAGTAGGTTGCCATTCCCTTCTCCAGGGGATCTTCCGGACTGGGAGATTAAACCAGGGTCTCCCACATTACAGGCAGATTCTTTACTGCCTGAGCCAGCAGAAAAGCCGCAACCAAAGGGTGCCTGTTGGGAATGCACATAGCGAGTCTGTTAGTGTTAGTCACTCAGCTGTGTCCGACTCTTGTGACCCCACGGACTGTAGCCTGCTAGGCTCCTCTGTAAGGAATCCTCCACCAGGCAAGATTACTAGAGTGCGTTGCCATTTCCTACTCCAGGGGATCTTCCTAACCCAGGGATCGAACCCTGGTCTCCTTCATTGCAGGCAGATCCATTACCATCTGAGCCATTAGGGAAGCATTGGCAGGCACCACCGGGAAGGCCCAAAATAGTGAGGATTAATGCTAATTGTCCTAAGTGTGATTAACAGCACTGTGTTTAGACAAGAAAAGGACAGTACTGTTGGGGACCACACTGCAGACTTTATGAAGAAAAGTATGGTATTTGGAATTCATTTATAAATGGCTTAGCAAAATAAACACATATTTGCATGTCAGAGGACTTTTGAGCACAATGTAACAAGAACATTAACTGGTGAATGTAGTTTATTGTAAAGATATGGTGTTCCATATATCAGTCTCTCAACTTTTCTGTAGCTTTAAATTTGTTTCAAAAATAATACCTTGGGGGAAATACTAAAACAGACACACACACAAAAAAAGAATGCTCACCAATATTTAAGAAAACACTGAAATCCAATATTAATATTAGTAGTTGACATAAATAGGTAATTGGTACTTATAATACTAATAGTTATTGATGTTAATTGGCATAACTTAATAGAATAAGTAGTTAATAAATGTAAGAAAAAGTAAATGCATTTAATAATATAAATACACATTAAAATAAAGCAATCATTTTAAGGTTAAAAACTGACACAGACATATCATATAGATATAGGACAGAATATTAAACAGGTATCAAAAACATGTTTTCAGATAATATCTATTGATATGGAAAATACAATAATGAGTAAAATAAATTGTGCAAGGTAGATTTATAATTTAATAAATGAAACACAGTAATAACAGTCTAAATAATTTTACTACATTTTTGAAATCTTGGAGATTATACTTGGAAAATGACTATAGATGTGGATCAATAACCTGCCAGAATCTTCTCCTAGCAGATTAGCAAATAACCATAAGGAAAATAACAATATATTAGTATCCCTCAACCCCAAACATAGAGAACCATGCAAATCCAGACAATAAATGCAATTTTAAAAAGATTATAGTTCTAAAGAACATAAATTCATCTCTTAAAGTAGAAAATATTTACCGACAACCTTCACAGAATTTTACATTGTAGTAGGCAAGAGTCGGACATGACTGAGTGACTGAACTGAACTGAACTGAGGGGGGAGAGAAGTAATATATAACATATGTAAGGAAAAATAAACGTGAGATTCTAGAAACTTAGTCCTGGTTTCCCACATGCCATAGAAAAGTCTCAGAAATTCTAACATATAACTTCTAAAGCAAACTAACCAAACAGTCTCTTGTGCATAAGGAACCTGGTCATCATTTCTTTTAGTCCTAAGCAATAAAAAAAAATGAATTGAGGATAAATCTCCTATGAAAACTCAAAGTAATTTATGTAGATAACTCTATCCTTAAGAAAATAGAGCATAACTCCTTTCTACTCCTTGCTGTGAACTGTGAAGGGTGATTTCTTTCCAAAAAGTACAAGATAGGAAGAGGAACGGAGTAACTTTACATTGGAGAAACCTGACAAATGATACCTGAGCCACAAGATCAAGGTCAACATCAACACTGATATCATACCAACAGTATGTACCCTTGATATATGATGTGATGTGATATATGATATGACATGACATGATAATAACAGTACTCAACAGAAAATGGCACTGTCGTCTTCCAAAAACATACTACTCATGTCTCATCATGAGATAAACATCAAACAAATTACATTAGAGGGACATGCTATAATATACATAACCACTCTTGGAAATCATCAAGGTCATCAAAAACAGAGAAAGTGGAGAAATTGTCAGTCATGAAGAGACTGAGGAGATATGATTACATGTATGTGGTATCCAAAATCGGATCTTGGAATTATAAAAAAAAAAAAAAAAGCCCATTAGGTAAAAGCTAAAGAAATATGACTAGGTACAGAGTTTAGTTAATAATAATATAACAACACTGCTTCATCAACTGTTTATGAATGTATCACACTAACATATGACGTTAATAATAAGGGAAACTGGGTGTCAAGTATATTAGAACCCTCATACTATCTTCACAATTTTCCTGTAAATCTAGAATCCGTTTAACATAAAGCCTACTTGAAATTACAATTGGGTTTAAAAGGACATACTTTTAGACAGTTTACAAAGCATTGCTAATCCTTGATAATCCAGGAGGAACTCCTCTCAGACCCCAGTGTTAGGAGGAGTTCTGCTCCTGAACAGCAACTGGGTTCTCATTTCTTCACTCAGTTCACCTTGATTATGTTCTCGCTTTTTCTTTGGTGACTAGGAAGTGTGGAAATGAATCTGTTGGTAATTAAGAAGCACCATATAGTTCTTATGACATTCTTAACTTTATGTTATTCTATTAATATTTCACTCCATTGTGATTTCATTCCACTTTTCACATCTTTATCACTGTCTTCATCTTCTATTATTGCTGCTGCTACGGCTGCTAAGTCGCTTCAGTTGTGTGCAATTCGGTGCGACCCCGTGGACTGCAGCCTACCAGGCTCCTCCGTCCATGGGATTTTCCAGGCAAGAGTACTGGAGTGGGGTGCCATCAAATCTCTTTAGGGATATTTATATGTATATATGGTTTTGTCTGATTACACAAAATTTTATTATACAAATTTCTGACTTCCCATTTCTCATGTTACCAAAATTCTGGACTGCGTGTTAGTCACTCAGTCGTGCCCGACTCTTTGCGACTCCATGGACTGCAATCCACCAGGTTCCTCTGTCCATGAGATTTTCCAGGCATGGATACTGGAGTGGGTTACCATTTCCTTCTCCAGGGGATCTTCCCAACCCAGGGATCGAACCCGGGTCTCCTGCACTGCAGGCAGATGCTTTACCGACTACTAGCCACTAAAGGCTGCTGCTGCTGCTAAGTCATTTTAGTCGTGTCCAACTCTGTGTGACCCCATGGACGGCAGCCCACCAGGCTCCTCTTTCCCTGGGATTCTCCAGGCAAGAACACTGGAGTGAGGTGCCATTGCCTTCTCCAATGTGTGAAAGTGAAGTCGCTCAGTCGTGTCAGACTCTTAGCGACCCCATGGACT
Source organism: Oreotragus oreotragus (assembly GCA_006410675.1). Taxonomy (NCBI): domain Eukaryota; kingdom Metazoa; phylum Chordata; class Mammalia; order Artiodactyla; family Bovidae; genus Oreotragus; species Oreotragus oreotragus. Next base: position 63,465 of record SJYX01009329.1, on the reverse strand, counting down.
GTAGCCTACCAGGCTCCTCTGTCCATGGGAGTTTCCAGGCAAGAGGACTGGAGTGGGTCGCCAGTGCCTTCTCCGCACTAAAGTCTATGATGTGGCAAATTACTAAAACATGGAGCTTCAGTTCTTGGATAAAATGGTGATACCATAACCTGTTCTACCTGATGTGTAGGAAGACTAATGGGGTTCACACTTGTTAAAATATTAGCTCAGATACAGAGAATGCACTCAATAAATGATGATGATTATATAAATTCAGTCATTTCAATTCAGTTCAGTCACTAAGTCATGTCCAACTCTTTGCGACCCCATGAATCACAGCACGCCAAGCCTCCCTGTCCATCACCAACTTCCAGAGTTCATTCAAACTTATGTCCATGGAGTCGGTGATGCCATCCAGCCATCTCATCCTCTGTCATTCCCTTCTCCTCCTGACCCCAATCCCTCCCAGCATCAGAGCCTTTTCCAATAAGTAAACTCTTCGCGTGAGGTGGCCAAAGTACTGGAGTTTCAGCTTTAGCATCAGTCCTTCCAATGAACACCCAGGACTGATCTCCTTTAGAATGGACTAGTTGGATGTCCTTGCAATCCAAGGGACTCTCAAGAGTCTTCTCCAACACCACAGTACAAAAGCATCAATTCTTTGGCACTCAGCTTTTTTCACAGTCCAACTCTCAAATCCATACATGACCACAGGAAAAACCATAGCCTTGACTAGATGGATTTTTGTTGGCAGAGTAATGTCTATGCTTTTGAATATGCTATCTAGGTTGGTCATAACTTTCCTTCCAAGGAGTAAGCTCTTTTAATTTCATGACTGCAATCACCATCTGCAGTGATTTTAGAGCCCCCAAAAATAAAGTCTGACACTGTTTCTACTCTTTATCCATCTATTTCCCAAGAAGTCATGGGACCGGATGCCATGATCTTAGTTTTCTGAATGTTGAGCTTTAAGCCAACTTTTTCACTCTCCTCTTTCACTTTCATCAAGAGGCTTTTTAGTTCCTCTTCACTTTCTGCCATAAGGGTGGTGTCATCTGCATATCTGAGGTGATTGATATTTCTCCCGGCAATCTTGATTCCACCTTGTGCTTCTTCCAGCCCAGTGATTCTCATGATGTACTCTGAATATAAGTTAAATAAGAAGGATGACAATATACAGCCTTGACGTACTCCTTTTCCTATTTGGAACCAGTCTGTTGTTCCATGTCCAGTTCTAACTGTTGCTTCCTGACCTGCATTCAGATTTCTCAAGAGGCAGGTCAGGTGGTTTGGTATTCCCATGTCCAGAATTTTCCAAAGTTTATTGTGATCCACACAGTCAAAGGCTTTGGCATAGTCAATAAAGCAGAAA
>SJYX01009329.1:37207-59498 GCA_006410675.1 Oreotragus oreotragus | reverse complement strand
ATATCTTTCCTTTTCTCCTTTGCTTTTTGCTTCTCTTCTTTTCACAGCTATTTGTAAGGCCTCCCCAGACAGCCATTTTGCTTTTTTGCATTTCTTTTCCATGGGGATGGTCTTGATCCCTATCTCCTGTACAATGTCACAAACCTCCATCCATAGTTCATCAGGCACTCTATTTATGAGACCTAATCCCTTAAATCTATTTCTCACTTCCACTGTATAATCATAAGGGATTTGATTTAGGTCATACCTGAATGGTCTAGTGGTTCTCCCTACTTTCTTCAATTTAAGTTTGAATTTAGCAATAACGATTTCATGATCTGAGCCACAGTCAGCTCCTGGTCTTGTTTGTGCTTACTGTAGAGAGCTTCTCCATCTTTGGCTGCAAAGAATATAATCCATCTGATTTTGGTGTGGACCATCTGGTGATGTCTGTGTATAGAGTGTTCTCTTGTGTTGTATAAATTACTATTAAAAACACAGCGATAATTATTTTCATCGATATAATGAAAAGAATGGGCCTGCCTGGTGGCTCAGTGGTGAAGAAGCCACTTGGCAATGCAGGAGGAGCAGGAGACGCAGGTTTGGGACCTGGGCTGGGACGATCCCCTGGAGAAGCGGATGGCAACCTATCCAGTATTCTGAACTGGAAAACTCCAAGCACAGAGAAGCCTGGTGGGCTACAGACCATGGGGTCGCAAAAGAGACACAACTTAGCAACTCGAACAGCAATGGTGAAAAGAATGGAACTGAATTACAAATTAACCAAAGGCCAAAGTGATGATTTTCTCAGTGACCCAGATAAACAAGAGTAGCTGCCATATTTTGGAGGATAAGATCAATAAATAAAGGGTGCAGGGCAAACAAGAAAAGAGAGAAAAATAGATAAGAGGAGGAAGAAGAAAACTTCTTACACAGTCACTGCCAAAAACAAGTCTGAAGGCTTAAGACAAGGTGAAATCTGATCACTTTTTAGCTATGACTCCACTAGAATAATAAAAAATAAAGGAAAAAAAAAACCACCCTCTAGCCTTTTTGGCACCCAATTACCCAAAAGCTCCCAAAACAATCACAATAAGAGCCAGATTAAACACCAAATCTGACCCTTTCATTGGCACAGAGGATGCCAAGTTCATTTTCCACTGCCCAAGGTTTGTTTGGCACTGGTGCATTCAAACACAGATCCTCACCATCCTTATTCTAGAAGATGGACAGACAATGAGGAGTTCTCATTGCAAGAACTATGAGTTCTTTAAATCCTGTGTGCTACACATTTTAGTCACAGCACCTCTAACCCTGATCGGATGCCCAGATAAGGACCTGAATTTGAGTTGGGGGGATTAGTAGTAATTTCCTCCGGTTTCTCACAGACAGTAGGTGGCAGAGACACTGAACCCAGGTCCCCTGACTACAAGGGTTGCCCTCTTTCTGCTATGCCAGAAACTTAATGCAAAGATTCCCTGCCAAAATCGATAAAGAAAACTAAATAAAATTGCTAATTCTTTCAAAAACTTTCTCAGCGCTGTGTCAGTTTTTCTGTCACCTCATTCAGTCAGTCCATACAGTAACTCCATGGAGTAAGTACAGTCATTCCCCCAATTATGGTTACAATTGAGAAAGCTCAGAGGTTTCTTGTTTCACCCTGATCATGCAAGCTGGAATAGAGAAGAAAGAAAGAAGAGTTTGAAGAAACAATAGTAAAGACAGTTGTAAGAGAGACATGTGCCAGGGAGAGGGCAACCATCTTAACAAGAGGAATGTGATGCCCAAGGTCCAAGGTCTGTGGCTCAGCTTTTCAGGAGAGGGAAGCTGGAAGAGGGGCCTCTGAAGGTGCTGGCAAGTACTGGCAAAGGGCGGGGAAGGGGTCTGCAAATTCATACTAAGTAGAATGAGTCATGAATGTCTCAGTCAAGAAAAAAATGGCAGGGATGACTGGACTAGTCAGTAAGTCATTTCTGAGCACTAATCCTTCTGCATCCTCAGGGTTTCAGATAGTCACGGGTGGGCAACAGAAGCCCCCAAGCATGTTCTGATAAGACAATCAGAAGTTGTCCATTTTTAAATTCACCAAATTAATTTGACTCTTTAAAACACTTCTAATCCTTCACAGGAATGGACCAATTTACCATCACATATTACTTCCATATACTCTAAGCACTGTTGTCCCAACTTACCTGACAATATAACCACCTGGGGCCCTTGTTAATCACACGTATTCCCAGGTATCCCACGGAGATTCTGATTCAGTAGGTTTAAAACTGGAAGTCCTGGGGATGTGGGTTTTGAATGATCCAGCTGATTCCCATAAGCAGGTTAGTTTGGAAAGAATTGTTTTAACAGGACTTTGCCAATAGGCTCTCAAGGTACATCTTATAGATAAGGGAAGAGATATACAAACAAGGGAAGGCTATGCCCAAGGTCACCAAACTCTTGTGTGGCAGAACTGAGGATAAGTTACACTGTAACTCCACAGCATATATGCATGCCACAGCATTTACATCTATCTGAGCCAGATCTAATTTCAAATGTAAGCTTCCCAGTGTCTTAACATGACATCAGACGCTTGGAAGTGGGGGTGTGGACAATCTAACACCAACAGAAAAAAAACCAAGGGACAGTTAGGGAGCTTGGAATTGACAGTTAAAATAACCCACAAGGACCTAGTGTACAGTACAGGAAATTCTGCTCAATGACATATGGTAGCCTGGATGGCAGGGGAGTCTGGGGGAGAACGGATACATGTATATGTACGGCTGAGTCACTCCGTTATATACCTGAAACTATCACATTATTAATCAGCTATACTCGAATACAAAATAAAAAAGTTTAAATAAAAACAGCAACAACAACAAAACCCAGGAAGACATCGTCATACTGGACTGATTAACGACGCCCAAGGAAAGAAAAGGAAAACTGAGGTCCTCTGCCATCTTTAGCTCTGCTTTTAAGTCCTCAAGGCTTGCAGGCTAGGATTGTTACTGATACCCACCCTGTTAGCACTCCTTTGACTTCTAGGTCCATTTGGCTACATTAATCAAAACACTTCCTTCACTACCACACAAAAATAGAGGAAAAAAACTAGAGAAAGGTCCTTCCTGAAATAACTGTGGACAATCAGTATCACAACAAAAGAGGAAGGTCCAGATGAGACATTCACCCAAACCCCACTTCTCACTGATGGTAACAAGATGACGGTGACTAACTGCACGTTCTGGGGTCAAGTTCAGACCACTCCTCCAGAGCCCTCTCCCCAGAGAAAGGTGGGTACCTGAGGTTTGCCAAGGCCATTTGTATATGCATGTGAACCCCCTCTACTCTAGCATTTCACGAACAGGAGCGGGGAACAATCAACAAAATGAATAAAGTGCTTGTGAAAAGTATCTTCTACTTTCTGGAAGGCCCTGCTGCTGAATGAACTACTATACCCCCATCAACTCTCCACTAGGAAAGTCCAAATCACACAAAATGAGACAAACGGAAAGAGCGCAGGGAAAATGAAACTCCCCGTCCCAGCTTCTCATTAGTTAAATAAAAAGGAAAATGAAGAAGATTTAAAAGAGAGGAATTTAAGATACACCTAAATATATATACTGAAGCAGGTTTATCTGTCCTTTGGGATATGATCTTCTTTCTTATATGCAATTATGAGTCATTTCCAAGATAAGAAGTCTCCTGCCCTTGTGCATCCCCTCAAATTTGAGGTCAAGATGACAACAGGTTTGTATGCTTTGAGAGTTCATGTCCTATCTGTCCAAATATATGCAACATCTGTGCACACATCCACTTTGTTTACTGCAGCAGCTGCAACACACTTGAATATTTTTTAAAATTGTAAGGTGTGTGCCAGATAGCATATGACTTATGTATAACATTCAAAATTTATTGAGATATACTATTGATTTCAACATACATACCTTTATCCTCTGGGATGATTCAGGTACATGGATACAAAAAGCAAAATAGCTTCATTAACACCAATCTAGTTAAAGTTAAAATCAGCTTCCTTAAAAAAATGTATCTCTTGCCTTAATTTTAGGGGCCTAAAATGTTTCTTTTCTTCATCATGTAAAAAAATGGCTTTGGAAAAATAGTCACATTTCACAACAGACTATTCACATCTCCTTTAAATGTGTCCAATTTTAATGAATGGTCTTCACCTTGGATACACACATTCCAGGCCTCATAAAAACAATGGTGTTTGGGCATGTGCAGTGGAGGTGGAAGATGGATTCAAGATGTTTCAAGTATGCAAAATCACATGCAGATGTCCAAACAGTACATCCAGTCAAAGTGAGTTAAGAAAGCAATATATATACAGACACCCAAGAATGGATGAACACAAATAAAATCCAACTTGTAATTAACATACCGTGCTGTGACACCTGTTGCCTTCCACGATAAGAAGTCTGGGAGATCAAAGAAATGTCCCGCCTTATCCCAGCAAGTCTCTCTCAAGTTCTGCCAAATTAAATATATATTAGAATCAATTATGGGCTATTTTTTCCCCTCCTCTCCTCTCAATAATGTTTCAAAATTTTCAAAACAAAAGCATAGCCAACAATGCCCAAGAAAACATCTGTGCAGGGGCTGGGAAGTGGGGTGGGGAGGGGAGTATACAAGCAGTACACAAGAAAGAAAAACTGGCAATTACTGATCCTTCCAAAAACGACTATAGTTTCCCTTTTATTCCTCTTTGCCAACCTGGAGTGGGAAGCAGCACACTTTGCAAGGGTACGCAATCCCTCTTTCCAGTGAAGGGCAAGGGGATACATTTCAAGGCATATAAAAAGACTTCAAAGCTGAACAGCTGGGAACTGGGGAGAAAAGTCACACTAGGAAACTACCTGATGAAATGTGATGTGTCCTGCCATGAAAACGCCTCCCCACGCTAAGAGGTTCCAAGAACAATAGGAATGATCGCCCCTTGTCCACAAAGAACTTCCGATCTAAGCCAGACAGAATGGTACTGAATCAACCTACCCTTATACCTTTTAAAAATATTTGTTGCTTTCAGTTTCTTCCACATTGCCAATTTGGCCAGACTTTTTTTTCTTACCACCGGGCTTTTTCTTTTCTCTGCCACCTGTGTCTGGAACTCTCCTTCCTCACTTACCACCTTGTTCCCTTCCAGGGTCCACACTGCCATGCCCCTTTTGGTTAACCAGATTCACCCTTTCCTAGGGAGGCCATCCACGATCTCCTCCTCGGGGAGGGGGGAGGGGGGTCTGGCTGTCATACAACTCCTATCACCTCACAAGTATCTGTATAATGTCCTTCTCTCCTGCTAGACTGTAAGCTCCATGAGGCCAAGGACCTTTTCAGCTTCATGTCCTGTAATATCCCACGATATTCTCTCCTCCTCTACACAGGACTGGACCCTTAGCTGTGAGGTAGAAATCACATGACTCCAGCCCCAGTCTGGAGTCTTTTCCAAGGGTGGAAGACAACACGCTTAACTGGACAAGGGACAGATATGTGACCTAGCGGGGCCAATTTGATTCCTTCTCCCAGGAATTTAGAATCAGGATCCAATTAGATTCATTTAACTTCTGCCTTTGAGTGGAACAGGAGGTGAGATAAAGCTGGAAACTGTGAAGTGGCCATTTTTTGCCAAGGACCTGGAGAAGTAGGACTTCATAAAGAAAAAGCAATGCAGACAAGTGGCAGCAAGAAAGGTTTCCTACCATCCAGGCAACTCTCCGTGTCCTGGTTTCACTTATTCCCTCCCCAAGAGGCTATGACAAAATTGAATGCACCAGAAGCTCAAGGGTGTCTGGGAACCCAGAGGCAACAAGGCAGAAACTCCAAAAGAGACATGCTCCAGTATCAGCTAACAGGTGAGGTAGAGCAGACACTCAATAGATGGGGGTTGAACAACTAAGGAGAAGGCAAGGCACCCCACTCCAGTACTCTTGCCTGGAAAATCCCATGGATGGAGGAGCCTGGGAGGCTGCAGTCCATGGGGTCGCTAAGAGTCAGACACTACTGAGCAACTTCACTTTCACTTTTCACTTTCATGCATTGGAGAAGGAAATGGCAACCCACTCCAGTGTTATTGTCCGGAGAATCCCAGGGACGAGGGAGCCTGGTGGGCTGCCGTCTATGGGGTCGCACAGAGTCGGACACGACTGAAGCAACTTAGCTGCAGCAGCAGAACAACCAAGCTGCTCGTTTTCACCTTTCAAACTTTCTCAGGTGAGGGGCACTTCAGAGTTTACAAAGGGTCTTCACGTGTGTTATCTCCATTGCTTGTGGTTTACTTGCTAAGTTGTGTCCAACTCTTTGTGACCCCATAGACTGCAGCCCACAGGCTTCTCTGTCCATGGGATTTTGCAGATAAGAACACTGGAGTGGGTTGCCATTTCCTGCTCCAGAGGATCTTCCTGAACCAGGGATCAAACCCATATCTTCTGCATTGGCAAGCAGATTCTTGACTGCTGAGCCACCAGGGAAGCACCATGTGGCATACAAAAGTCCCAAGTGCTGTCATATCTATTTTACAGACATACCACTGGCCTTCATCTACATTTGCCCTCAACCTCTATGAGTTCTTCCTATTTCCTCCTTCCCCATCACAACTTTCAGAACACAGACACTTATTCACAGCAGAGAAAATGAGTATTAACCCAGAACAGTGTTCCATTAAAACAACACTAACGTCAAAAGGGCTCAGATGTAAAAGGCAGTACTAAGCTCATTTTCTGTTACTGCTGGTTGTTTTAAATTCCTAAGCATTTAGGTGAGCACTTACATGCAGAAGGGCTTCGCTGGTGGCTCAGACAGAAGAATCTGGCTGTAATGCAAGAGACCTGGCTTCAACCCCTGGGTCAGGAAGATCCCCTGGAGAAGGGAATGGCTACCCATTCCAGTATTCTTGCCTGAAGAAGTCCATGGACAGAAGAGCCTGGCAGGCTACAGTCCATGGGGTCACACAGAGCTGGACACTACTGAGTGACTAACACATTTTCACTTTACACATAGAAAGGGCTAAACTTTGCTTTGAACAACTATATATCTTAATGTTAAAAAAAGTAATACTTAAAGTTAACTAAATAGATCAAATGTAGTTCTGAACTAGCAGTACCTTTGTACACTAACAGATCACAGTCAGGAAATGGCAGCCTTTGAAATGATGAGTCAAATTACTAGCATGTCTTCTGGGTAGTCCCCCAGATTGCTTTCCACATGCTCTGTGGTTTCAGTGATCAATTCTCAGGGAGAAATGGCAGCCTCCTTCTAAAGACTCCAGAAATTCAAGGCCAATCAGATAAAAACCAGGAAACTGCTGCAGCAACAATCAGTGCTACCAGCCAAAGCCAAGCAGTCTTCCTCAACTGGGAAAACAACTGCTTCTGTTAGACCTAGTGTACAGTCATTACAGACCTGAAGAATCACAGCTTTCAGCCTGTAGCCAGGCACACAGGCTGCTGTGGACCACGGAACCCAGGCAGTACATCTCAGAGAGAACTTCAGGCCTCTGGCCAGAAAGAGACACTTGAGGGGCAGGAGGGGCAAGGCCGCCTGGTGGGTCATCTTTTCTTGAGACAATGCCAGCATCACCAGGCCAAGTTAGAGATCCCAGCTCAAACTCTCCACAGAATGACACACCAGAAATGGTATCATATTAGGAGTGTGGAGTATCCTTAAGAATGCCTCCCTTCTCGGGAGAGGAGACAGCAGTATGTACTCCCTGTCTTCCCCACAAAAGCAAAGTCTGCAACTCAGCCAGAAAAGCAGAGGGGGCAAGCGTGTGCCTGGATGAAAGGGATGCTCCGAAAGCCCGATCCCTTACTGGGAGATGTTGACACTGCTTAGCAGGCTCCCATGGTGTTCCTAGGTTGGGCTCCATGATTCACAAGTGTTTAGTCATCACATGCCAGAGTGCCCAAGGGCCTATTACCCACTGTGGATGGATTTTTAATCCAGTTCTATGAGAAAATCTCTCCATCCCTGCCCCTCCCCAGTCAGTAGAGTCCCAGCCCTGGGCCTCAATCTTACTGAATTAATTCTACCTTTGGAACTACTGGGCCTGCATCAGACACAGTGACTGTGCTCTTAGATTCTTCCACAGCTTACAACAATGCCTTGTCTCATTGGATTCTCAGGATAGTTCAGAGGTTGTAGGTGATACACAGTAGTCCACATGTCAAGGATATAGAAACTGAGGTTCGAGTGATAATACTTGCCCAAAGTCAGACAAGACTTGGCCCAAACTTGCTCTAAAGTGAGGGTTCCTTTTCCCACCAGGCCACAGTCACCACCCTGAAGCTACCTGATCTATCATAGCTGTAGGTTTTGGCCTTTTGAAAGCATCATGATAGAAGCTATTGCTGACAAAGGTCTGTATAGTCAAAGCTATGCTTTTTCCAGTAGTCATGTAGGGATGTAAGAGTTGGACCATAAAGAAAGCTGATGCTTGAGAAGACTCTTGGGAGTCCCTTGGACAGCAAGGAGATCAAACCAGTCAATCCTAAAGGAAATCAACCCTNTTTTGAAAGCATCATGATAGAAGCTATTGCTGACAAAGGTCTGTATAGTCAAAGCTATGCTTTTTCCAGTAGTCATGTAGGGATGTAAGAGTTGGACCATAAAGAAAGCTGATGCTTGAGAAGACTCTTGGGAGTCCCTTGGACAGCAAGGAGATCAAACCAGTCAATCCTAAAGGAAATCAACCCTGAATTGGAAGGACTGATGCTGAAGCTCCAATAATTCAGCCAACTGATGGAAAGAGCCAACTAAGGCCCAGATGCTGGGAAAGAGTGAGGGCAGGAGGAGAAGGGAGCGACAGAGGATGAGATGGTTGGATGGCATCACTGGCTCAATGGACATGAGTTTGAGCGAACTCCAGCAGATAGTGAAGGACAGGGAAGCCTGGCGTGCTGTAGTTCACTGGGTCACAGAGTCAGACGTGATCCAGTAACTGAACAACGACAACATTAAATTTCAAAGATTTCACTTTCAATCCTGGACAAATCACTTAACTTCTACATCCCTCAAAACCTTCATAAAAGACAAATGGTACACGGGCTGGAGTAAACACAGAGCAGGTCCCCATCACAAGACAACTTTAGATGCATCTCATCATCTCGGCATTGAATCCAGTTCAAACTAGGAGGTCTCTGTGCTGAAGAAGTTAAGTCTCTCCTACAGTTAACAAGCAACTTACAAAAAGTAGCCTTTTCAAGAAAAAAAGAAAAGAAGAAATCAGCGGTCACTGGGGTGTGTGACTTGGCAATCAAGGCTTCTGCATTCCAATAACAATCCTTTGAGCTAAGCAACCCCTCAGGCTTGATAGCCACCAAAGAGAACAACTCTTTAAAAAAAAAATCATCTATTACTTCATTAAAACCACAGCCTTTCTCGGGAGGAGACTACCACTCAAAGCACACAGAGCTTTGGGTCTCAGCAGAGGCTGGAGGTGGAGTAGTAAACCCAAGGTTCAAGGCCAGGCAGCAACCACCCCACCAGCCTGGGGCACAGAGACGAAGCTTTCCTTCTCACTGCCACATCCAGGGAGGCAGTGAGGTCTTTGCTGGCTTCCAGATGCCAAGGGAACTCTGGGATAAAATGAAGCAGATGTTGCAGTGTATGTCAGGAGATGCCAGGGTCCAGGAACAGCATGCGAAAGTAGGGGTGACCAGTTAAAAAGGGATCATGAAGTATTCTGTTATGACTTGCAAAGGGATTTTATCTGGGCTTCCTGTTGTGTACACTGAATGAAAGGGAGGAACAGAGCTTCCTACTTCCCCTCCCAGTAAAGGATCCTGCTGGATCATCTCCAATACTCAAGTTGTTTTCCAGCACAAGGACATTCTGAAAAGAAAAAACTTTTCCTCACTCTACATTTAGGACTGAGAAGTAGGGCACAGGCTGATGGCCCAGTGAGGAGAGATGTTCCAGGAAAAAATTTTAATCCTTAAAGTCATTCTTAAAAAAAAAAAATGCTAAAAACATGGACTGGGTCATAATCCCCAACTAGAAACTCTGCAGAATGAATGAAACAACTGTGCTTCAAACTCCCATCTACAGAGAAAAAAGAGCAAACACCGGAGATATTTCAAGTCAGACAGACAGATACGCTGAGAGGTTTGTGCTACCAGAGGTATCTTTCTAAAAAGCTGAAAACGTACCATGACATTTCTATGTTTAAAATGGTTCGACAGTTCCCCATGGCCTGGAATCCCATTTTATCTCCTTGGCATGGCTCTCGGGACACTTAGCCTAGCTCCAACTTGGCCATTACTTGTATGACTCCTTCTGGGCTCACTGCCCATCACCTCTCTCTTCGTCACTCCCCACCCTGATCTCACCTCATTTCTTTCCCTTCCCCAAATGCACTGTACTCTTTCATACTCCCCTGTCTCTGTCGTGGCTGAAGCCTCTACTATGGGACTGACTTTCCCATCTTCTCTCATGATAAAATGTCCACCTGATTCAAATGCAGCTCAAATGTCACCTTTTCAGTGAATCTCTCCATCCCTTGCTGCGTCCTTATTATACACTCATACACCTAAGTCCATCTCAAAAGGACAAACTCCTGGAAGGCGAAAGCCAGCTAACTTCTGGGGAAAAAAATGAAAAAAGTTTCAGGAGGTATAAAGAAATTTAAGATCAAACACTTCTAAAGTAAAACTACATTGAAGCTGGAGAAAGATGTGTGCAAAGGAAACAGTCGGTAATGAATAAGATGATGTATGATGATCACGTAATGAGCCTGATAGCAAGGTTTGGTGAGTCAGCCTCATAACTCATTCTTTTGTGTGTGGCCATATGTCTACCTCTAATGACTAATCATAGACATTGTTCAGAGAAGGGAAAGGGCTTTGGGCCGAGGTGGCTAAAAAAGACTTCATGGCAGAGAGATTTGAGCTGAAGCCTAAAGATCAAGTAGAAAAAAATACTTACACTTCTGCTGAGGATGACACCCAAAAACAAATGTGCAGACACCAAGGGTTTAAGAGAGGTGGGATAAACTGGGAGACTGGGAATGACACAGATATACTCTACTGATACTGTGTATAAAATAACTAATGAGAACCTACTATACAGCTCAGAGAACTCTACTCAGTGCTGTGTGATGACCTAAATGGGAAGGAAATCCAAAAAAGAGGGCATATGTGTATACATATAGCAGATTCACTTTGCTGTTCAACAGAAACTAGCATGACACTATAAAGCAACTATATTCCAATAAAAATTAATTTAAAAATAAAATCGCATCTTCCTCAAAAATAAAATAAACTGACAAGGTAGATTATCCCTTTTAGAGAAGGATTTTACTGTATCTTCACAGAATTTATTTATAAAATGAAATAATTCCACTGGAAGATTTCAATTCATCTTCAAGAACTAGATATTTACATGCATCCTCTCCCCACACCTTCCTTGAAGCCCTGCTATTATACAGAAAGGTGAATTTATAAGCCACACTAGAAATGATTCCCTCACCATAAAAAGGTTAGCATTTGTATGAAAACTGGTCATATTCTGCAAGGCTGACTTTGCCCAGGAATGTGATGCCATCACAAGCATTAGGAAAACAAGACTTTGGTATGCAGGCTCTAAGAACTTTGGAGTCGGGCAGACCTGAGTTTGATGACTGTCCTTGCCACTCCCCAACTGTGTAGCTTTTAGGCAAATTAATTTCTCTAAGCCTCAGTTTCCTCTAATGCCACGTGACTAGAACTCAAAGGATGCTGTGAGGGTTAAGTGAAATAACACGAGTGCCTAATAAGTCAATAGATCTTACTCTAATTACTGCTGCAGAGCTTCACGAGTTTTGAAACACTTTGACATGCATGATCTCATCTGATCTGCCTAATTCTTTAAGGCAAAGAATAAAGGGAAGACAAGAAATTATAAACCTCACCTTGCAGGTTGACAAAGTAAAAACCAGAAAAGGATCACCACTGTCCCAAGGTCACACAACACGTAAGTGGAAAGACAGACTAAAATGCATTGACAGATCCCTAATGCCTGGCCTCGTGCTAGTCAGGAGTCTGCCTCCCCTACAGCACAATAAAGTGAAGCAGGGGGAAACGAGAAAGATGCTATGGTGATCTAGATACCACAGTTTCAAGTAGGTGGTACTGTCTCTGGAGGAGAGGATCCTAACAGAAGAGAGGGCTTTGGACTGGGTAAGGTCTTGGAGCAGACATGTCATAAAGTGGAAGATTTGGACAAGCAGAGGTTGAGTGGGGTCTTGCTTATCACTTCATTCTCCTGGACTCCTTCATGCCCTTCTCATCACTGCTTTTCTGTCTCCTTCCTGAGCTCCTGTTCTTTAGTTTCCCTTTAAATGCTGATGTTCTTGTCTCACCTAAATACTCTTCTCATTGTTCATGTGCTCCCTGAACAAGTTTAACTATTTCCAAGGTTCCAACCAACTACAAGTCAAGTAACATGCACGATCTCAAACTGCCCCACTGAACCTCTAACTTGACAGGTCCATAACAGAATCCATTATTTTCCCCAAATGTTTCCCTCCTCCTCAGTGGGCTAGTTACCCAATAAGTCATCTTCTTCTTCTCTCTCACAGCTTATATCCAATCTTCCTTCTAGTTTAAATTCCCAATTAATCCATGAAGCAGTTCCCACCTCTTCATCCCCCTGAATTAGAGCTCTCCAAAGAAAAGGAATCAATATAGAAATATAAGTTGTACAGACACTATGGGGAACAGTATAGAGGTTCCTCAAAAAAGTAAAACTAGAATCACCATACAATCCAGCAATCCCACTCCTGGACATATATCCAGAGAAAGCTACAGCTCAAAAAGATGCATTCTCCCCAGTGTTCACAGCAGCATTATTCACAATAGCCAAGACATGGGAACAACCTAAATTCTCATCAACAGATGAATGGATAGAGAAGATGTGGTTCCTATATACAATGGAGTACTACTCAGCCATAAAAAGGAACACAGTAATGCCATTTACAGCAACCGGATACAACTACAGATGATCATACTAAGTCAGAAGGAGAAAGACAAACATGATATCACCTACATGTGGAATCTAAAATAGGAGACAAACGAACTTACCTACAAAACAGAGACAGACTCCTGGACGTAAATACCAGACTTGTGGTTGCCAAGGGGGAGGGGGCTGGGGAAGGGATGGATTGGAAGGGTGCAGTAAGCAGACGGAAACTATTATATAGAGAATAGGTAGACAACAAGGCCCTACTGTATAGCACAGAGAACTATATTCAATATCCTATGATACACCGTAATGGAAAAAAATACCAAAAAATTACATACATGTATAAACGAATCACTTTGCTGTACAGCAGAACATAACAGGGTAAATCACCTATACTTCATCTAAAAAAAAAAAAAGAAGAAGGTGAACCTGTTTCTCCACCACATGGAGATCATTGGGGCTGGGCATAGCACCTGGTTTAACCAATGCAATGAAGCAGAAGCACCACTGTGATACTCCTGAATAGAGGTCTCAAAGACCTCGCTTTTTTTCTCCTTGGAGTGTGGAGCTGCAGCATGAGGAAACTCAGAAACCTGGGGGATGAGAGGACCCTTGGAGCAAAAACAAACCATCTTGGCTAAGGCTCCATGCTTTCAAGAGAGATGAGAAGAGCCCAGATCAGGAAAGCCAGCAGTCCTCCAGGGACTCTTGAACACATCCAGCAGAGACCAGAAAATCCATTTCCCTTTAGTTTAGTTCAGTTCAGTCGCTCAGTCGTGTCCGACTATTTGCGACCCCATGAATCGCAGCACGCCAGGCCTCCCTGTCCATCACCAACTCCCGGAGTTCACTCAAACTCATGTCCATCAAGTCAGTGATGCCATCCAGCCATCTCATCCTCGGTAGTCCCCTTCTCCTCCTGCCCCCAATCCCTCCCAGCATCAGGGTCTTTTCCAATGAGTCAACTCTTCACATGAGGTGGCCAAAGTACTGGAGTTTCAGCTTCAGCACTAGTCCTTCCAATGAACACCCAGGACTGATCTACTTCAGAATGGACTGGTTGGATCTCCTTGCAGTCCAAGGGACTCTCAAGAGTCTTCTCCAACACCACAGTTCAAAAGCATCCATTCTTTGGCACTCAGCCTTCTTCACAGTCCAACTCTCACATCCATACACGACCACTGGAAAAACCAAAGCCTTGACTAGACGGACCTTTGTTGGCAGAGTAATGTTTCTGCTTTTGAATATGCTATCTAAGTTGTTCGTAACTTTCCTTCCAAGGAGTAAGCATCTTTTAATTTCATGGCTGCAATCACCATCTCAAATCAGTAACCTGTGTTATTACAAGGTAAATAAATAGTTGCTTTTTTACTCTATTAAGCGTCTTTTAATTTCATGGCTGCAATCACCATTTCAAATCAGTAACCTGTGTTATTACAAGGTAAATAAATAGTTGCTTTTTTACTCTATTAAGTGCTGAGGTGGTCTGTTATCTCCCTAGCTGATATGGCCTCTTTCAAACTTTCAAAGTGAAATCACTCAGTCGAGTCCGACTCTTTGCGACCCCATAGACTGTAGCCTACCAGGCTCCTCTGTCCATGGGATTTTCCAGGCAATAGTACTGGAGTGGATTGCCATTTCCTTCTCCAGGGGATCTTCCCAACCCAGGGCTCGAACCCAGGTCTCCTGCATTGTAGACAGACGCTTTACCGTCTGAGCCACCATCCAAATTCTTTCAAACTTTAACCCCCTTTAATTTCCACCTTCTACACAGCCAATTAGAATACAATGGCCTACGTAAAATGTATATTTGACTATGTAAATCATTCATTCATTCTTCATCTGGTATCCTCTACATGTCAGGTTCTGTGCTCGGTGCTAGGGAAATGAGAGCAAAAGGCAGACACAGCTCCACCCACAAGGAGCTTTCAAAGTTTTCTACCACCTTTGGAGTTAAAGACTAGGGACTTCCTTGGCGGTCCAGTGGTTAAAACTCGCCTTCCAGTGTGTAGGATGCAGGTTTGATCACTGATGCAGCTAAGATCACACATGATTTGTGGTCAAAAAAACAAAATGTTAAACACAAGCAATATAGTAACAAATTCAAGGATGACTTTAAAAATGGTCCATATAAAAACAAACCAAAAAGATATTGTCTTCTTTAAAAAAAAGATGAAATTTATTTACATGTAAATTTATTACAAGTAAACCATGTCTTACTTGGCAGCTTCCTCTCTGATATCCTACATCTCTGAGATACTGCACTACACTGTCCTTTTTCTCACCATTATTATTACGTCTTTATCCACAGTGTTGCTTATCTGGATACCCTCCCTCTCTCACCTGGCCAACATGCGATCATCATTCAAGACTCATGTACTCCATGACATGTGATTCCCCCAAACCAAGTGGAGTGCTGCTGTGCCATGCTCCTTCATAACACTCAGTGGCTAGCCCCACCATGACACTTCACATTGTCTGTTCACGTGTCTGTCTCCCCAGCTACACTGGAAATTCTTAAGAGTCGTGGACTGTGTTTTTGTTCAGTCTCTCTGCTGCTAGGACCTTGCATTCTATCTGATGTATAGATGATGAATAACATTAGCTGAATGAACGAACAAATAAATGAATGAGCACAGATATGCAACCTAAATAGGAGTTTATGGAAATGGAAATAAGAAGTGAATGGATAAATGGATGAGGTTGTGAATAAGGACTGTCCCAGTTTCTCTTTTCTCATTCAAGTTAATGGCTTTTCACTGTCTGTCTTAGGGGCACAGACATATCCTAGCCAAGCCAGGCTGCCAGGAAGATAAATTTCTCTTCTCAGGGTGAGCAGGTCCTTTGGAGAAGTTTCATTTTAATTGGAAAATGGATTCATTCACTTCCTGGCTGGGACTCCTGGGTCAGTGCAGCACCACCCTGAATGTCTGCCAAGCACACTGGAAAGGGGGCTGAAGCGGGAAAAGTGCTCCATCAGATGTCACGTGCTCTGGGACATCTGAGGACAAGCTGGTGGCAGATCCAGGTTGGCTCGCAGGGATGGCTTTCCTCTTTTTTCTCCAGTTTTCTTCAACCCAAACATTACTTATACCAACACATAAAGGATAGGTGTACTTCACAGTTCCATTTGGCCCTTCCTGGGGGACTTATCTGGGTGTATGTGTGTGTGTATGTGTATGGAAACAACCTAAATTTCCACTGACAGATGAATGGATAAATAAGATATGGTGCATATCATATGCATACATATATATATATGTACATCATATATACACATATATATCATATGACAAAGTCCGCAACTGAGAAATCCCTTCACTACTCAAGTAGCAGAAGATCAGAACTTCATAACTCTTCCTTATGATGGTGCATAGCTGGCCAACATCACAGAAAACATCCTTTCTAAGGAACACTTCTGCATCTTCTGTAAAGAGTCCTTACAGAGGGCACTGGACACTATAAGGATTTTGTGGCCTGGCCCCAGGCTTCCCTTTAGCCTCATCTCTCAATACATTTGCCTTTCAACACCACCCCTCCCCACCCTGTCCCTGATTCCTCAAACTGACTGATGCAATGGTAGCTCTAGTAACACAATGTTCTACTCTGCACAGAGGTGCCTTTGCACTCTCCACTGCTTCTTCTCCACAGACAGACTGCAAGAGTGAAAATCCCAGATCTAATGCATCGTGGCCTTGGGAGAGCTACTTAACTACCCTTCACTTCAATCTCTCTGTCTATGGTGACTACAGAGGGCACAGCACCACCTTTACCACACAGCTATTGAGAGAACAATGAGCAAGTGTATGTCAAGTGTCCAGAACAACATCTGGCACAGAGTAACCACCTCTTAAGTGATTTCTGTATTAGTTAGAATGTCTGTTCCACCACATTTCCATTTTCAGGAAGGACAATGGGCTTCGGAGACTGACACACTTTAAACCTGGTTTCTCCCAAGGGAACCCTCCTACACTGTTGGTAGGAATATAAACTGGTACAGACACCATGGAAAACAGTATGGAGGTTTCTCAAAAAGCTAAAACCAGAGTTACCATATGATCCAGCAATCCCACTCCTGGGCATATAGTGACAAAACTATAATTCAAAAGATGCACGCACCCCAATGTTCATTGTAGCACTGTTGAATAGCCAATACAAGGAAACAATATAAATGTCCGTTAACAGATGAATAAAGAAGATGTGGTACATATATACAACGAAATACTCCTCAGTAATACAAAAATAATGCCATTTGCAGCAACATGGATGTAACTAGAGATTAGTATACTAAGTGAAGTTGGACAAAGAGAAACAAATAGATGGTATCACACATGTAGGATTAAAAATATGATACAAATGAACTTATCTACAGAACAGAAACAAACTCAGACATAGAGAACAGATTTTTGGTTGCCAAGGGGGAAAGAAGGTGGGAGAGAGATAAATTGAGTTTGGGATTGGCAGAGGCAAAATATTACACATAAAATGGAAAAACAACAAGGTCCTATGGTATAGCACAGGGAACTGTATTTGACATCCTATAATAAACCATAATGAAAAAGAACATTTAAAAGAATATTTTTATATGTGTATACATATACATATAGACACATATATATATAACTGAATCACTTTGCTGTACAGCAGAAAATAACACATTGTAAATCAATTATACTTTAATAAAATACATTTTTAAAATAATTTAAAAAATTTTTTAAGCTAGGTTCTCCTACTTGCTAATTACAGTGCTTCTGAACATTAGTCACCTACTATCTCTGGGTCTCCCTTTGTTCACTTACAGCAATGTTTAACTTGCCCTGTTAGTAGGATTCAATTCAGTGAGGTTATACATGTCACAATGTTCATCCTGGCACAATCACAAGTAAATGTTAGTTTCCTTCACAATCCTTACTTTTCTTAAATTATATGGGACCAATCCATCTCTCTTATTAGACACTTAGGTCCTTTTAAGAAGAGATCATAATTTACTCACCTATGTCCCTGAGATAACATGAAATAATGATTTCTTAAAGGAAATACTTATTGACCACGCAACAGTTTGTCCATCAGTCCCAGTCTGTGGCTGGGTGTGTGCTACACATGAAGGCAACCATAGATGAAAGGCAGGAATACACTGGTCCTAATTCTTAGGTTGCTCATTGGCTAGGTGGAGCAAAGAGTCTGCATAGGAAACACTCAGCAGGGATGGATAAGTAGCAAAAAATAATTCTTAAGTTTGAAAACATCTGATTTATAAACTGAGGATGCTGCATGGTCATGAAAGCAAAGCACTGCTGTGGGCAGGCAGCAGAGGGGTGGTATTACTTGCAAGGGAGAATCTGACCTCAGTGTGGAGAGAAGGCAAAGACTAAGGAAGACGGGATGGAGCACAGTCCGGCTGCAGTGATGGCTTGAGCCCAGTGCAGGAAGCAGCAGCAACACCATCCATGGTCACGGGAGAGGAATGCTGGGAAGGTCAGGCTGGGAGACGTGTGCCAGAGCAGAGGAAGAGGGAGATTCCTACTAGACGCTCAAGTCAGAAGACAATGGGGGCCACCCTGAGTCCTGAGCAGGGGTTGAGTTGTGGACCCAGTTTTAGCAAGGGGAGGACAGCAACCACACGGAGGAAGTCTGGAGGGGAGGGAGAGGCAGGAGGACCCGCTTCCATAAGCTTTTCTGACACAGAAGGAAGAGAAAGAGCAGAGGAAAAGGGAGAGGAGGGAAGACGAAGGCAAAAGAGCAGAGAAGATGAGCGAGATGGAAAGTAAAACGAAGGAAAGCAGAAGAGAGGAAGGAAGGGGAAAAAGACAAAAGCAGAAGACAAAGAGAGAGCAGGGGAGGCTAAGGTGAAGGGAAAGAATAGGTTAAACACGAGAAGCGAATAAAATGAGGAGGACAGAAAAGCCGCCAAGTGAAAGATGCGTGGAAAACGGGAGCAGGACCACGACAGCGCCCCTGGGACGAGACAGAGGCGGGGAAGGAAGGCCAGGAGCCGGAGCCCCGCGCGTGGTCTGCAGCCGCCCTCCTCTCCGGGAGTGAAGTCATGGCTGATGTCACCGCCTCTGAGTCACCCGGCCACCCAGGAGGTGGAGCAGCCCCCGCTGCTCCATCCCACCCTCCCGGACGACAGGGGCTCATTCCCTGCCTCGGGCTCTGGGACACTGTCTAGCCTGGGCCTGAGAGGACTGCAATGAGCAGGGCTCTCCTTGGGCCCAGGGAGGACACTGCAGCCACAGGACCACACCAAGCTGGCGCCACTGGTCCAGGCCCTGCGGTGGGAGGGTAGAACAGGTGGAACAGAAAGCTCTGACTTTCCTCTGACGCGGGCTAGGGCTCCACTCCATAATGTTTACAAAGGAAATTCCCACGATGAATAGTAGCGAATTCGCAAAAGGGCTTCAAAAGGTGCTTTTAGACTGACTCACAGAACTGCTTTCTCACGTTCGAGGCTCTCACCACGCTCCCACTGCAGCCCCAAGGAGGCCTGCTCTCCTCCGAGGGCCAGACCCATCCCTGCACCAGTCATCCTCCCTGACGAGTGCCCGCTTCCATCAACTCCAGCCTCCACGTCATCTCCTCCTGACTCCTCTCCCCTAACATGAGTCTATTTCCATCCTGCTTACAGAGCGCTGTGCCTTTATTTCTGCTCCTCTACTAGAATATGAACTGCTTAAGGACAGGGACTCTGGTTTACTGCATTTAACCAAATACCTGGAATAAAACACATTTTCAGTAAATATTTGCTGAATGAATGAATGTCCCTGGTCAACTCTGGAAGGAAGTGATGGGCACCATGCTAGCATGTTCAGACTTCTCTGAAACAGGGGCCCACTCTTATAGCCATAGTCCTGGGAATGTTGCTTACTGAAGACAGTACCCTGAAGCTACACATAACGGTGCAAGTGAAATTGCTCTGGAAGCAGTTGCTTGGGGCATCTGAGGATGGATTTTCTCTCTCCCTGGGACTGTAAGCTGTTGTCGAAAGGGTAGAGGATTCAGTTAGCCTTGATTTAGATGCCCTGCTCTAACATTCACACTCAGCCTGTCCCCATTTGCTCAAACACAAATGACACCACCCATTCCCTAAGCTGTCCAGCAAGATTAAGCATAGCTTAAAGGAAAAAAAAAAAAAAAAACAGTGCTTACCTCAAGAAAATGTGGATTTTTACTTTCATGCTTAGCTTTTTAACTGCATTTAGAGATAAGCATATGAAAATCGACTTCATTAACCTCTTTTTTTTCTAAAAATCAACTTTTTCTGTTCTAATCATCATCAGAAAATACATCACTACCACCAGCACTCTACAACTTGCCAAATGCCTCCTGATACAAAGTATTGGTGTCAATACCTTTTATGGACAGGAAACTAAGGCCCATAAGAGAAATGAATTTTCCAAGATCATGCAGAGAGTAAGTGAAACCCTAGCCACTTGAACTCCAAACCTAGTATTTCTTCTTTGCTGCCCCAGTTGCTGCCTCCCAGGACATGGGAGGTGCTCAATAAATACTTGCACAGTGATTCACTCCCTTTCTCAGGTCCATGGGCTGGTCTCTGACCCCTGGCCAAAGCCAGACCACATGGCCTCACGCCAAGGCAACTGCAGTAGGCTTCACTCTGGTCCTGATTCTCTCCCTATCTATCTATCTTAGGCTCACAGAACGCCAGCACTGAAAGAGAACTTCAGGGGTCATGGAGAACAGCTGTTCCCAAATGCCAGACCCTGACTGCTGCTAGCCCTTGACTGGTCATTTTTGCTAGTCAGTGGTGAATAATACCAATTGGGAAGATGAAATCCTTATTATTAACAATACTATGAATAATTGATTGGTAAAGAGATCGCGTGTCCTAGTAGCTCACTTTGCTTTTCTTGGGCAAGCTCCAATATTCTACACACGTAACATTACTGTGAGAAAAACATCGATCTGTGCCACTATGCTGA
The DNA here is from genome assembly GCA_006410675.1 of Oreotragus oreotragus. Classification (NCBI taxonomy): domain Eukaryota; kingdom Metazoa; phylum Chordata; class Mammalia; order Artiodactyla; family Bovidae; genus Oreotragus; species Oreotragus oreotragus. The sequence continues at coordinate 38,640 of SJYX01009329.1, read as the reverse complement.
TCCTTAAGCAAAGACTGAACGAGAGACAGACCACACAGGGCAGCCACTACCCAGGCAGCGTCTATTTCCCTCTGAACACTCCCTAAGTGAAAAGTTGGCTCAGTCGTGGCCGACTCTTTGCGACCCCCTGGACTGAAGCCTACCAGGCTCCTCCATCCATGGGAGTTTCAAGGCAAGAGTACTGGAGTGGGGTGCCATTGCCTTCTCCATCATTACTCCCAGACATAACCAATTAGATTATATCTTCTTATTTTCAATAAGCAGTCAGCACTTCTCAAATAATGCAGAACATTGATTTCCAGGTATTTATCTCTGTATGCTATTTATCCAAATAGATTTATACTGGAACTGAGCACTTTAGAAATGTATTAATAGCAAAAATACATGAAACACTCGTAATTGGACCACATATGGCCTCCTTGTCTTCTATGTAGATACACTCACTCATTCATTAAGTCCCTACTCTTGTGTTTTTGAGCCAGAAGACTGTTGAGAAGACAGAGCCTGGAAGCCAGACTAAAACAGTTTCGAGAGGATGTGGGTAGGAGTACTGATGAGGCTGGAGAGCTGAGATCAGGCTTTGCTTTATTACTGAGGTCGTGCCCAAGCTTCACCCAATCCCCAGCCTCTCCATACAGGAAAGATCCAGAGACGCGGGCTTTCATGCGGATCCTGGAATCCCTTTATCATTCAACCAGCAAAGTGGCCACAGCTTCATGCATACAGACTGGCCTCCAGTGAGGTCTTAGCTACAGAAGTACTGCCAGGACCCCCAGGTTCAGAACAGTTAAGGAAGTAGTTGAGTCCTTTATTCATTTTTTCCAACTGCAAACATTTCAGGTGAATGCAAAGAGAAGGAAGAGGCCAGATCTTTGGGAGTTAACTTCATGTGCTGGACCACAGAGAAAAAAAGAGGAATGGGTTGGAGCTTGTGCAGTAGAGGAAACCTCAGATTTCACCCAGTTTCAAGCATGATTCTTCAATCATATGTCTAAATTAGGAGAACTTCTTATTCTAGAGTTCATATTTATCTTAAAAATTTGAGTTAGACAAAATGCTATCTGGGATTTGAAGCTTAAACTAAGAGAACTAGCTCTCTTTACCTAGGTGTCTCATCTGTACACATGGGGCGGGGTAGGGGGGGCGCACTGCCTGATAGAGGCTGGAGTTGACCAAATAACCTTTCAGTTCAGTTCAGTCGCTCAGTTGTGTATGACTCTTTGCGACCCCATGAATCGCAGCACGCCAGGCCTCCCTGTCCATCACCAACTCCCGGAGTTCACTCATACTCACGTCCGTCGAGTCCATGATGCCATCCAGCCATCTCATCCTCTGTCGTCCCCTTCTCCTCCTGCCCCCAATCCCTCCCAGCATCAGAGTCTTGTCCAATGAGTCAGCTCTTCGCATGAGGTGGTCAAAGTACTGGAGTTTCG
>SJYX01009328.1:131739-169119 GCA_006410675.1 Oreotragus oreotragus | reverse complement strand
GAGAATGGAATGGCTACCCACTCCAGTATTCTTGCCTGGAGAACCCAATGGACAGAGGAACCTGGCAGGCTACAGTCCATGGGGTTGCAAAGAGCTGGATATGACTCAGTGACTAACACTTTCACTTTCATAGCATTTGTGGATCACATACCTTCATAGCTAATATGTTGTGCTTGGAACAGTGCTTGGAGATGGGTGTGTGGGAGTTTATTAGGGAATGTGCCTTAAATTCTCAACAAGTGCAACTAAAGGAAGGAGGAAGGTTTGAGCAGAGCCAGACATTGTGATGAAATCTTAACAAAGCTTCTGTGGGAACCACCCCTGAGTTGGGGCGGGAGGTCAGTGGTCTTGGTTTTTTTTTTTTTAATTTTTATTTCTACTTTATTTTACTTTACAGTACTGTATTGGTTTTGGCATACATTGACATGAATCCACCACGGGTGTACATGAACTCCTAAACATGAACCCCCCTCCCACCTCCCACCCCACATCATCCCTCCAGATCATCCCCAGGCACCAGCCCCAAGCATCCTGCATCCTGCATCGAACATAGACTGGCGATTCGTTTCTTACATGATAGTATACATATTTCAATGCTATTCTCCCAAATCATCCCACCCTCTCCCTCTCCCTCTCCTTCTCCCTCAGAGTCCATATGTCCGCTCTACACATCCTGTCTCTTATACACATCTAGATGTGTATAAGAGACAGCAGCAGGGTCCTATGGGACCTTTCTGGGACAGATCCCCTGCCCCATGTCCTCTGCCTACCTATAAAAAACCTTTAGCCAAAAAATAAATTTAATCAGAGAAATCAGATTATGTATAAATGAAGGAAAACAGTCAAATAAAACAAATTAAAAATAGTTTAGCCATTAAACAAAGTCGAGGACATTTAGTTCCTCCTCAAGGGCTTTAGATTGTATTCTGAGCCATATCCTTCACGATGCTTTACAGATACTAAAACTCTAACTAGGTGCAAGAATTTAATTATGTGATGACCAACTTGTAGGTATGGCATAAATTGCTACAGTTCTGAGAACTGGCCTCAGAGAAATGGGAACAAATTGACCCTGGAACTGAAGATGAATTGCACTTAAAACAATCAAGATGACACTGATCAGACCACCATATGACTAATTTCAATATGACTATCAGAGCTAACTTTGGTATTCTACATTTAAACCCAGATCCCTGCCTGTGCACCCTTGAAATCTCCCTTTAAAAACTCCTCCTCCTGGTGAACAAGAGGGAGTTTGGTTCTTTGGGACATGAGTCCACCTTCTCCCCAGGATTGCTGCCTCCCTCAGTAAAGGTATCTTTCCTTTTACCCAACACTTGTCTCTTGGTATTGGATTCTTGAGCAATGAAGAGCTGAACCTGAGTTCAGTAACAGACGGAGTCAGTGTTCACGTCCTCTTCCATCTGAACTGGACNAAAAAAAAAAAAAAAAAAAAACACCACTGTGACAAAATTCTGGTAATTGTTGATCTAGTAAAGTACATTGTATGTATTAGTCTTTGAGTCTTTCTGTGGACTTTGACATTTTCAAAACTATAAAATCAGGGGAAAAGTAAGAAATCTTTTCTTGTTGAAGTGTCTGGCACTTGGCTTCTTATTTATCTGCAAACCTGTTAAAACAGAAAAGGTGAACAACATGGCCTGAATGGGAACAAATAAGTCAAACACTAAATACACACCCTAATTTTTTAATAAGTCAAGCAGGAATTAGTAGAGGGAGATCTCTGGGTTTTAATATAAAGTGAAGTCGCTCAGTTGTGTCCGACTCTTTGAGACCCCTTGGACTGTAGCCTACCAGGCTCCTCTGTCCATGGGATTTTCCAGGCAAGAGTACTGGAGTGGGTTGCCATTTAAACACCACTTAATTTTCAATGAAATTTTAGAGGAATTAAATACATGATGTGTGAGCACTTAGAAAGGACAAGAGCAACCATTAGGAGATGACATATTTATGAAGAATTTTTGTTGTTCATCTGCTAAGTCACGTACAACTCTTTGTGACTCCATGGACTGCAGCATGGCAGGCTTCCCTGTCTTTTACCGTCTCTTGGAGTTTGCTCAGATTCATGTCCATTGAGTCGCAGATGCTATCTAACCATCTCATCCTCTGCCATCTTCTCCTTTTGTATTCAATCTTTCCCACATCGGGTTTTGTTTTTTTTTCCCCAGTGAGTTGGCTGTTTGCATCAGGTGGCCAAAGTGTTAGAACTTTAGCTTTAGCATCAGTCCTTCCAATGAAAATTCAGGGTTGTTTTCCTTTAGGATTTACTGGTTTGATTTCCTTGCAGTCCGAGAGACTCTCAAGAGTCTTCTCCAGCACCATAATTCAAAGGTGTCAATTCTTCAGTGCTCAGCCTTCTTTATGATCCAGTTCTCACATCTGTACATGACTACTAGAAAAAACCATAGCTTTGACTATATGGACCTTTGTTGGCAAAATGATGTGTTTGCTTTTTAATATGTTGTCTATATTTTCTGTGAAGAATAGTCATGCAAAACACCTTTCCCAGAGGGGAATCAAAGATACAATTTAATTGCAACAGAGTATTTGAAAAAGTCAATCATTTTGGTATTGTGATTAAAATGGAAAATAAAAAGTGGATGATTAGCTGAGTTTTCCTTCCCATTCTTCATTCCTTCATCCCTTCACTCATTCATTCAGTATTAATCATGTGTTCAGCACTGCAGAGACAACTACCCTATTAGAATGAATGAACACATTACTGTCAACTCAGGCCTAAAGGAAATTTCTAAGTTTCTAAAGTGTGCTCTAGGACCAAATCATCAGGATCACATGCAGTGCTTGTTAGACATGCACATCTGAAGTCCCATTCCACACTTACTGAGTTAAAATTTCCAGAAATGAGACTTGGCAATCTGCATGTTTAACAAATGTTCCAGATAATTCTTTTGTACAATAAAATCTGAGAGCCATACCAAAGTTCTCTGTTCTCTTTACTGAAATCTTAAATATATTAATCAGTAAGTTAGGTGGATTCCAAGTTGGAGTAAAAATTGACAAACCATATTAAAGAATCAAACTTGAAAAAGACCTTGACAAAGGAGAAAGGTGGAATGAAATTAATGATATACAACTTAATAGGGTTAAATGTTAAGTTCTGCATCTAAGTTCAAAGAATCAACTACTTAAATACAAGGTGGAAAAGCTCTGGACTGACAGCAGTTCGCTAGAAAAGATATAAAGTTCAGTGAGAGTCAAAAATGTGGTATTATTAAAAAAAAAACTAACGCAAATTTTAGTATGCATTAATAGAAACTGGAATTAAGGAAGGGAGGGGGAGGGTTACACTCATATTTTGCATTGGCAAAGCACATCAATTTCAAGATATTTAAACACTTGTTTTTTAAAAAGTCATTGTCAAACTAGAGTTTGCCCAAGGGAAGGTGACTAGGTCACAAAGAGTCTTAAGATCACATCAATGAAGACTCAAGAAGTAGAATGTATCTCATATAGAAAAGTGAAGATTTACTTCTTCATGATAGCTGACTTTGTGGGGTTGGAAAGCTATCAGTTGAGGAAAGAATTGATTTTTTTTTCATATGATTCTACAGGAAAAACCTGGGAACATTGGGGCAAAGTTATAGAAAAGCTATTTTTGGTATAATGTAAAAAAGAATTATCTAAGAGTTGGAGGGCTCTATATACGGTATTAGCTGTTCCCTTTAGAGATAGTGAGTTCCCGAAGTAGGTTAAAGCATCTGTCACAGACATTGTGGAGAGGATTCCAATTAACCAATAAATCAACCAAGGGAGGTCTTGCTCAGACCAATAGTGCTTGTGGGCTGGAAACTAAGGAGTATTGTTAACTCGACCCTCTATAACTAAAATACAAAAAAAAAAAAAAGAAAAAGAAAAAAATTTAATAAATAAGAAAGAATACCTGCATTACCTAGGTGATCTCTTCAAACAATGTTTCTGTTTTTTTTTTTTAATTTCTGTATAAGTTTATCCAGAATGTGTCAATGAATAGGCTTCAGAACTTTATCTTGTTTTATCAGCTGTTAATCCTTCCAAAAGGATCCATTTCTGATATCTTTTATGGAACTCGTTTTGGAAAAGGCAAAAGTCAGAATGCCCATGACATACCTCCACGATCTCCTGCAGAGGAAACCTGATCCTGGTCAACTGACATGATTTTAATCCATAAGCTATTACTCCCCTGACACAACAACAGACAGCCTCCCCAGAAGTGGGAGCTGAACTCGACATGTAAGCTGGCTGGTGCTCTATGGGGCAACTTGGCACAAAATCTGTATCAAAATAGGGTTAATATGATAGTAATAAATTGAAGGAATTATGTTCCCTCTTTCGAAGAGTTTCTCATGTAATACACAAATTGGTTTGAGCATTTGGAAGATGGAACACAAGAAAAGATACCCTGGAAGAAAATGGACTATCAGTTCAGTTCAGTCGCTCAGTCGTGTCCGACTCTTTGCGACCCCAGGAATCACAGCACGCCAGGCCTCTCTGTTCATCACCAACCCCTGGAGTTCACCCAGATTCGTGTCCATTGAGTCAGTGATGCCATCCAGCCATCTCATCCTCGGTCGTCCCCTTCTCCTCCTGCCCCCAATCCCTCCCAGCATCAGAGTCTTTTCCAATGAGTCAACTCTTCACATGAGGTGGCCAAAGTACTGGAGTTTCAGCTTCAGCATCATTCCTTCCAATGAACACCCAGGACTGATCTTTAGGATGGACTGGTTGGATCTACTTGCAGTCCAAGGGACTCTCAAGAGTCTTCTCTAACACCACAGTTCAAAAGCATCAATTCTTTGATGCTCACCTTTCTTCACAGTCCAACTCTCACATCCATACATGACCACAGGAAAAACCATAGCCTTGACTAGACGGACCTTTGTTGGCAAAGTAATGTCTCTGCTTTTCAATATGCTGTCTAGGTTGGTCATAACTTTCCTTCCAAGGAGTAAACGTCTTTTAATTTGATGGCTGCAGTCACCATATGCATTGATTTTGGAGCTCCAAAAAATAAAGTCTGACACTGTTTCCACTGTTTCCCCATCTATTTCCCATGAAGTGAAATGGACTATAAAGGATACAGAAGACCACTGGCTATACTGAAATTATTAGAGAAACCAACAGATATATAAAGGAAAGAATAAACCAAAAGATATTCAAAAGAGTGGAGAGGGTGGCTGGCTGGTGGGAGTAAGGACTGTTGAAGTAGTCCTTCAGTGTTATGTGATGGGCAGAGGATGAAACAGTCTACCGCTAAGGTGACGTCAAGATAATTCATTTGCTAGAGCCATCCTGGGCTTTTTTCAGGTTCACTCTGTTTTTTAAACAATATTCCAATCACCAACAAAACTGTTGTGAAGCTCTTGAGTTTGTCCTTATTTGTGTGTGAATCCTAAGCAGTACTTCTCTGACCTTTCCACTTAACCAAAGAAAAGAAAAGCCTGTGTACTACTAGCAATCTGGGATGGAGTCCATGCAGCTGATTACAAGTTCAACGTTTCTTTGGGGTCTCTTGTTATCTTTATCTTTAAAATTTCGTGAGAAATTTGCATTCTCCTCCTTAATAGAACTGTACTGATTTTTACATAAATATGATGTTCAACCCATTAATTTAAGTTAATATCTTAGGGAGAGATGCCACATATTGTTTCAGTTGCTTCCCATATCTCCTGGCCAGTAACTCTTGTAATCCTTGGAGGTGTGGCGACCTCAGTTGGAGAAACATGGTTGCATGATATACTAATGTTATCTGAGGTTATCTGAGCGACTGGTCCCTGAAGATTCTAATACACGCTTTTAGGGAGGTTTTATTTTTTAGTTGACAGTGAAAGTTTGCGATTTACTATTTCAACTTTGTTGCTAAGGACATTAGTTTGCAACTGGATTTCGTTTGGTTTGATTTTTGCTTTATTTACTTATTTAACTGAAGTAATAGTTGATTTACAGTGGTTCAGATACACAACAAAATGATTCAGTTATATATATACTATATATATATATAAAACTACATGTATATATTTATGCCACGTCCTCAGTTATGTCTGGCTCTTTGCAACCCTGTGGACTGTAGACTGCCAGGCTTTTCTGTCCATGGAATTTTCTAGGCAAGCATACTCGAGTAGGTTGCCATTTTTTCCTTCAGGGGATCCTCCTGACCCAGGGATCAAACCTGCATCTCCTGTGTCTCCTGCATTGCAGGCGGAATCTTTACCCACTGAGCCATCAGGGAAGCTACACACACACACACCCATATTCTTTTTCAGATTCTTTTCTATTATAGGTTATTAGAAAATAATGAATCTAGTGCCCTGTGTTATAAAGTAGGTCCTTGTTGGTTATCTATTGATATTTTATATACAGTAGTGTGTTTCTGTTAATTAAATGCTTTTAGAGATATTAATATGAAAGTGTGTGTGTGTGTGTGTGTGTGTATGCTCCAAAGCACGAGAACCTCTTCTGAATCACAAAAGCGAGGAAGACAGCATTGTAGATATTTTAAATACATGTTAATTTATAATAAAATTAACCACAGGCTACAGAAAAATGGAATTTAATGTTTAAATATAAAAATGTTTATTTGTAGAAATTTTTATATCTTCCTATATATTAAAATAACTATATATTTTTTCTTTAGTCATTGTTGTTTTCCCATGCTTTATTGCACCTGCTAGGCCTGAAAAAAGTCCATCTTCTTTCACATGAAACTTACTGAGGAAATAATAGGGGGAAGAGAGAAAGCTGAAGAATGAGCAATACAAAGAGACAAGGATAGGATTAGACCTAAAACTTGTTCAAGGTGTAGAGTTGCATATAGAGTACTTTTTCTATTACATTTTATTAAAAATTAATTATGTTAAAAATTATGTGCTTTATTTGGTAAAATATTGACAGTTATTACATGTTATTTATTAAAACCCTTATAAGAATTAAAATTTTAAATTAAATATTGACTCCCAATAAACTAAACTTAATAAGTAAGCCTAATATTAATGGTGAAGGATTACAGGAGAAGACATTCATTAAAAGTTTTATACATAAATAACATGTCCAAAGATTATGATTTTCCAAGCCATTTTTTCCCATTTCTAGTGTTTACATTGGAGAAGGCAATGGCATCCCACTCCAGTACTCTTGCCTGGAAAATCCCATGAACAGAGGAGCCTGATAGGCTGCAGTCCATGGGGTCACAAAGAGTCAGACACAACTGAGTGACTTCACTTTCACTTTTCACTTTCATGCATTGGAGAAAGAAATGACAACCCACTCCAGTGTTCTTGCCTGGAGAATCCCAGAGATGGGGGAGCCTGGTGGGCTGCCATCTATGGGGTCGCACAGAGTCGGACACGACTGAAGCGACTTAGCAGCAGCAGCAGTAGTGTCTGCATTCTCTAGAAACTGATGTGTTCTTCCCAGGCACTATTATGTCCAGTAACATTTACTGCGAACTGACTAATGATTGTACTCAACAGTTGAGTTCAGAACCCCTTACTGGATGCCTGCTTGACACAATAACACTAAGACTGGCCCTGTCTGCAGGAGCCCACAACCTGGAAAGAGGGAGGGGTGTGGAAACACATCGTTGCGATGAAGCCTGGTACATGCTAGAGGAGAATGTGTACAGGCATCGAGACAGGAGGCTCAGGAGGGTGTCCACAGACACAGGGTCCCCGGGTAGAATTCTGACATAGTTCTGACTAGGCGGGACTTTGACAGCTGAATATCAGAGAAAAGGAGTCCAAGCAGAAGTATGCAGTGCACACAGATGTGTGAAGCAGCATGGGGTGTTCAGGAGCAGCCATTATTTAAGTGGTCATGGATGGATGCAAGAGCTGGACTGTGAAGAAGGCTGAGCGCTGAAGAACTGATGCTTTTGAACTGTGGTGTTGGAGAAGACTCTTGAGAGTCCCATGGACTGCAAGGAGATCCAACCAGTCCATTCTGAAGATCAGTCCTGGGATTTCTTTGGAAGGAATGATGCTGAAACTGAAACTCCAGTACTTTGGCCACCTCATTCGAAGAGTTGACTCATTGGAAAAGACTCTGATGCTGGGAGGGGTTGGGGGCAGGAGGAGAAGGGGACGACCGAGGATGAGATGGCTGGATGGCATCACTGACTCGATGGACGTGAGTCTGAATGAGCTCCAGGAGTTGGTGATGGACAGGGAGGCCTGGCGTGCTGTGATTCATGGGGTCGCAAAGAGTTGGACATGACGGAGCGACTGAACTGAACTGAACTGGGAGAGGTTAGAGGAAGTGAATTACACAGTAAGTAAGAAAGGAAATGGAATCCACGGTTGATTGTGGTTCCTTCTCTCTATGTGACCATAGGCATATGACCTGATCTCTCTCTACAAGCTTCAGTTTTCTCATTTATGAATTTTTTTCATATAAAATCAAATAAGATAAAGCAATTTAAGATGACGGCAAGAACTGGTTCTGAGCTCTCAAAGCAGACTAGTTGTTCTTGGTGTTTGTGGAGATTGATACAACTGAACACAAAAAAGGGAATGCCAGGCCCGTGACCTCACAGGGACCACCTCAACCTCACTGCCATGCCAGTGTCTGTAAACTGGCAACAACACAAAGGCAGGACTCTGGTGTGTGTGTGTGTTTGTGTGTGTGTGTGTATGTTGACAGACAAGACACAAACAGAAAGACAGACAGAGACTGACCCTGGGAAGCAGGAATTATAATTCTGCATGTGTCTTCTACAGGCTTCCCTGGTGGTTCAAACGGTGAAGAATCTGCCTGAAATGCAGGGGACCGGGTTCAATCTCTGGGTCAGAAAGATCCCCTGGAGAAGGAAATGGCAACCCACTCCAGTACTCTTGCCTGGAGAATTCTTCTATGGACAGAGGAGCCCGGAAGGCTACAGTCCATGGGATCGTGAAGAATCTCTGACACCTCCCATATGATCACAATACTTCATCCACTTTTCATAATAAAATAAATATGTTGTACTGCCCCTTTTCTTCTCATTGTCACAGCTGGCCTGGACAACCACGGAGCTTGTAGGAACTGCACATGGTCCTCTTCCAATCCCTGTTTGACAGATGAACTCCTACAAAAGTGATGCCTGCTACTGCTGCAGCTGCTGCTGCTGCTGCTGCTGCTAAGTCACTTCAGTCGTGTCCGACCCTGTGCTACCCCGTAGACGGCAGCCCACCAGGCTCCCCCGTCCCTGGGATTCTCCAGCCAAGAACACTGGAGTGGGTTGCCATTTCCTTCTCCAATGCATGAAAGTGAAAAGTGAAAGTGAAGTCACTGGGTCATGTCCAACTCTCAGCGACCCCATGGACTGCAGCCCACCAGGCTCCTCTGTCCATGGGATTTTCCAGGCAAGAATACTGGAGTGGGGTGCCATTGCCTTCTCCGAAAGTGATGCCTATTAGAGTGAAATACAATATGCTTCTTTAAAGACCATTTGATTGAGGTTTGATTGACATACAAAGAGCTCTACGTAGTTTGTGTACATCACTTTATGAGTTGGAGATATGTATATATCCATGAAACCATCACCAAAATCTATGGCATAATATCAATATATTCATCATCTCTAAAAGTTTTCTACTGCCTTCTTACTATTTTTAATTTTTGTAATAGCATATAACAGCTACCATCTTAGAAAACTTTTTAAGTATATAATATAGTATCATAAACTATAAGCACTTTGCTTGTAGTAGTAGATCTCTAGGACTTATTTACCTTGTATAACTGAAATTTTGTCAGTTCAGTTCAGCTCAGTCGCTCAGTCTTGTCCAACTCTTTGCGACCCCATGGATACACCAGGCTTCCCTGTCCATCACCAACTCCTGGAGCTTTCTCAAACTCATGTCCATTGAGTTGATGATGCCGTCCAACCATCTCATCCTCTGTCATCTCCTTTTCCTCCTGCCTTCAATCTTTTCCAACATCAGGGTCTTTTCTGATGAGTCAGTTCTTCACATCAGGTGGCCAAAGCATTGGAGCTTCAGCTTTAGCATCAGTCCTTCCAATGAATATTCAAGGTTGATTTCCTTTAGATTGACTGGTTGGATCTCCTTGCAGTCCAAGGGACTCTCTTTGTACCCTTAGACAAATAACTTCCCCATTTCTGCCTCCCCTTAGCCCCAGCAACCACCATTCTACTCTCTGCTCTGTGAGTTTGACTATTTTAGATTCCTCATATAAATGGTATGTGTTGTCCTACTGTGTCTGGCTTATTTCACTTAGCATAATATCTTCCTGGTTCATCCATATTGTCACAAATGGCAGGATTCTCTTCTTCTTTAAGGCTGAAAAATGTTCCATTGTATACCATATTTTCTTTATCTATTTATCTGTTGATGGACATTTACATTGTATTTGCATTGCACCCATCCCTTGGCTATTGTAAATAACACTGCAATGAGCATGGGAGTGCTGATATCTCTTTGAGATCCTGATCTTAATTCCTTTGAGAATGTATCCAGAAGTGAAATTGCTGGATCATATAGTATTTTTTTTCCTACTTTTGGAGGAACCTTCAAACTAATTTCCAGAGTGGTTATGAAAAATTTACATTCCTTTCAACAGTGTACAGGGTTCTTTTTCTCCATGATATACTCAGTAAGAGTCCTCACATCAAAGTTCAACTGCACATCGTTCTAGTTTTTGATTGGGAAGACACTTGGAATTCATTTATCTGAAAGTCAGTTTCCCTAAACATTGCCCTCAAACCTGTCTATCTTTCTCTGCTCCCAATGCTAGTCAGTGAGAGCGTCATTATACACCCAGAGCTCATGCCAGCAGCATGGAAGTCATTCTTGATCCTTCCTGTGTCCAATCAGTCGTCAAGTCCCAGTAAATCTAACTGCAAATCATCAAACCTGTCTTCCTCCTTCCACTTCTGCTTTGGCTTCCTCAGTTCAGTCCTTATTTTTGTTATGTTCTCACGAGACTTAATTGTGAAAGCCCTTATGTCTTCCTACATCTGACAGAGCCATGGTGGCAGAGATGTAACCTTACACAGCTCTGCTTAAAGCCCTTTCAGGGCACTCTACTGTCCACAAAGTGAGGACAAGACAGGGTGGCCACGGTCCTACCTGCTCTGACCCTGCCTCCCGCTTTATTTCCCACCTCACAACCCTCCACATTTCGTGCTGATTAAACCAAGTTCCTGATTGTTTCCCAGAAAACCTCTTCCAAGACTTCATACCTTTGCACCTACAATTTTCTATACTTTGCCACTCAAAATATGGACCATGGACCAGCAGCATCAACATCATCCAAGAGCTTATTACTGAATTAGAATCCATGTTTTAACAAAATCTCCAGGTGATTCTATTCACATTAAAATTTTAGAGTACTGCCTAGAATTCTTTTTCCACCTACTTTGCCCAAGTCACTGGTTCTCACCCTAGAGATGGAATGTCCCCATTTTATATATTTTTAAAAGGTATCCTGCTTTTTATTATCTTGCAACAAATGCTGTAGATAATGTATCTACACTCATAATTTTTAAAAATCCAAAATAATACTTCTTTAACTGTAATAAGAAAAAATGCAAGTAGTATGGAATAAAATGGATGTTTCTGCACATATATGCTTGGGCACACCTACACTCAAAGACATAACAAATGTTTGCCTAGACCCACAGGGGTGTACAAATGAACCGATTCAAGTGTATTGTTTCAGAGACACAAATGCCAAGAGCAATGAGACAGTCACCGGTATGACTTTTCAGGCTGGCGAATGACTCTTGGCAAAATTCCAAAATGAACAGAACACAATCTTTCTTTGACTCATAAGGGAGTTGTATTCCTGGAAATGCACTTTTTATTAAAACTGGGTAAAGCATACTTTGTGTTTACATGTGACATGAGTTGGATATTAGGCTCAGACAATTGTAACCAAATTTTCACCCAGACAAATGTCTGGTGGGACACTCAAATGTCGTGTTGGATGCAGGATGAGTCTTTGTGAGTAGGATCAAATCATGCATAGCAGAACATCTAGCATTTCTGGCCTTCATCCACTAAATGCCTCCTATCAGTGACCAATGGTAACACCCCCTAAGGTTCTCAAACTCTTGAAGGGAGCAATATCTGATCTGCTGAGAACTTTTAGCCAACTTGACCCACTCTAGAGCTTCCTTCAAGCCTTGATCATTCTCACCACAGTCTCCTTCTCCAGTCCTGGTGCTTCCTGGCTCTTTCCTTCCACAGTCCTTAGCTCTCTTGAATGTAGTGCTGGCCCAACCTCCATTAGTGTGGGAGAGCATGTGTATAGGGCAGGAATGCCTATCGATCACCTTCATACTTGCCCAGGGAATCACACAATCTGAAATTGAATAAATGTTCAAAAACATTGCTGAAAAAATGACTTTAAAAACAAAAAAAACAAAAATAAAAAGAACAATAGAGCTCTAAGAGCATGCAGATTGAAGATTAGAGATATAGTCATCCATAACAACGAAGTGTTACCTAATATATCTACTTTATCCTGACATGATAAAAAATAACACGCTTCTCAAAAAGGCAATTTGAANTTGACTGGTTGGATCTCCTTGCAGTCCAAGGGACTCTCTTTGTACCCTTAGACAAATAACTTCCCCATTTCTGCCTCCCCTTAGCCCCAGCAACCACCATTCTACTCTCTGCTCTGTGAGTTTGACTATTTTAGATTCCTCATATAAATGGTATGTGTTGTCCTACTGTGTCTGGCTTATTTCACTTAGCATAATATCTTCCTGGTTCATCCATATTGTCACAAATGGCAGGATTCTCTTCTTCTTTAAGGCTGAAAAATGTTCCATTGTATACCATATTTTCTTTATCTATTTATCTGTTGATGGACATTTACATTGTATTTGCATTGCACCCATCCCTTGGCTATTGTAAATAACACTGCAATGAGCATGGGAGTGCTGATATCTCTTTGAGATCCTGATCTTAATTCCTTTGAGAATGTATCCAGAAGTGAAATTGCTGGATCATATAGTATTTTTTTTCCTACTTTTGGAGGAACCTTCAAACTAATTTCCAGAGTGGTTATGAAAAATTTACATTCCTTTCAACAGTGTACAGGGTTCTTTTTCTCCATGATATACTCAGTAAAAGTCCTCACATCAAAGTTCAACTGCACATCGTTCTAGTTTTTGATTGGGAAGACACTTGGAATTCATTTATCTGAAAGTCAGTTTCCCTAAACATTGCCCTCAAACCTGTCTATCTTTCTCTGCTCCCAATGCTAGTCAGTGAGAGCGTCATTATACACCCAGAGCTCATGCCAGCAGCATGGAAGTCATTCTTGATCCTTCCTGTGTCCAATCAGTCGTCAAGTCCCAGTAAATCTAACTGCAAATCATCAAACCTGTCTTCCTCCTTCCACTTCTGCTTTGGCTTCCTCAGTTCAGTCCTTATTTTTGTTATGTTCTCACGAGACTTAATTGTGAAAGCCCTTATGTCTTCCTACATCTGACAGAGCCATGGTGGCAGAGATGTAACCTTACACAGCTCTGCTTAAAGCCCTTTCAGGGCACTCTACTGTCCACAAAGTGAGGACAAGACAGGGTGGCCACGGTCCTACCTGCTCTGACCCTGCCTCCCGCTTTATTTCCCACCTCACAACCCTCCACATTTCGTGCTGATTAAACCAAGTTCCTGATTGTTTCCCAGAAAACCTCTTCCAAGACTTCATACCTTTGCACCTACAATTTTCTATACTTTGCCACTCAAAATATGGACCATGGACCAGCAGCATCAACATCATCCAAGAGCTTATTACTGAATTAGAATCCATGTTTTAACAAAATCTCCAGGTGATTCTATTCACATTAAAATTTTAGAGTACTGCCTAGAATTCTTTTTCCACCTACTTTGCCCAAGTCACTGGTTCTCACCCTAGAGATGGAATGTCCCCATTTTATATATTTTTAAAAGGTATCCTGCTTTTTATTATCTTGCAACAAATGCTGTAGATAATGTATCTACACTCATAATTTTTAAAAATCCAAAATAATACTTTAACTGTAATAAGAAAAAATGCAAGTAGTATGGAATAAAATGGATGTTTCTGCACATATATGCTTGGGCACACCTACACTCAAAGACATAACAAATGTTTGCCTAGACCCACAGGGGTGTACAAATGAACCGATTCAAGTGTATTGTTTCAGAGACACAAATGCCAAGAGCAATGAGACAGTCACCGGTATGACTTTTCAGGCTGGCGAATGACTCTTGGCAAAATTCCAAAATGAACAGAACACAATCTTTCTTTGACTCATAAGGGAGTTGTATTCCTGGAAATGCACTTTTTATTAAAACTGGGTAAAGCATACTTTGTGTTTACATGTGACATGAGTTGGATATTAGGCTCAGACAATTGTAACCAAATTTTCACCCAGACAAATGTCTGGTGGGACACTCAAATGTCGTGTTGGATGCAGGATGAGTCTTTGTGAGTAGGATCAAATCATGCATAGCAGAACATCTAGCATTTCTGGCCTTCATCCACTAAATGCCTCCTATCAGTGACCAATGGTAACACCCCCTAAGGTTCTCAAACTCTTGAAGGGAGCAATATCTGATCTGCTGAGAACTTTTAGCCAACTTGACCCACTCTAGAGCTTCCTTCAAGCCTTGATCATTCTCACCACAGTCTCCTTCTCCAGTCCTGGTGCTTCCTGGCTCTTTCCTTCCACAGTCCTTAGCTCTCTTGAATGTAGTGCTGGCCCAACCTCCAGTAGTGTGGGAGAGCATGTGTATAGGGCAGGAATGCCTATCGATCACCTTCATACTTGCCCAGGGAATCACACAATCTGAAATTGAATAAATGTTCAAAAACATTGCTGAATAAATGACTTTAAAAACAAAAAAAACAAAAATAAAAAGAACAATAGAGCTCTAAGAGCATGCAGATTGAAGATTAGAGATATAGTCATCCATAACAACGAAGTGTTACCTAATATATCTACTTTATCCTGACATGATAAAAAATAACACGCTTCTCAAAAAGGCAATTTGAAATTAATATCATGTTTTTTTTTTTCACACTAATGTATTGAGCAGAACACTTGGACCCTCAGGAAATTTACCACTAAAAAATACACTCCTTTATATAGTTCGAACTAGTGTATAGAATAGGTCTTAAATATATTTTTACTTTTAGGGTGGGTTGCGGAGATGGTGGTAAAAAATTAAAATGAAAATACTTCTGACAGCTGTAATATTTAGGAATTACAACAAGGCATACATTTGCCTGGTTCACTGTCCCAGCATATGCCACAGCTCTTGGCATGTCCAGGCATGTAGTAAGTGCTTGTGGAATGAATTAATGCATGCATACATAAATGCATTAATTTGGTCTCTATTTCCATTTGCTCCAAGGCTTGGAATTTCTATTAAAATTACTAAGCTTTAAGGAAAGAAAACATATTAAGGAAAACAACCGAGAAGGGTTTTCCTTCCCATTCTGTAGTGAATGCAGCCTTTGAGGCACTGAGGACATCCGGTCAGGGAACGCTGTGACCTCTGGAACCTAGCACAAAGGTGGCCTTCTTTGTTTTCCTCCTGTTCATTGGTTTCAGAAGCTGGTGCCAGCTGAGTCTAGATGGTGCGAGCTTTACACTTGAATGAAACACTCCCTGCCCTCTGTTCTGGGAGCTCCACTCTGCTGCCTCCATCTGCTGCTCTGATAAATGCTCATATTTTAAATATATTACTATCAGCTCACTCTCAAAGTGGTTTGCCAGCTCCCCACACAGCAAACAACCCCACTGGCACCGAGCCACTTCTTGGGTGGAAAGAATTTGGGCAGACAGAGGATACATCTCCCAGGGAGGAGAGAAAAGAGGGAGGAAATTGCCTGCAGAAGCTAGTGGCAAAGACCACGTCTGTGTCCTGAGGGTCCCCAGGGGAAGTCGGGATCAGCGCCCGGCTCCCGGGTGTCTATGGAGAGGGTGAGTGGGTCTGAAGTGTGGCCATTCTGAGAGTGGAGCCGAGGTGAAGTCGAAGAAGATGTTTTGCTTTTTCTCTGAAAACAAATTGAACATTCTTAGCCTGGTCGGCTGACAACCCTCCATTATGAGTAACCTCCAGGAAACTAAGATACACAGGAATCTGCCTCCAGCTCTCAAAGCCTCCGCAGCACGCACACCATTCATGCTACTCTTCCAAGTGCTCTGCTAGTTTCAGCTGGCAGTTGCTCCCTTTCAGTGTGCCTGCCTTCCAGCAACTGATCTCAAGCTAGCGTAATCATCAACTGCATTTGGGAAAGTGGAGTAATACAGAGTGGAAGGTCTCTCTGAAGAACACAGTTAGCATACAAGCCACTAGGGTAGCTGTTTATTCTCTCACGGTTGTGGAATCATAGAATATGAGGACTGGACGGAGAGCTAGAGGGAACTGAAGGCCCAATTCCTTTATCCTAACGGCATCTCGCATTTCCACTTCCCAAACTGACTCCTGATACCCTCCTCTCAGTCCTACACCAAACCTCCCCACTGGGTTTACTCCCTTTATTTCAGTAGTGGTGACTGTTTATCCACTTGCTCAAGCAAAATGCCTTAGAGTCATCTTTGGTTTCTCTCGTCACTTTCCTTGGTTTCTCTCACACCCCACATCTGGTCTGACAGCAAGTCCTGAGGGCACTTCAGAATGTAGCCAATATCTGATATAACTTCACTGCTTCAACCTGGTCCAATCCACCTTCATCTCTCCTGTGCATTATTGCAACAACACAAGGATCTGCTGCTGCTGCTAAGTCGCTTCAGTCGTGTCCGACTCTGTGTGACCCCAGAGACAGCAGCCCACCAGCCTCCCCCATCCCTGGGATTCTCCAGGCAAGAACACTGGAGTGGGTTGTCATTTCCTTCTCCAATGCATGAAGGGGAAAAGTGAAAGTGAAGTTGCTTAGTCGTGTCCGACTCTTAGCAACCCCATAGACTGCAGCCCACCAGGCTCCTCCGTCCATGGGATTTTACAGGCAAGAGTACTGGAGGGCGGTGCCATTGCTTTCTCCACCCCCACCCCCTGCCCTTCCTCAAATAAGCCAGACAGATTCCTGATGCAGGATTTTGCATTTTTTTACTCTCCCCTCTGCTGGAAATGATCTCCTCATGGACACCTGTGGGGCTTCCTTACTCCTCACTCAAGTGTCACCTCCAGTGAGCCATCTCTGACCATATTATTTAAAATGGGGATTCCTCCCCAGCCCCTCACTGCTTTCTTCTTCTCCAGGCTCCTATCAGCATTTAACCTATCATGCTTTCCTTATGCATTGTGTCTGTTGTCTCTCCCCACACCCCATACCCCTTCTCACTAAAATGCAAGCTCTTTAAGGTCTCAGTTCTGTCCCATCTGCTGTTCTCATACACTCACAGTGGCTAGGCGTGTACTAGATATTCAATAAATATTTGTGAATAGCTAAATAAATCCCTGGAAATAGTGATGCTACAGCAAATGTGAAATGTACCAGTGTCTCAGCAAGGGTTTCTACAAACACACCTGCCTGGGAAAGAATCTCTAGGAGTAGCTGGCTGAAATGACCTGTGGACTCGGGAGGCCACCTTATTTCCCATGCTCCTTTTTTTCATCTTGTTTCTTACCATGTAAATAATGTCCTCATGCTATTCCTTGAGCCTATGGCTATAGTTCCTATAGTATTTTCATTCTCACTCTGTCTTCCCTGGTGGCTCAGATAGTAAAGAATCTGCCTGCAATTCAGGAAACCAGGGTTCCCTGCGTTGGGAAGATCCCCTAGAGAAGTGAATGGCAACCCACTCCAGTATTCTTACCTGGAAAATCCCATGGACAGAGGAGCCTGGCGGGCTATAGTCCATGGGGTCACCGAGTTGGACATGAATGAGAGGCTTTCACTTTCACTGTAGTCTTTTCCACCTATTGTTATTAAAACATATCTCTCTGGCTTCTATTACCAAAAGACTCTGGCCTGTTCTTTTCTAAGCTGATAAACTCATTAAAGCCCAAATATTAATGAATAATAATGTTTCCACCACCTAGAAAATAATTTGCATTTAAACAGCTTTCAGTGCCTGAATCCAAAGATGCCAGTGATGTGGGAATTCCCAGCAAGCAAAAGGTCTGGGCCATCTGGGGTCGTCACAGAGAGGGCTCTAGAGCAAAATCAAATCCCAGTCCACGGGCAGCTGTCCATTTACCTCTACAGGGTGAATCCAGCTGTGTGTATCCCCATCAGAGTGTGTGTGTGTGTGTGTGTGTGTGTGACACACAGATAGACAGAGCATCAATTAGACGCACTGAGAATATCTTAACTTGCATGGAAACGAGCCTGTCACTTGTGATATATACCCACACTTGCACATATTACTATCGATTCCTTCCCTTCGTGATTTGATAGCTTTTCATCTAGCTTACAGTTCCACTGGCACAAAGCCACTTCTTGGGAAGGGAAAAGAAGCTGGATCAGCATAGACTCAACTCCTCAAAGAGGGGAGATGGGGAAAGACGAGATGACTTTTAGAGCACAAACCACAAGCATGTTCAGTTGGCCTTCTGGGGCTGAATTTACCATGCTCCAAAACAGAGTGAGGGTTCTAAGAGTGGAAGGAGGAAGAGCATGAGAAACACAATCTTTTCACCAAAAAGTCACAAAAAATGAAATTCCTAGTTCACAAGATTTGGGGCTGTGCCAGGAAACCAGTGGAGTTTCTCTGGCATTCCAGTACTGCCAACAAAATTAAGAGAACCATCAAAACAACTGGAGGGGAACGTGAAAGCGAAAGTGAAGTCACTCAGTCACGTCCGACTCGTTGTGACCCCATGGACTGTAGCCTACCAGGCTCCTCTGTCCATGGGATTTTCCAGGCAAGAGTACTGGAGTGGATTGCCATTTCCTTCTCCAGGGGATCTTCCCGACCCAAGGACTGAACCTGGGTCTCCCACATTGTAGACAGATGCTTTACCGTCTGAGCCACCAGGGAACATACCCATTAGCAAACTGATTCATCTGTCCAGAGCCCTTCTCTTGCCTCCAGAGGCATATCCCCTGGACAAAAATGTCACTTACCCCTTAGTGATAGAGAAGGTTAAGGCGCGCCCTGTACCTTAGTTTCCAGAACCTACTCCAGGTGGTCTAGCCAGTGTAGTTGTTAAACACCTCATTTTCTTTTGAATTACGATAGAGTCTGATTTTTTTCTCTCCTACTTTACATGCTGCCCTGTGGTACCTCTGAATTTGTCATCTGATGTAAAGGGTACTGATGTGTCCTTCCTCCAGGGAATCCCCCGGTTTTATTCACTTCATTTTCTAGGCAAAGAAGCACAATTATGTAACCATATGGAACTTTTCTGCATTTTTATCAAAACGGCATCTTGTATGTGGAAACTCAGAAGAGATTAGCACAGATTTCAGGTCCTAAGTGCCCTGATGGACACACAGGAAAGGCTATTGGTAAACCACAACAAATCCCATTTCTAAATCCACTCAATCTAGCACTAAAGAGATCCTCAAGCTACTTGGAAGTACACATGTGTTTCTTTCGGAAAGGGGCAGAGTATGAGCTCCCTCACCATGAGATATCAGAGGAAGCCTGCTCCCAAGGTGAGAGACACTGCTCTTGTGGCTTAGGTGATTCTGTCTCCAGGGCACCCCCGCAGCCCGGCTACACCTGTGACCTAATGCCCAGTGGCCGGGAGGTAACCTCGGGCATTTTGCATTTGCTGTAGGCTACCTGCGTTAACGCAGGGGATTTCCACTGTCCTACATGTGGGACTTCCCACCAAATCGAAGGGGACAGAGGAGCGGATGATGTTTTTACCAAGATGGATGGCCTCCGAGGCAGGCCACCTGGCTTCTGAGAGCAAGCCCTAAGTTGCTGGCTCTCAGATTCTCACATGCGCCAGCACCTCCTTGAAGACTCCCCAGAACACAGATTCCTAGGCCTCCCACCGGAGTTTCTGGGGTAAGGTCCAAGAATTTGCATGTCAATCAGTTCCCAAGTGTTGCGGCAGCTGCCAATTCAGATACCAAGCTTGGAGAACTGTCCTTCTAAGTACAGTGTTTTGATAAGTTTTACTTTTTCTCCTGCTATTGGGGTTCATGGAACCTGTGATTGGGGGAAAGCAATAGAAATTTCAGCTACAGCAGCAGGGGGCGTGTGGTGCCTTCAGGTCCAGGCTGCCATTCAAGACACACGGATAAGTGAGAGTAAAAGCACATGGAGTTAGTCAACCTTTCTCATGATTCCAAATATATACATCTGTCTTGTCTGGCAGTCTGATCCTAGTTTATCCACTTCACTTTCAAAGCTCATCTGATGATAGTTTGAGTCTCTGATCCATGCCCATAGCAAATAGGCCAGTATTAGAGAAAAACTGCTGCTGCTGCTGCTAAGTCACTTCAGTCGTGTCCGACTCTGTGTGACCCCATAGACGGCAGCCCACCAGGCTCCCCCGTCCCCAGGATTCTCCAGGCAAGAACACTGGAGTGGGCTGCCATTTCCTTCTCCAATTAGAGAAAAGCAGGTTGGCCTAAAAGTAGAACTCATGTAGCATCAATAAACAAACTTCACGAGGCCAAGAGTCTTGAGTCGTTTTGTGTCATGGTGGTAGTAGGTCTGGGAAGAGCACACTGAGGGAGTCCTGGTTTTGGTGGAGAACAAAGGTTCCTCAGCAGACATTCCTAGCTGCTGCAGGTGGGGAACTCTTCTGAAACTGGAGGTGAGACTGTCAGCCTGAAATATACACAGTTCCTCTGCAGCTAATTTCAAAGAACACCCACGTGCTCTAGCCTTCATTCTTTTTTTTTCTTTTCTTTCTAGAAAACTTGCTCCTCTAAGGATACAAAAGGCTGTCTTTAAAATCTTTCTCTTGGGACTTCCCTGGTGGCCCAGTAGTTAAGGATACACCTTGCAATGCAGGGGATGTCGTTTCAATCCCTGGTGGGAAACTAAGAACAATGTGCTGCAGAGCAATTAAGTCTGTGACTACCGAGCTCCAGAGCCTGCATGCTGCAGCTAGACAGTCCATGAGCTGGAATGAAGATTCCATGTGCCACAACTAAGGCACAGTGCAGCCAAATACATAAACAAATAAAATATAAGATAAATAAAATATAAGATACAATAATAAAAGGTAAGATAAATAAATAAAAGATAAGATAAATAAAATATAAAATAAATAGATAAAATAAGACCTTTCTCTTTTTACACCTTGGCCCCCAAAGAGGAAGGATAAGCAGTAAAATGTTGCCAGTGGAGTTGGGACTAACAGAAAGAGTGAGCCTGCAAAAGTCCTTTTGGGTAATGCCAGTATTCAAGGGCGTTCTTTATTAGGTAAGGTAGGGAATGGGGGAGCCGCATTAGCTGCTGGAAATACCTGTGAAGGGCTTGACGGTGTCATTAAACCCTTCAGATGTGATCCCTTCTGGAGAGATGACACATTTATTTCTATTCCTATTGTGCTTCCTTTGTAGGTCAGCTGGGGCACCACTCTGCTGCATCTTCACTCCGGGACCCAGGCTGAGCGAGCAGCCACTGTCGGGAGGGCTGCTGATTGCCCTGGGGGAGGGGAAGAGAGAGTGGCAAACCCCATGCTCAGATCGGACACGCTTTACTGGCTCTACTGAGTTGAATAGCGCCTGCATGCGTGCTCACTAGTTCAGTCCTGTCCGACTCTCTGGGATCCCATGGTATCCCCTCCCAATTCACGTCCCATCCTGGTACCTCAGAATGTGCCCTATTCGGAAGGAAGGCCTTTTCATATGTATCCAGTTAAGAATCCGGAGATGACATCATACTAAATTTAGGTTGGGCCCTGAATCTAACAATGGTGTCCTCATAAGAAGAGAGGACACAGACAGAGCGGAAGGCCGCGTGAGGGTAGAGGCAGAGCGTGAAGTGTTGCCACCAGTAGTGGCAGGGTCTACCAGAAGCTTTCCCGGCATCTCAGCTGGGAAAGAATCTGCCTGCAGTGCAAGAGACCCTGGTTCGACTCCTGGGTCAGGAAGTTCCATTGGAGAAAGGAAAGGCTACCCACTCCAGTATTCCGGCCTGGAGAATCCCATGGACTGTATAGTCCATGGGGTCACAAAGAGTCAGACACAACTGAGCGACTTTCACAGAAGCTAGGAAGAGGCAAGAGACCATTCTCTCTAGAGCCATCAGAGGGAGCGTGGCTCTGCTGACACCTTGGCTTCAGACTTCTACAATGTATATCTCTTGTTTTAAGTCCCCTGTTAATGGTAATTTCTTAAGGCAGCCCTAGGAAACTAAGACTCTGGGCAAAGTCAGTCTCAGCCAATTTCAGGGGAATGGAGAGGGCTAGTCCTGCTGTGCTGCTGAATATTCTCTCTCAGACCAGCTCTCCACCCTTTCATACTATGCAGAGCCTGGAAAACGGAACTTCAAGAAGTGCCTGTGCAGACTTCTCCCCCTGTGGATTCTGGCTGAGAATTGCCCATGGCAGGAATTCAGAGGTGGGAATGAGGACTTACTCTGTCATCTTTTTCTCTGCCAGGCTGGTAGTGGCTGTGTTCCCCTGCCAAAGGCCACCAGCTCTTGCCCAGAAGCCCTCCTTCAGTTTCTCCTTTCTCTTTCTCATAATGACTTCCTCCTCTTGCACCTCCAGACCTAGGGACCTGGGAGCAATAGCTATTGCTGATTAAGAGCCCCTCTTCTTTTCTTGTCGGTTTCTTTTAACCCCACCCTCATGCTTATAAACAGTCTTTTAACCAGTCTCTTCTAAACCATTCATTTGAGTGTGCCACCTGTTTTCCGCTGATGCCCAGTGGATACACTTCTCTGGGACCCAGAAGAAGAACCGAAAACTTGCTGGACACAATGGTGACTACTTCACTTAGCTGAGAAACAGCACTAGCAAAACAATAGTGTGAACCACAGTGATGGTAACAGATCATACAATTGCTTTGCCCCCACTGTTCCTTTTCCTTAGCAGAGGAAGGGGTGTGAGCGCTGAAGCAAGATTCAGGCTCCAATTCTAGCATCTCTTACCTGTGATATAAACCTCTCTGAGCCTCAGTTTCTACACATACCCATTCTATACAATGGGTATAATCATGCTTTCCTTATTGGACTGTGGTGAGGATTGAGGGACATAAATAGGAAAGAGCTTGACTGCAGTAGGCAGAATAATGCCTCCCAAAGATTTCAGCCCCTAATCGCTGGGAGTCGGTGACTACATTACTTTACATGGCAAAAGAGACTTTGTGGATGTGATTAAGGTTACAGACCTTAAAATAGGGAGCTTATCCTGGATTACGCAAGGGGCCCAATCTAATCGCTTGAGCACTTAAAAGAAGAGAAAGGCAGAAGAGTCAGTCATAGAAATGTGGCAGAAGGTGAGGAGGCAGAAGTATGACAACGATAGAAGGATTTGGGTACTGTTGCTAGTTCTGACATGTGTTGAGACTATGTGCAACTATTTGCAATGACCCCAAAGAGGCCTAGGTGCTAAAGAGCCCCCCTAGAAGGCAGCAGGCAAAGAAATATGGACATCAGTCCTATAGCTACTGAATTCTGCCAACCACGGGAGTGATGCTGGAAACGGATTCTCCTCTAGTGCCTCCAGAAGGGAAAGGAGCCCAGTCGACACCTTGATCTTGGCCTTGTGAGACCAGAAGCTGAGAAATCAGCTGAGCCACTGGACTTCTGACCTACAAAACTGTGAGATGATAAATGGGTGTTATTTTAAGTCCCTACATTTGTGGTAATTTGTTCCTGCAGCAATAGAATCTGCCTGCAATGCAAGAGGCTCAGAAGATGTGGGTTCAGTCCCTGGGTTGATGAGATCCCCTGGAGGAGGAAATGGCAACCCACTGCAGTATTCTTGCCTGGAGAATCCCATGAAGAGAGAAGCCCTGTGGGCTACTGTCCATGGGGTCGCAAAGAGTTGGACACAGCTGAGCAGGCCTGCATCACCCTCAATGATAGAAAAGAACACATTAGCATGGAGACGTCTGGTACCTAAGGTGACACCCAATATATATGTTCCCTGCCCTCAAAGAGGAGAGGTAGGCAAGATGCAAGGGGCCTTCCCAGGACCCCAAAAGTCATGTGCTCTTAAAGAAATAAGCCTGTGGCAATTTTGCAGCCTAATGTGGAGGCTGTCTTTCTCTAGCACTTTCCAGCTGTCATGAGGATGGGCCTCCTGCAGGGGTAAGCTTCAGCAGCAGCAGCAGGAAGAGCAGGACATGCTGTGCTTCCTTGGGACCCAAGCAAAACAAGCTTGTGCACCTCTGACACCTTCAGGGAAATTCACACCAGAGCAGGTTGTCATCCTTCTGGTAGGATATCTCTTACTGGAAACCTTTAGTCCTGCTACCATCCTCCTCCAGGGAGGCAGCTTCTATTTCCAGTATTCACCTCTAACTGAAACACAAGTGAGGAAGAAGATCGTTTTCTGCTGCTGGAGCCTTCCTTCCATCTCCCTTACAAAATCCATCTCCCCAGCCACACATGGATAATTTTCAGTTGCCTAACGAACCAAACCCTGAGAACACAGACCCTCATTGTTACCCAGCTTTATTCAATGTCTAGGACTCCTAAGCTTTCCTGGTGGTTCAGTAGGTGAAGGATCTGCCTGCAAAATAGGAGACCTGGGTTTGATCCCCGGGTTGAGAAGATCCCCTAGACAAGGAAATGGCAACCCACTCCAGTATTCTTGCCTGGAGAATCTCATGGACAGAGGAGCCTGGTGGGCTACAGTCCATGGACTGTAGCCACTAAACCACCATCTGTGCTTTAATAACTGGGTCAAATTGAAGTAACATCCTAGGATACTGGGCCCTGAGCTAGATGAGAGAGACAAGGGTTCCTCAGCATTCTGCACACCAACACAGTGTGCAGAAGAGCAAGAGGATTAAGGACTTCCCACTGGGCTAGCTTAAGTCAAAATTGTAGACAGTTCACCAACTACAGCGCTTTCTCAAGGCTCCAGATCAGCGGCTGGGGATCCTTTTGAAACACTTTTCACTGCCCTTCTAGGAGACCCATCTCACTACGCTGCTGCTGCTGCTAAGTCGCTTCAGTCGTGTTTGACTCTGTGCGACCATATAGATGGCAGCCCACCAGGCTCCCCTGTCCCTGGGATTCTCCAGGCAAGAATACTGGAGTGGGTTGCCATCTCACTATAAGAAGATTGTAATCCTAAGAGCTGATACTGATTGTGTGATTATTGTATACACATCTCTATGTAACTATAAAAGTGTTAACTTACTAAATTCTCAAGGCAACTTGAAGAGTTAATTTCTATTATTTTTATCAGTTTGTCATCTAACTTTTAAAATGAGGAAAGGAAAATAGGACTAACTATAAGAAGATTGTAATCCTAAGAGCTGATACTGATTGTGTGATTATTGTATACACATCTCTATGTAACTATAAAAGTGTTAACTTACTAAATTCTCAAGGCAACTTGAAGAGTTAATTTCTATTATTTTTATCAGTTTGTCATCTAACTTTTAAAATGAGGAAAGGAAAATAGGACTCAGAAGGATTATATAACTTGTCCAAGGTTGGCTAGTGGTACATGGCTATAACTCAGACTTCGGCTAATGTGTTTCAAGTATGCTATGGGGTGTTTCTGTATACACATGGCACACTGAGTCCTCTTGATTGATTTAACATATGCAGAGCCCTTAGAACTCAACCAGGTACTGTGCCAGACCCTGGAGATACAAAGAGACCCAGAAACATTTCATTTTTTTCATTGATAACATGATAGAAGAGGACAGGTATATAGAAAGAAATATATATTGACACATTTTACTGTGTCATGAACACAACTGTTTCATACCAAAATGTTTATTGAGGCATGAACAAAGTATAATAGAAGAGGTCATTAGACCTTAAAAGTGGTAGACAGAGTTAAGAGAAAAAGGGAAAATAAGGTTGAGAAAAGCTACGTAGAAGAGGTAAAATTTGATCTTAGTCAGGAAGGATGAGTTGGAATTCTTTGGCTTGAAGAGAGAAGGAAAAAAATGTGGGGGAGGACACATGAGGCAGAGGGAACAGCATGACTGAAATACAGAAACTTGAAAATAGAATAGTCCCAGCAAGGAAAAGTCCATTGTTATGAGTGTAAAGTGCTTGACCGGGGCATGAAAATTAGCTAGGATCACATTGGCCAGAACTGTTAAAAATACAAGAATCTTCATTACAAATAGCACCCCCCTCAAATTATATTCAGAAACACTAAGAGAGATAATACTCATCATGTACTGCAACTAACTTGATGGCTGATAAGCCCCAAAATGGAACTTAATGGTGATAAAAGTCTCTTATGTACCAGACAAGCATCAGGGTTAGCTCATTAGTGCAGTTCATGGAGCATCCCCTTTTGATGGGTACTTTGCCAGAAAATCATATAAAATAGAGTTCCTGGCCTTGAGAGGTTATTGATCATTCTTTCATTCATCATTTTAACGACCGATTTTTGATTACCTCTAGTGTGCCAGGCAGTGGGGCTAGCAGAGAACAAGACTCATGTGGCCTCTCCCCTCATTGGGCTTAGGAAGGAGTCACTATTGAACAGGAAGAAAGCAACACAAACAGGTATTTTTTAATATAACAAAGTAACTGATATGTATCAAACAACAGAAAATACAGAGAAGGGGCCCTGAACTTACAGTGGGGGAATCCTGGGCTTTAGTCTACTGTGGGATCATTTGGTGTAGCTTCACTTACATCAAAAGGTATATCTAGCTCTCCACAAAGTATAGGCCTTGCACAGTTAGGCAAGTACAGTTCTGAGCTAACTCTCCAGAGTATCAGGGATCATGCATGGCACACCAAAATGGGAACAAAAAAAAGTTCTAGTTGAATGAAAAATTGTGGTAAGAATACAACTGTATCAATACAAATTTTTAGATAATATCCTAACAATATGGGCCATGTGGTAGGATGTAGGTATAGTTTGGGGAGGAAGATAAAAGTAGATGTACTGTTAAGATAGAAAGTGAAAGAAAGGGGAGCTGACCATGACTTGAGAAGGGAAGCTTGTGAACATTTTCGCTGGCCTTGGAGTCAGACTAACCACCATCCCCTCCCTGAGCAAAGTTCATCTGAAAGGGTAATGGTGATGGGAAAGGGTAGCAATTGTTTGGGCTTGTGAGTTTATTTGTCTGCAAAGGGGAAACTATAACATCTTTGATGTTACAGAGTGAAAAGAAAAAGTAGGAAAAAGATGGCAAGTGAGTTAGATTCAAAGGAGCATAGACAACGTGCCCATCATCCCTCTTTCCCTTTGCTTCTTTGTCACTGAAATGAAGATCATAAAACCCGTTCCAAGGTTGTTGTAAAGATCTAGGTAATATATCTAATGTGTATTACCTCTGTTCAAAACATTCTATGCATTATTCTTTTGCTTTCTATCCAAAAAACTCCTTATGTAAAGATAAAATGAGCTCAAAATCCATCCCCTCCCCCGCAAAAATACTTGCAAATGTTAAAAGGGAAACCACAAAAATGAGGTGCTTAGATACTTGAGAAAGGAACCCAGGGTTATCTCAAAGAGAAAATCATCAAACCTAGGTAGGTTGCTTTGGATCGTCTCTCCCAGAAAAGGCCTCTTCATGCCCCACCATCAAAACGTATCCTGGTCAGATTCCCAAAGCAGAGGTGGTCACCCAGGTGGCCTCTCATTCACCTGACTTAAGCTATTCCATTTTCTTCACAAACTACCTTAAGCACATGATGTCAGCAGTTCCCACAATAAAACAGAGCATCACTGATCTCCACCTCTGAAGGTTAGGGACAGTCCTCCCCAGTCATTCTTCAGCTTTAGGGGGGTTGGTGGATCTCAGGGACAGCTGACAGCCTTATTTAGCCAACCAGCTGCTCTGTGATACACAATGTCCCGAATGCTCAAAGTCTGATGGATGATTGTTTTGTATCCACAGAAGCAGCAGTTGGAGGAGAATCCATCAGTCCCTTTGGTAGCCTCAGGGTGTCAAAGCTGTCATTCAGATCATTACCATCATAATTATTAACCATTGTTTTAGTAAGATATCTGCCAGGCAATTGTTTTTTCTTTCTTTCATTCTTTTTTTAATCATTAAAAAACAATCAAATTTCACTGGAGCAATGCTTGCCTCAAGTCACATCTACACGTTTATTAAAACCCCTTCTGTTTGCCTAGTTCAACAGGAAGTCTTGGAGAAGGGAATATACCCTCTCTGACTGTAAAAAAATGGATAATGCTGTGGGGAAGAGATTTACACCCACACACACACACACACAAAACAATCAAAGGGAAAGTTATGCAGCATATATAATACAATGCTACAGAAGGTCAGAGAGTGGTAATTTTATTTCCTGGATTTTATTACTATGGGGATGCAATGAAAGAGACACCATGGGTAGAGGATTTGGAGGACTGGAATATTATGGTGGGAAGATTTTTTGCTTTCCACCAGATGAGTGAAAAACAACCAAGGGAGCAGTGGATATTGAGAAATGGAATACTTCCTACCATGTTGGTACATAAGGATGTCACAGTCATCAGCGATTGCACCCATTCAGTGTGAGCAGGTGAGCCCTAAGGGAACTTAGGTAGAAGAATACCTGCTATCTAGCATCCAGCCTACTATAGCCAAACTCTAATATGAGCCCTGGGGAAAAGAAGCTCAAGAGTGAACACACAGGATGCTGGCCCCAGATAGCTGAGATGCCTATAAAAGGGGTGACTGCAGACTCTTGCATCTTCCCATACACAGTTGTTATGGTCTAGGCACTAAGTTGTGTCTGACTCTTTGCTACCTAACCCCACAGACTACAGCCCAGCAACTTCTTCTGTCCACGGAATTTCCCAGGCAAGAAGACTGGGAACCAGTTGCCATTTGCTTCTCCAGGGGATCTTCCCCACCCACTGATTGCACCCCAGTCTCCAGCACTGGTAGGAAAATTGTTTACCTCTGAACCACCAGGGAAGTCCCTTCCATACATAGAAAAGTACTAAATTCCTTAACTTGGGATATCTGGTTTTCTTTAACAATAACCTTCTCCTGTTCAGATTACCTGCCGTTTGTTGCAAAGCTTCTATGTAACCTGACTCCTCTCCCCTCACCTCTTTGGAGCAGTTCTCTCAGGGTTACTTGAGGAGGTTCCCTCCCTGGCTTACCTTTTAAAAATTTCTGCTGAATAAAACCTAATGCTCAGCATTTAGATTGCATGTAACTTTTAAGTTGACAATATGCATGCCAATACAGTAGTCACGAAGCATGACTTTTCAGCAAGCATTTTCATCATTTAGGGTAAATGTTAAAAGGAGTTCTAAAAGGGAATTTGCTTCTGTATAAATTATGTGGTCTGTGTGATTCAGAAAGCTAATCAAAGAACTTGTCCACACTGTGGCTTGGAGACACACTTTGAACCCATTTTTTAAGCAAGGTAAACTCAAACAGCATAGAAGAGGGACCACTGCGAGGAAACTAACCAGGCCCAACGACTTTGCAGGAAGGGGGATCGTGGATACTTCTGCTAACCGTTGGGACCACCCCTGATGGTTGCTAGGGTTTCAGCATCAGGACTTAGAAACTGACCAACAACAAAGTGTTCATCACCACGAATGGAATCTGAGTAATCCCCTTCAAAGGATGAAAACACAGCAGAACTAGGCGAGAAAAAGAACGGAGGATCTGAGAGCGGCCGGGAAAACCAAAGCAGACGGGACGCGGTGAACCCGGGAGGCCCTCGCAGCCCACGAGCAGCTAGTGGAAGTTCCCAGCGGACACGCGACCGCCTGCGACCTGTCCTAGGCGTGGTCCCTCTGGGCTCGCTGCCGGCGGGGGAAGCGTTGAGATGCCCCCACGCGGTGTGCGCTCCCACTGCAGGCGGCGGAGCCTTGGGGGAAATGGAGAGGGGTGAGAAGTGTGGAGCCGCGGAGGTCCCATCGCGCGGGAGGACGTCGGATGAAGGCAGAGGCGAGCCAGTGTGGGCTCCAGAGGGAAGTGGGCTCCGAGGGAGCGCCTCGGAGCAGCGCCTGGGGAGGGGCTTCCTGAAGCGTGAACGCAGGAGAGGACCAGCGCAGATAAGATAGGGGGTCCCCAGGGAGGTAAAAGGGAACAGCAGACAGGGACAGGTGCAGTGAGGTCCCCGGTGAGCGCGAGAACACACACTGAGCCTCCAGCGGGTGCGGGGCGGGCGGTGTGTGGACACTGACGTGAGCGGAGGCGGCCGGGGGCCGCGGGGCGTGACCGGGAAGCCCCGCGCGCGCCACCGCCAGGGAGCAGGCGGGAGCGGGAACCAGAAGCTGCGAGTCTGGAGAGCGCGGCGTCAACAGCCACCGAGGCGGGGCGGAGGAGAGGCCGAGTGCGCGTGCGCGGCCCGCGCGGGCGGGTGGGGNCTGGAGTGGGTTGCCATTTCCTTCTCCAATGCATGAAAGAGAAAAGTGAAAGTGAAGTCGCTCAGTCAAGGTTGGCTGGCCTCTTTGAAATGTTCTCTGGAACAGATCAGAGATGCCCCTGGTGGACAGGGAACTAACTCATACATTTTAACAAGAGCCAGCAGAAGCAAGGAGTGTTTGTACAAGTGGCATTGAAGCTTTAATGTCTGCCACTGTTTCCAGCAGCATGGTGGCACTAAGCACTGGGATTTCTAAGCATCAGAGGGCAGAGAAGTGTTCTCTGGGGCTGTAACAACCCCCAAATGCCAGGCAGAGAAGGGCCCAGCTGGTGGGAACTTCAAGTCACAGCTATGCCCATAAGCTCCCTGTAGTAGCTTGCAGCCTTCTGAGCAACCTAGAGCACTCACTCACTGCCTCTGGTTAGCTACCACCTGATGTCTAGCTACTGATGGATATCTGTCCATCCTGCCCTTGCTTCCCGCCTTGTTCACTCACTGTCAGTCAATATCATGCATTTCACTGGAATCGTGCGTATGTTTTCCTCAGCTCCCTCTTTCAGATAGCATGATGAGGTGCACTGCGCCATCAGAGTCACTCACTGTCAGCTTTCAGAAAGTTATACGACCTTGGAATATTACTCAGCCATAAAGGCGCATGAAATTGTGCCATATTTGCAGAGATGTGGATGAATCTAGAGACTCTCATACAGGGTGAAGTAAGTCCAAGAGAGAAAAACAAGTATCGTATAGTAACGCATATATGTGGACTCTAGAAAATGGTTCTGATGAACTTATTTGCCAGGCAGAAATAGAGACAGAGACATAGAGAACAAACGTATGTCTCACTTTGAGTTTAAATATTAATTTTAAATAAATATTGAAGGGGGTAAGGGGAGGGCGTAGGAGATTGGGATTGACATATATACACTTCTACACATAAAATAGATAACCAATGAGAATCTACTGTGTAGCACAGGGAACTCAGTGCTCTGTGGCAACCTAAATGGGAAGGAAATAAAAAAACAGGGGATATATATATACATACACACACNTTAATTTTAAATAAATATTGAAGGGGGTAAGGGGAGGGCGTAGGAGATTGGGATTGACATATATACACTTCTACACATAAAATAGATAACCAATGAGAATCTACTGTGTAGCACAGGGAACTCAGTGCTCTGTGGCAACCTAAATGGGAAGGAAATAAAAAAACAGGGGATATATATATACATACACACACAGAGCTGATTCACTTTGCTATCTGGCAGGAACTAACACAGCATTGTAAAGCAACTGTACTCCAATTTTAAACATGTAAGAAATTTTTGTGCCCCGTGTGACTCTCAGTGCTTTCATCCTGTGTGGGGAGTCAAAAATGCTTACACCCTAGAATGGCTGATGAGTTTGTCTGCATGAAGCACCTGACATGGCAGAACCTGGCTCTCGCTCACCTGGCTCTTTTTTTAATACACTATATTTTTAATATTTACTCTATCAGTGGTAGCTATCCCATCATCTTCATCACCATCGTCACCGCCAGTCTTATTATTATTATATTCCAGTTGGGAACCACATCTTCGGTGTGCCTTCCACAGTCAGCAGTGTACTCTACTATCCTGGACCTGAGGAAAGCCTCCGTTTTTAATTAGCTTCTTCAGTCCTGTGCTTTTTTTAGTTTACCACATGTAGTCACCATCTTTCAATGGACCAGGAGTCAAGGCAGAAATAAAATATTAGTGATGAGACAGGTGTTTGGATTCTGAAAGGCCTTACTGCAGTTTCACTGCATATCTGTTGATGCCAAGAATGTCAGATAATGAAAGGGCTGAACTCTCTGGACTTCAGGTCCCTTCCCTGTAAACTTAGAATAAGAGCACTTTCTGCACAAAGTTAATGTAGGAAACAGAGATAAGGCGTGTGGTGGACCAGGTAAGGTACCTGACTCATCAGTGTCAATCATTTATCCTATCCCAGGCCTACTAACATCACCACCACCACTGCACCAGATATCATTCTGAGAGGACATTGCTTTTGGAACTGTTATAATGTCTTACAACTGCAATATATTAATATGAATTATTAATATGTTAATAACCCCCCTCAAGACTTAAGGTCTTAAAACAACAGCAATCTTATATGTTGCTCACAAATCTGTGTTTTGAGTAGAGCTGAGCAGGTTTCATGTAATGTCAGCTGGGTGGGGCAGGTTAACTGGAGAACAGAAGAGTCACTTTCAAGGCCGTTCCCATCTGTGACTGAAGATTCGGTGCTGGCCCACTGACTGGGAGGTCAACCAGGGCCGTAGATTGGGGAACTTGGTTTCCCCTCCATGTAGCTCTCCATGGACTGCTTAGGGCTTCCTTACATCCTGGTGAGCTCCAAGGACAAGCATTCTAAGAGAATAACGTCAGAGTGCTGGTAATTTTACAACTCAGCCTTGGGAGCCATACAGTGTCATTGGTTCCAGACTCAATTAGTGGAGACAGTTGCAAAGATCAGCCCAGGTCCAAGTGAGAGGAAACAGACCCTACTCCACACAACAGAAGGACTACCTCGCTCATATTTTGAGAAAAGCACATCAGATGGAAAATAGTGTTGCCACTATCTTTGGATAATGCAATCTTCCACAAAAGTATTGGCTGGACTTACTGATGAGCCCTCCTGGGAATATTGTTGCCTTGCCATTGAGCTAAACCTTCAGTCCTTGTGAGGCTGATTGCATACTGGTTCAGGCCTTAGAGTCATACTGTGTGTGCCCATGTGCTCAGTGGTACCTGACTTTTTCACAACCCCATGGACTGTACTCCGCCAGGCTCCTCTGTGCATGGAATTCTGTAGGCAAGAACATTGGAATGGGTAAGTTATTCCTTTCTCCAGAGGATCTTCCCAACCCAGGGATCAAACTCAGGCCTCCTACATTGCAAGCGGGTTCTTTACCATCTGAGTCACCAAGGAAGCCTTTCTGATCATTTTATATTCTGAAGCCAGTCCTGCCACTTACTTACCCAGGTGACTTTGACTAAATTTAATTCCTTGGCATCTGTCCTTATCTTTAAAATAGGAATAGCAATAGTATATATCACATAGAGCTTTTATGCATCCTTTCATGGAAAGAAAATTATCCTAGTTCTTGGTAAAACAATGACAACTTTTCCAAAGGAAATCTAGAAAATGGTCAGAAAAAGGAAAGATGGACCATGCCACATCTCCCCAGCTCTTCTTGAGGCAGAATAGAAAAGAACGTGGACAGTTAGAGTCAGACAAGCGTATATCCTGGCTCTATATTTTACCAGCAGCGTGACTTTGGGGAGGTGCTCCATCATCNTGGACCATGCCACATCTCCCCAGCTCTTCTTGAGGCAGAATAGAAAAGAACGTGGACAGTTAGAGTCAGACAAGCATATATCCTGGCTCTATATTTTACCAGCAGCGTGACTTTGGGGAGGTGCCCCATCATCCTGACCCTCATCTGTATGAAGGTGCCAAGTATTTTTAATGAGCATTGAATTCAACAGTGTGTGTGCATGACATATTGCTTGGATACAAAATACTTATTAGAGTAGAAAAAGGCCTGGACATTAGTTAATAGCAATCATCTGAATCATAGTGCGTTCATGAAAGGGCAGATGAAAGATGGATTCATAAGAGAACAAACTTTATGCCAAGTACTACAGTGTGTTGAAAGAGACAAGCTCATTTTATGGGAGTCTCCCCTCAAACTTTACCTTCTAACCAAAACTTTCACCTTGTTTCAAGTGGAAGCAAGCAGGGTGTGGGGTGTTGAAGGGGGCAGAGAGCACTTTGTGTTAGGAAGTCTGTGATTTGAGCACTGAGTGTGACACCACCTGAGCAACAGCAACCCCTTGGTTATTGATATTAAAAAGTAAACACCCCTCCCGAACACACGCTTCCAACCATCTCTTGAAGTGAAGTCACTCAGTCGTGTCCGACTCTTTGTGACCCCATGGACTGTAGCCTACTAGACTATTCTGTCCATGGGATTTTCCAGGCAATAGCCCTGGAGTGGATTGCCATTTCCTTCTCCAGGGGATCTTCCCAACCCAGGGATCGAACCCGGGTCTCCTGCATTGTAGACAGACGCTTTACCATCTGAGCCACCAGGGAAGTCCAACCATCTCTTAGTTGATGGTTAAGTTGTAAAGTGGCCTTTTGGCAGAGAAAACAACTGAAACCAAAGGATCCCTAAGAACACCTGCTTTAGCAACATGGATGGACATAGAGATTGTCCTACTGAGTGAAGTAAGGCAAACAGAGAAGCAGAACTATCATATGACATCCCTTGTATGTGGAATCTGGAAAGAAATGAGCTTATTTACAAAACAGAAACAGACTCATAGACTTAAAGAACATGGTTGTCAGGGGGAAGGATAGAGGGAAGATAGGGAGTTTGGGATGGACATGCACCCACTGCTGTAGTTAAAGTCGATCACCAAAAAAATTAAATGGATAACCAGGAATGGCCTACCGTACAGCACAGGGAACTCCGCTCTGTTAAGTGGCAGCCTGGATGGGAGAGAGGTTTTTGGGGAGCATGGACACATGTATATGTATGGCTGAGTCGCTTTGTGGTTCACCTGAAAGAATCACAATATTGTTAATCAGCTATACTCCAATATAAAATAAAAAGCTTAAAAAAAAAAAAAAAAAANTTTTTTTTTTTAAACCCTAGGAATATAGCTTACTGGGTGGAAACTACCCCCACGCCCCACCACCATCAGCCACTTCAATACAGTCTAAATTGCGCGTTCAAGTTTTCCTACGTTATTTAGGGGAACCGTTTTAAAAGTAATCCAGATTTCGCTTCAAGTATGAAGATAGTGATCTCTAGTCAAAACATATTTGCGGTAGAGTGGGATTTGGTGTCTTTCAACGCCAAAGGCGTTTTGGCCCCCCAAGCTTTTGGAATCCATTTCGCTTTTTTAGAACGTGTGCTTCCCCTGTAAAAACTGAGGAAGGAATAGGAATTTTCGTGGCTTTATAGTGCCTGTCACTCTTCACATCTATACATTCTGTTGTGAACTTTTTGTAAAATTCAGAAATGAGTTAGAGTAGTAGTATCAAGCAGTTGTTACATTTAATTCTGGAATGCGAAATTAATTAGATTTTAAATGGGTTATTAGCCTCCCTCTACCGTTTGTGAAGGCTTGTGACTTCCAGCTGTTTACAAAATGCCCTTATGTCCCGACTTAGCTCCTTCCCCCTCTGTGAAACCTCCTGGGATATTGGAGCTCTTAATAATCAATCTCTGTTATCTAAAGGGTTGATACTAGGTAGGGTAGTGTTTTCTGTTATCATCCTTAACATCTTGTTGCCCGTTACCATCATAGCTCAGATAATACTGCTTTCAGAAACCTGTTGTATGATCNAAACCTCCTGGGATATTGGAGCTCTTAATAATCAATCTCTGTTATCTAAAGGGTTGATACTAGGTAGGGTAGTGTTTTCTGTTATCATCCTTAACATCTTGTTGCCCGTTACCATCATAGCTCAGATAATACTGCTTTCAGAAACCTGTTGTATGATCAGAAAGCCTTATACTGAAACCGGTTATTAATTTGTAATAAAATATTACTAAATCAGACCGGTGGTCCCAAAGCTAGTTTGAAGCATAAAAAATGTGAATCATGCACTGTTTTAAAAACAAGGGTCCTATTTTCAAGTAGATTAGAAAGGACTGCTAGAATGGTACTTTTGAGGATAGAAATGGTTAGGCCTCCTTTAGTAATAGGTATGATCACATATGATTAGCATTCATTTACATACAATATTAATATGCTCAAGTCCCTACAGAGTCTTAGAATTCAGAATTTATGGTCTTTTATTGTACTTAGTTAATAACGACCTAAAAAAAAAGCCAAAACAGAGATGTTATACATTTGAGTTAAGTGTTGAATATAAAACAGGAAGGGATAGTGTTTGTCATAAGCTAGAATGTATTTTTGTGCATGTGTGTTTAATATGTAGTTTTAAAAGAGCATGTAGGAAGAAATGTTATGTTTCAGAACACAAGTAGTTGTAAACCCAAGTATTTGGAAGGCAGAATTTAGATTCTCGAATGAGTAAGGAAGTCATGGATTTGTACGTTTATTTGTACTCAGGTTTGATTTTGCTTTCAGTTTCATTTATAAATGATTGGTGGTCAAAGGCTATTTCCTGGTAGCCGCTACAGATTCAGTTGATCTTTATACTAGAAAAAGTTATCCAAAACGCCCATTCCTTTTAATTACAGGCAAAATACAGTTTTCTGTATTGGTTTACAAGATGCAGAATGAATTATTACTATTCTCCTTTCCTCCTCCCTCCCCCATATGTCCAATTATACGTTGTTTGAAAGTACATCATCAGTTTCAGTGATATTCACTAACTGGTAAATAAAGGTTACTCAGATAATGACACTGATAGGAACCATCTTTTCAGTGATTGAATGATTTTTCTTTATTTAAAGTGAGTTTTTAGAATCACGGGTACACATGATTTTAAAGCATTTTTATTGTCTAAGTCTAGTAGTGATTTAGCTGGCTTAAACAAAAATGTTTTCTTTCCTCCTAACAGATACATTATTTTGAACCACAATTTGCCATTTTAAGGAAGTAAATGCCTCTTTAAATGTACTTATTTCCGGGGCCGCCCAGCACTCTAGAGGCAGGGTGCTAAACCATTGCACTAAATGACTGCTATTAGGACACTTTCTTGTGCTGTCATCTGTATTTTGGTAGACAATTTATGTTTGCCACTGAGTTGTTAATGAAGATTTGAAAGGCCAGTTTCTAAAGTAGAGAAATAGGTGGTTTCCCCAAAATTGATAAACATTGTAAATCCAAAATGCATTATTAAAACTAAGTTTGCATTCCTTAATATTAAATCAACTCTAGCTAGGAGAGGTGTTATTTTTTTAAAATACATTCATCTTCTTTTAGAGATGCGGTTTTCATGTAACCATTTTACCCCTCTTTTAGCTTATTTTGCTGTCATACCTTTTTAAACAAGATAAAAATTTCTGTATTTTTGTATCTTGTGGCTCAGCCTAATATAAT
>SJYX01009328.1:63021-128776 GCA_006410675.1 Oreotragus oreotragus | reverse complement strand
TATGCAGTGTACATCACGAGAAATGCTGGGCTGGAAGAAGCACAAGCTGAAATCAAGATTGCTGGGAGAAATATCAATAACCTCAGATATGCAGATGACACCACCCTTATGGCAGAAAGTGAGGAGGAACTAAAAAGCCTCTTGATGAAAGTGAAAGTGGAGAGTGAAAAAGTTGGCTCAAAGCTCAAAATTCAGAAAACTAAGATCATGGCATTTGGTCCCATTACTTAATGGGAAATAGATGGGGAAACAGTGGAAACAGTGTCAGACTTTATTTTGGGGAGCTCCAAAATCATTGCAGATGGTGATTGCAGCCATGAAATTAAAAAACGCTTACTCCTTGGAAGGAAAGTTACGACCAACCTAGACAGCATATTAAAAAGTAGAGACATTACTTTGCCAACAATGGTCTGTCTAGTCAAGGCTATGGTTTTTCCAGTAGTCATGTATGGATGTGAGAGTTGGACTGTGAAGAAAGCTGAGTGCCAAAGAATTGATGCTTTTGAACTGTGGTGTTGGAGAAGACTCTTGAGAGTCCCTTGGACTGCAAGGAGGTTCAACCAGTCCATCCTAAAGGAGATCAGTCCTGGGTGTTCATTGGAAGGACTGATGCTAAAGCTGAAACTCCAATACTTCGGTCACCTCATGCGAAGGGTTGACTCATTGGAAAAGACCCTGACGCTGGGAAGGATTGGGGGTTAGGAGGAGAAGGGGATGATAGAGGTTGAGATGGCTGCATGGCATCACCGACTAGATGGACATGATTTTGAGTGAACTCCGGGAGTTGGTTATGGACAGGAAGGCCTGGCCGAACTGCGATTCATGGGGTCACAAAGAGTCAGACACACTGAGCGACTGAGCTGAAGTGAAGTGATCCTTAGCCAATGATGGATGGGTAGGACACATGAGAACAAGCTCTCTGCATCAGGACAGAGCGGCTCTGTAGTGTAACTTCAGAGCTCCCCTGATAATCAGAGCTGAAGCTATCTTTCACGACAGTTTGCCTGAAATTACACCCCTGTTGGGTTTTCCCAGGTGGCACTAGTAGTAAAGAACCCACTTGCCAGTGCAGGAGACCTGAGACATTGGTTCGATCACTGGGTCTGGAAGATCCCCTGGAGGAGGCCAGGGCAACCCACTCCAATATTCTTGCCTAGATAATGCCATGGACAGAGGAGCCTGGCGGGCTTCTGTCCATAGTGTCGCAAAGAGGCAGACAAGAGGGAAGCGGCTTAGCACAGCACACCCTTGTTGACTTCCGCTCCCTGTGCGGCACCCCTGACCACGCCCACTACCAGCCCTGCCTAGCAGCGCTTCCGTGCCCTATTTCTTGCATTAAATCCTCATCTCAAGCTCTGCTTCTGGGACCAAGGTGTGGGTTATTATCAGGAAAAGCCTGGGCATCGTATTTCACCCTTCTTTTTGTTCAGTGTGTATAATTAACAAAGTTTGTTTTGTTTTGTTTTTTCTTTTCTAAGTATTGTGTGCTTAATTGCTTCAGTTGTTCCTGGCTCTTTGCAACCCTGTGGACCATGACTGGCCAGGCTCTTGCGTCAATGGGATTCTTCAGGCAAGAATACAGCAGTGGGTTGACTGGCCTCCTCCAAAAGATCTTCCAGACCCAGGGATCAGAGCTGAATCTCTTATGTCTCCTGCATTTGGCAGGCAGGTTCCTTATCACTAGTGAAGCCCTTTTTAAAGTATTAGGACTATATTATTATTACACATAAAAATTAATTATAAATCCCTAAAAGTATATAATAGAGTCTCAGCAAATCCTTTTCATGCTTAGATTCCTAAAAATCAGAGTCCATACACTGCACACATTATATGTGGTTGATAAGAATCTTTTAAGATTTCTCTTTTTAGTGCTAAGTATTTATTGAAGAAATCATCTAATTCATCTTAAAGAGTTCCTTAATTTTATGATTTGGACCAATTGCATCTTTGTGATTTAATACACTGCTTATCCTTTATCATTCCTATAAATTGGTAGTTAGAATCTTGATTAAATTCAACTTTTTCTTTTTCTTTGCAGAATTGCCTCATGGTTGTATTTCATATTGCTTTAGATCAGGAGACCCAAATGTCTGGGTCTCGTTTCACCAGCCTAATCCATCCATTATAAAATTCACCATCAACTTTTCATCTAGTGGCTTAAGCAGTCAATAATTAGTGTTAACTACAAACACTGTTTCATTATGAGCTGCAAAGTAATGAATTCTAATTCTATTATTCCTTCTGCATTTATGAACTGGAATTCGCATATAAAGAATAGTCTTTTACCAACTATTTGGCTACTCTGAAACATAATTTGTATAAAAAACAAGATAAATACTTGATGTCTTACTTTTATTTGCTTACTTTTCAAACAGTGACTTGGTATCCTAGCAACACCCAGAGTTAACCTATTAAAGGAATATTTCTGTGAATTATAATGTAATTTATATATTTTAATCCGTTAAATTCATTTTTCTTTTTGATGCTTAATTTGTGCCAATTGTTTTGGCCACTGGGACTCCATTCAAGTTGGCTCCTATGGCTTTCCACTATAATCTCACCAGTTTGTCTTGCACACCAGGGTATTTCTGGCTCTTGTAGAAATTCTGTCCCAGAGAGGAAATGAGCCATTTTTCTGACGGATTCTGATTCCTTTTGGTGAGAAATAGCATATAAAGCAACAATGAGGATGCCAACATTGCAATTGCCACTGGGTTGTTATTACTTCTAGACTTTTTTTTTTTTTTTTCAAAAACAAGGCCAGGAAATACATGTTTTTATAGAAAGAGAAAAAATTCTAAATTCATGTTGATACTTCCAATTCAAATGAAAAAATATAATATTTTACCTTCCTTTCTTGATTTTATATGCTTTTTGTCTTACTCTGAGACTCTTTCCCCTTAATTGCACTAATTACCTATTTAATTTTATTTTAAAATATGTATCTAATGGACTTTCTTGGTGGTTCAGATGGTAAAGAATCTGTGTACAGTGCAGGAGATCCAGTTTCAAACCCTGGGTCAGAAAGATCCCCTGGAGAAGGGAATGGCTACCCACTTCAGTATTCATGCTTGGAGAATTCCACGGACAGAGGAGCCTGGTGGGCTACAGTCCATGGGGTCACGAAGAATTGGACATGAGTGAGCAACTAACACTTTCACTTTCATTTATCTAATACTTTCAAAACACTAATACCAACATTATTACTAAAATAGTTTAGTTTCTTAGCAGTTTCTTGTATTCTTGGGATTATTTTATTAGATATGCATAGTAGAATTATTCAAATTATTGTGGTTAGAAGTAATTGGTACTAATTTTTCTGTATCATTACACTGCCAACTTCACACACAACTATGTTCACGGCTTTAATTCTGCTTTATAATTCCAGAGATTGTGAATATGTTCCCCTTTTTATGTATAGTAATGTAGAACATTTCCACNTCATCTCCTGTGTCTTCTGCATTGCAGGCCGATTACTTAACACTGAGCCATCAGAATCTGGTCAATCCCAGGGTTTGAGGTTTAAATTAGGATTTAAATTAAGTGCATATTTGAACTTAATGGCTCAAATGGTAAAGAGTCTGCCTGCAATGTGGGAGACCTGGGTTCAATTGCTGGTTTGGGAAGATCCCCTGGAGAAGGGAAGGGCAGTCCACTCCGGTATTCTTGCCTGGAGAATTACGTGGACAGAGGGGCCTGGTGGGCTACAGTCCATGGGGTTGCAAAAAGTCAGACACGACTGAGCAACTAACACACACACACACACACACACACACAGGTTAAACTGTAAGTCAAGGGATTGGGTAAGTGCAGGGTCTGTCAACATTGCTTATTCTATTTCAAGTAAGTATGAACCATGTTATGCTTTAAGGTTTTGCAAGGCCTTCTTGGACATACAGACAAATTTCAGACTGTATGCCTCTTAATAAAGTGTAGTTTATAAAGAGAAGGGATTTTTTGTTTTTATATCTCAATAGTACTTAATATATTTTAAGTGCTTGAAAAGGCTATAATTGTGGATGTTACTGCCTTTAAACTGCCTTGGGCTTTATAACTCTAAGTTGACTACTTCTGTTCTTATTGGGACCATTGAAAACCCTAGTGGGAGATCAGTTTGAGTCAGAACTAAACACCTGTGAACACCTGCCTTTTTACCTGACTTTATTTGGTCTCTGTTGAGGAGAGATCTGACTAAATACTCGCTTTGACCCTAATTTTAACCTGATTCAGTTTGAGACTGCAGTTCTTC
Organism: Oreotragus oreotragus; assembly: GCA_006410675.1. Classification (NCBI taxonomy): domain Eukaryota; kingdom Metazoa; phylum Chordata; class Mammalia; order Artiodactyla; family Bovidae; genus Oreotragus; species Oreotragus oreotragus. The sequence continues at coordinate 124,527 of SJYX01009328.1, read as the reverse complement.
ATACCAGAACCCAAGCCTGATGGCAGAAATTAAATGGATTCATTTCTAGCAGGTATCTTGACTCATGGGCTTTGCTTCNCCTTACCTTGGACGAGGGGTATCTCCTTACCGCCTTAAGGAGATAAGGGCACATACCAAATAGTTTATGTTTATTGTGTCTTTAAGAACTCCAGGAGTTTGTTATCAGTCTTATTATTTAACACATGAAGTAAGAGAGATTTAGAGTACTTGTTCAAAATCAGTGTCATACCCAGGATTTTAACCTAGTTTTGTCTTTCTTTAAAACCAGTATGTTTACTACCACTGTATATGGTTGCTATGAAAACATCTGGTAGACAACCAAATTATTAGATGTAAACAATAATAGTTATACAATGTGTTGTTCTTATTTGTATTTATAGTATAGTGATTCAAAAACTTAGAAGCTTAAATTTGTACTTTTTTCTGAGTAAGCTCTTATGTTTTTATTTTTAAAGGTCTATTCAAGTTTAGAAAAGTTGCCATTTCTGTTATTATCAACATGAAATATGTTATGTTCCTAATGTTGACATGAAGGCATTTTGAGATCCTTGTGTTGGTTTTCTAGTGCATGTGCAAACAACCACAAATGTAGCAGCTTTAAACTGCACCCATTTATTAGCTCACCACTTTGTAGATCACAGTTGTGGTCATGGTATAACTAGGTTCTCCATTCAGTCTTATGAGGCTAAAATCAAGATGTTTGCAGGTTGTGTTCTCATTAGAAGCTCAGGGTTTGTTCCAAGCACACATGGTTGTGGCAAAATTAATTTCCTTATGGTTGTAGAACTGAGGTCCCTGTTTCTTTGCTGGATGTCTGATGAGGGCTTCTCTCAGTTCCTAGGGGTTGCTCCATTCTTGTTCCAGAACCTCTTCCATATTTAAAGTCAGCTAAGAATAATCTTCTTGTTGATTCCTTTGCACATGTTGATTTTTTTTTTTTTTTGGCTAGAACAATCCCAGATCCTTTTAAGGTCTTAATTAGATTTGCCTCCTCTCCCTCAAGAATAATCACTCTTTTTCAAAGTCAGCTGATTGGGGACCTTAGTTTACAGTCAGCAAAATCCCTTTTGCCATGTGACACAACATAATCATGGGAATGAAATCCATCATGTTCACAGGCCCATCCCTCCCTTAAGGGGAAGAAGTTAAAAAAAGAAAGGCTTGCAGGGGTCAGGGTTTGGGAACCACCTTAGAATTCTGGCTTTGATTAAATAACTAGGGATTATGTCTTAGCCAAGTCAATACATCAAAGAAACCTTTCACAATCCTAAAGCATCAGTAAAAATGTGGCTTGAATTTTATTGTTAGAAATTTTATTGTGATCTTCTTTTATGGAAATGTGTTCTTTGTGCATGGAGGTGTATCTTGTATATATTTGAAGGAGTTGTTGTTGATTAGTCACTAAGTTGTGTCCAACTCTTTTGCAACCCCGTGGACTGTATAGCCCATGGAATTCTCCAGGCCAGAATACTGGAGTGGGTAGCCTTTTCCTTCTCCAGGGGATCTTCCCAACCCAGGGATCAAACCCAAGTCTCCTGCATTGTAGGTGGATTCTTTGCCAGCTGAGCCACAAGGGAAGCCCAAGAATCCTGGAGTGGGTAGCCTATCCCTTCTCCAGCGATCTTCCCAACCCAAGAATGGAACCGGGGTCTCCTGCATTGCACGCAGATTTTTTACCAACTGAGCTATGAGGGAAGCCCTGGCGAGTATGTGATGTTTGGATAAGCCCCAGATGGTTTTGATAAGTTTCAGTTAAGAATCACTTAGTCAATAATGTTATTTATTCATAATCCTACCCCCATCTTTGAAATAGCTCTTACACATATTTCTGCCTACAGGTGTAGAGTCAGCTGTTAGCCATCTAGTCTGTTTCCCCATCTAATTCACGATTTCCTTCTATCACACCCTAGTAGTTGGTCATTCAGACTTTTTACGTAAATGTTTGACATGAGGAGGCTGTTACTTCCCAAAGGATTTTAGTCTTATTATTAGGCAGTTCTAATTCTTCCTGAAGTCAAACTAAAGCTTGCAACCTTACAATTTCTCACTCACTAGGAGGACTGTGGTGTTTCTCACCCAAGTTTCTTCTTCTCTAAGGTAAACATCCCCAGTTCTTTCAGTCATTGCTCTTAGTTTCAGCATCCCCATTCTAGTTACTTTCCTGTCCTCTACCAAGGAAGATTTTAAGTAAATCATTTTTCTCCCCTGTTTGAGGATTTCCAATAACTTTTCATTGCTTGTAGAATAAAATCCAGACTTTCTTAACAAGCTAATAAGACGCAGCATGATGTTAATTCCAGCAAACTCTTTCCATCTCATTGTGCATCATTAAATGTTAGTCACACTGGCCATCGTTTAGTCGCTCAAACTTGCTGTTGCTTTGGTGTATCTTCTCCCCTGTCTGGAAATGGCAGGCTATTTCCAGTCCAAGGTTTGGGGCCAATTCCCCTCCCCAGAGGCCTTTCCTTACTACCCACAAGAGTCTTATCCCTCAGCCCCTCCCCCTCCTCAAGTCTGTGGCTCCACCTAGCTTGTTCACTGCTGAATCTCAGCATCTATCCATGCATGCATCTATCCATGCATGCATTCTCAGTTGCTCAGTTGTGTCCAACTCTTTGTGACAATATGGACTGTAGCCTGCCAGACTCCTCCATCCATGGGATTTTCCTGGCAAGAACACTGGAGTGGGTTGCTATTCCCTTCTCCAAGAGATCTTCCCAATCAAGGAACTGAACCACATCTCCTTTGTCTCCTGCATTACAGGCAGATCGTTTACCACTGAGCTGCTGGGGAAACCTACCTAACCATGGTGGGCTTTTAATAAATGATTGTGTAATAAATGAAAAATGAGTGGTCAGACCAGGTTAAACATACTTCTTATCTTCACTGGTAGATTTCTGTTAATAAATACCAAGAATGTTGAATATCGTTCTGTTGTGTAGGCAGGGAGGCCTGTGAAATAATGTTTCCTTCTCAGCCCATCTTGAACATGAGATCAAATACTGGCTGTTTCTTCAAAGCAGCAACCACAGGATTTACTGTCAGACCAGAAGTAAGGTGTGAGAGAAACCATGGAGTCAAGGATGATTCCAAGGCCTTTAGCTTGAGCAACTGGAGAAACGGGGTCACCACTACTGAAATGGGGAAACTGAGAGGGTAAGTTTGGTGAAGGAGTAGGGGGAATTTGTGTCAGAAGTCAGTTGCTTAATTATCTAGGCCTCAGTTTCCCATATGATAAGGAGGGGTTCATTAATTCTCCTGTAATAATTGTGAGGATTGGAGGAGTTAATGATATATACAACTCAAAACAAAATAATAAAGGAAGTAGAGAAAAATAAGTCAATTAAGAATAATTATTAAATCATAGAGCTTTTACCAAATCCTTTGGGCATTTAAATGTGAAAACCTAGGGATAATTCATAAATGTTTCTCTTGGTAGGATTTTAGACTGAATTGAAACGGATTTTCCTTGGTAAAGGAAGATGCTCAGTCATTGTTGGAAATTAAGGTATTAATTCAGAAGACATCTGTCTCTTGGTAAAGACCTGCAACCATGAGAGCATCCACCCCTCACCCAAAAAAGCTGTCTTTCATTCACTCACTATTTTTTAACTGTTGGGACCTTCAGCAACAAACCAATTGAGTCTCTGCATGTGTAGGGCAAAATGTTAGATTATGGAAAGCAAATATCTGTGAGATAGAGTTGATAACATTATTATATTCTATGGATTATTAATATCTACCAGAGCTTAACATTATGAGCTAACATGGGAAGTGCATAGTTCGCATTACTGTATGAAAGCCAAAGTTTCCTTACATGCTGATAAAGAGGCAGAACAGTGGAAGATTTGAAAGAGTTAATTTTAGAAGAACATGAGTGCTTGCTTTGGATAAAATTAGCATTTCCCTCTATACAGACAAACTCTGAAATGCTTTCAGTGCATTTACTTTGCTTTATTGTTAGAGAAGAAATTTCACAGGTAAAATGATGGTCTTAAAAGTTAATAAGATGCAACTAAACCTAATTTTTTAAAAGGTCTCAACAAACCTTCTTTGAAGACTTAACATCACAATTTCTTTTATATAGAATGTATCATTTTATAACATCATTCTCTAGATAACTTGTAACACACTTAGTTGTTGTTGTTTTTCGGTCACCAAGTAGCATCCGACTCTTTGTGACCCCATGGACTTCAGCATGCCAGGCTTCCCTGTCTTCCACTATCTCCCAGAGTTTGCTCAAGTTCATGTCCATTGAGTCGGTTATGCTGTCTAACCATCTCATCCTCTGCCGTCCTCTTCTTTTGTCTTAATCTTTCCCAGCATCAGGGTCTTTTTAATGAGTTGGCTCTTTGCACACTTAATAGAAGCTTCCTTAATAGCTTAGTTGGTAAAGAATCCGCCTACAATGCAGGAGACCCATGTTCGATTCCTGGGTCAGGAAGATCCGCCGAAGAAGGGATAGGCTAACCCACTCCAGTATTCTTGGGCTTCCCTTATGACTCAGCTGGTAAAGAATCCGTCTGCAATGCGGGAGACCTGGGTTTGATCTGTGGGTTGGGAAAATCCCCTGGAGAAGGGAAAGGCTACCCACTCCAGTATTCTGGCCTGGAGAATTCCATGGACTGTAAAGTCCATGGGGTTGCAAAGAGTCAGACAGGACTGAGTGACTTTCACTTCCCTTCACTTAATACCTAAAGCCCCTCATGTTACTTNATCCCCTGGAGAAGGGAAAGGCTACCCACTCCAGTATTCTGGCCTGGAGAATTCCATGGACTGTAAAGTCCATGGGGTTGCAAAGAGTCAGACAGGACTGAGTGACTTTCACTTCCCTTCACTTAATACCTAAAGCCCCTCATGTTACTTTACATGTAAACAATAATTTGAGGCCTAATTATTCATAAACGCATCTTCTAATCTAGAGTAAGTTTGAGAAAAGCTAGGGCTCACATCTGTCTTGGTTTTAGTCAGAGTAAGGTGAAGGTACCCTGTAGTACAACTTCCTCACCTTGATATCCCGAGTCAGTCTTTACAGAAAGGCATCACTGTTGGCTTAAGATAAATTCTTGGCAATTACACGTAACAGGTATTCATCGTAGGAGTGCATAATTATAATTGCAGTTAATGTTTACTGAGCACTTGATAAGTGCCAAGGTTTTTTATGTATTTACTTTGTTAACAGTCACAATAGTCCAGTGTAACAATATAACAGTGTAACAGTCCAACAGTAACGGTCTAATAGTCCAACAGTGTAACAGTCACAACAGTCTAGTGTAACAATGTAACAGTGTAACAGTCCAGTGTAACAGTGAGGACACTGAAGAGCAAGAGGGGTTAAGACTTTGTTCAAGGTCACAGAGACTGTAAATTAGCGTTGCGTTTCAAAGCCAGACACTGTGGCTGTAGAACCTTGTTTTTAATTCCTGTGCCATTCTACTTCTAGAAGTCATAGGTTAGGGAAAATGGGGTGAAAAGCACTCACATAAATAATTTTTTGTTTCATAAGTAAAATTTGTTGTATAAGTAAATTATATGTGTAGCTTATTTTAAAGCTGAACTTTTAGTTCAGTTATTTTTATTTTCCATCTCCACAATAATATATATTGTTGACTAGTCACAGTTTGGAGTTAAAGTGATTATAGTAAATGTTAATTGTGATTTTTGTTTTCTTTCTTCCCAGTTTCATGGTTTTCTCCAAATGAAAATATCCTCATTGTTATTTTCCCAGTTTTGGCTATACTTCTATTCTGGGGACAGTTTGGTATTGTGAGTAAGTATTTATTTCTATTTTTCATTTAAGTTTTAGTGGTTAAATTGTTATTTCTGGGAGGCAGTGTTGGCAAAATTTTAATTTAGCTGAACTGTATTAGCAAATATGATATTGTGATAAGTGAGAACGTACAATCAATATTAATATTCTCCTTGAAGTCTATATTGTCCTTTATAATTTACTTTGGATCACTTTTAATTCCACTAAAGGTTTTCATTTTTTAACTTCTTAAGAATTAACATTGTGAATCCTGAAAATAACAGTACCTTTGACTCAGCTGGTTTTAATGTTTACAGAACATTTATACATATATTACTTTCTTTGGTAAAGACATGGTTACAGTCTACACTGGTGATAAGATGGGATTTTGTAGAAGCAGCAATCAAGATGGCCACGTATGAACACCCTGCGCTTACAACCTCCCCTGGCGCGTCAGAGTTGTAATACAACTGTTTTCAGAGCAGCTCTCTCTGAGAATGACCCAAAGACTGATAGAGAACATATTCTACAACTGTAAAGAGGAAACCACAACCAGATGAGTAGGAGGGGCAGAGAGGTGGTCTGGTCAGAGCCCACACTTGGGGTCCTTAAGTGGGAGGAAAATCACAGCAGTGGAGATCCTCCCTTAAGTGGGAGGAAAATCACAGCAGTGGAGATCCTCCCTGAGGGGTCCAGCTCCACATCTGGCTCCCCATCCTGGAGGTCCTAAACCAAGTATGTGTGTGTGTCTGTGTGTGTGCGCGCACGCGTGCACGTGTGTTTGCACACACGCACATGCATTCGGTCATGTCCAACTCTTTGTGACCCCATGGACCGTAGCCCACCAGGCTTCTCTGTCCATAAAACTTTCCAGGCAAGAACAGTGCAGTTCAAGTCCCCAAAGTATCTGACCTTGAATACCAGTGGGACTTAGGTTTGGGAGAACCAGAAGACTGTGGTATACCAAGACTTTGCTCTTAAAGGGTGTGTCCAAAAGCATACTTGCTTCAAGTCCCAGCACAGAGGCAGCACGTGACAGCTGTCTGGGTCAGACGCAGTGACTTTTCATGGAGAGCCTTGCTAGGAGACGATAGGCAGCTGGGATTCCCCCCAGAACTGAGATGCTGGTGGCAGCCATTTTTGTGATCTTGTACTACCACTCTTGATGCCTGAGCTGGTGGGCACCATGTGGGAATTGTCTTTCTCACATATTAGCACCTGGGGCTGGCACATCCCACCAGCAGTCATGAGACTTGTAAGAGTCGTGGACTGACAGGTTGCTCAGCCAGCAGTGTTGGGAAGTCTATCGTGCCTACCAGTGTCCCTGCAGGAGTCAGCCTCACCACAATAGAAGAGCTCACACAGGAGAGACTTCTGCTGCATCTGGCTCTGGTGGCCATAGAGAACCTTGATGCTGGGCTCCATAAGACATCTCCCACATAAGGCCACTTATCTAAGATTAGGAGATGTAATGGACCTACCTAATATCTAGAAATAAACACAGAGAATTAGGCAGTATGAGGAGACAGAGGAATACGTTTCAAATGAAAAAACAAGAGAAACTCTCAGAAAAAGAGCTAAATGAAACAGATAAGCAATTTGCCTGATAAAGTACTTAAGGTAATAATCATAAAGATGCTTACTAGTCTGGAGAAGAATGGATGAAAACAGTGAAAACTTCAACAAGGAGTTAGAGAATAGAAGAAAAGAATCCATCAGAACTGAAGAATACAATAACTGAAATCAAAAGTACAGTTAATTCAGTCTTTCCATCATGTCCATCTCTTTGTGATCCCATGGACTGCAGCACACCAGGCTTCCCTGTCCATCACCATGTCCTGGAGCTTGCTGAAACTCATGCCCATTGAGTCAGTGATGCCATCATCTATCTCGTCCTCAATCATCCTCTAAGTGGCAAAGGATTGTCACTTAAAAAGTGAAGGTTAAATGACAAAAAATAAGTTTTGTAAAATGATTATAAAATATAAATTCCCTTCTCCAAGAGATCTTCCCAATCAAGGAACTGAACCACATCTCCTTTGTCTCCTGCATTACAGGCAGATCGTTTACCACTGAGCTGCTGGGGAAACCTACCTAACCATGGTGGGCTTTTAATAAATGATTGTGTAATAAATGAAAAATGAGTGGTCAGACCAGGTTAAACATACTTCTTATCTTCACTGGTAGATTTCTGTTAATAAATACCAAGAATGTTGAATATCGTTCTGTTGTGTAGGCAGGGAGGCCTGTGAAATAATGTTTCCTTCTCAGCCCATCTTGAACATGAGATCAAATACTGGCTGTTTCTTCAAAGCAGCAACCACAGGATTTACTGTCAGACCAGAAGTAAGGTGTGAGAGAAACCATGGAGTCAAGGATGATTCCAAGGCCTTTAGCTTGAGCAACTGGAGAAACGGGGTCACCACTACTGAAATGGGGAAACTGAGAGGGTAAGTTTGGTGAAGGAGTAGGGGGAATTTGTGTCAGAAGTCAGTTGCTTAATTATCTAGGCCTCAGTTTCCCATATGATAAGGAGGGGTTCATTAATTCTCCTGTAATAATTGTGAGGATTGGAGGAGTTAATGATATATACAACTCAAAACAAAATAATAAAGGAAGTAGAGAAAAATAAGTCAATTAAGAATAATTATTAAATCATAGAGCTTTTACCAAATCCTTTGGGCATTTAAATGTGAAAACCTAGGGATAATTCATAAATGTTTCTCTTGGTAGGATTTTAGACTGAATTGAAACGGATTTTCCTTGGTAAAGGAAGATGCTCAGTCATTGTTGGAAATTAAGGTATTAATTCAGAAGACATCTGTCTCTTGGTAAAGACCTGCAACCATGAGAGCATCCACCCCTCACCCAAAAAAGCTGTCTTTCATTCACTCACTATTTTTTAACTGTTGGGACCTTCAGCAACAAACCAATTGAGTCTCTGCATGTGTAGGGCAAAATGTTAGATTATGGAAAGCAAATATCTGTGAGATAGAGTTGATAACATTATTATATTCTGTGGATTATTAATATCTACCAGAGCTTAACATTATGAGCTAACATGGGAAGTGCATAGTTCGCATTACTGTATGAAAGCCAAAGTTTCCTTACATGCTGATAAAGAGGCAGAACAGTGGAAGATTTGAAAGAGTTAATTTTAGAAGAACATGAGTGCTTGCTTTGGATAAAATTAGCATTTCCCTCTATACAGACAAACTCTGAAATGCTTTCAGTGCATTTACTTTGCTTTATTGTTAGAGAAGAAATTTCACAGGTAAAATGATGGTCTTAAAAGTTAATAAGATGCAACTAAACCTAATTTTTTAAAAGGTCTCAACAAACCTTCTTTGAAGACTTAACATCACAATTTCTTTTATATAGAATGTATCATTTTATAACATCATTCTCTAGATAACTTGTAACACACTTAGTTGTTGTTGTTTTTCGGTCACCAAGTAGCATCCGACTCTTTGTGACCCCATGGACTTCAGCATGCCAGGCTTCCCTGTCTTCCACTATCTCCCAGAGTTTGCTCAAGTTCATGTCCATTGAGTCGGTTATGCTGTCTAACCATCTCATCCTCTGCCGTCCTCTTCTTTTGTCTTAATCTTTCCCAGCATCAGGGTCTTTTTAATGAGTTGGCTCTTTGCACACTTAATAGAAGCTTCCTTAATAGCTTAGTTGGTAAAGAATCCGCCTACAATGCAGGAGACCCATGTTCGATTCCTGGGTCAGGAAGATCCGCCGAAGAAGGGATAGGCTAACCCACTCCAGTATTCTTGGGCTTCCCTTATGACTCAGCTGGTAAAGAATCCGTCTGCAATGCGGGAGACCTGGGTTTGATCTGTGGGTTGGGAAAATCCCCTGGAGAAGGGAAAGGCTACCCACTCCAGTATTCTGGCCTGGAGAATTCCATGGACTGTAAAGTCCATGGGGTTGCAAAGAGTCAGACAGGACTGAGTGACTTTCACTTCCCTTCACTTAATACCTAAAGCCCCTCATGTTACTTTACATGTAAACAATAATTTGAGGCCTAATTATTCATAAACGCATCTTCTAATCTAGAGTAAGTTTGAGAAAAGCTAGGGCTCACATCTGTCTTGGTTTTAGTCAGAGTAAGGTGAAGGTACCCTGTAGTACAACTTCCTCACCTTGATATCCCGAGTCAGTCTTTACAGAAAGGCATCACTGTTGGCTTAAGATAAATTCTTGGCAATTACACGTAACAGGTATTCATCGTAGGAGTGCATAATTATAATTGCAGTTAATGTTTACTGAGCACTTGATAAGTGCCAAGGTTTTTTATGTATTTACTTTGTTAACAGTCACAATAGTCCAGTGTAACAATATAACAGTGTAACAGTCCAACAGTAACGGTCTAATAGTCCAACAGTGTAACAGTCACAACAGTCTAGTGTAACAATGTAACAGTGTAACAGTCCAGTGTAACAGTGAGGACACTGAAGAGCAAGAGGGGTTAAGACTTTGTTCAAGGTCACAGAGACTGTAAATTAGCGTTGTGTTTCAAAGCCAGACACTGTGGCTGTAGAACCTTGTTTTTAATTCCTGTGCCATTCTACTTCTAGAAGTCATAGGTTAGGGAAAATGGGGTGAAAAGCACTCACATAAATAATTTTTTGTTTCATAAGTAAAATTTGTTGTATAAGTAAATTATATGTGTAGCTTATTTTAAAGCTGAACTTTTAGTTCAGTTATTTTTATTTTCCATCTCCACAATAATATATATTGTTGACTAGTCACAGTTTGGAGTTAAAGTGATTATAGTAAATGTTAATTGTGATTTTTGTTTTCTTTCTTCCCAGTTTCATGGTTTTCTCCAAATGAAAATATCCTCATTGTTATTTTCCCAGTTTTGGCTATACTTCTATTCTGGGGACAGTTTGGTATTGTGAGTAAGTATTTATTTCTATTTTTCATTTAAGTTTTAGTGGTTAAATTGTTATTTCTGGGAGGCAGTGTTGGCAAAATTTTAATTTAGCTGAACTGTATTAGCAAATATGATATTGTGATAAGTGAGAACGTACAATCAATATTAATATTCTCCTTGAAGTCTATATTGTCCTTTATAATTTACTTTGGATCACTTTTAATTCCACTAAAGGTTTTCATTTTTTAACTTCTTAAGAATTAACATTGTGAATCCTGAAAATAACAGTACCTTTGACTCAGCTGGTTTTAATGTTTACAGAACATTTATACATATATTACTTTCTTTGGTAAAGACATGGTTACAGTCTACACTGGTGATAAGATGGGATTTTGTAGAAGCAGCAATCAAGATGGCCACGTATGAACACCCTGCGCTTACAACCTCCCCTGGCGCGTCAGAGTTGTAATACAACTGTTTTCAGAGCAGCTCTCTCTGAGAATGACCCAAAGACTGATAGAGAACATATTCTACAACTGTAAAGAGGAAACCACAACCAGATGAGTAGGAGGGGCAGAGAGGTGGTCTGGTCAGAGCCCACACTTGGGGTCCTTAAGTGGGAGGAAAATCACAGCAGTGGAGATCCTCCCTTAAGTGGGAGGAAAATCACAGCAGTGGAGATCCTCCCTGAGGGGTCCAGCTCCACATCTGGCTCCCCATCCTGGAGGTCCTAAACCAAGTATGTGTGTGTGTCTGTGTGTGTGCGCGCACGCGTGCACGTGTGTTTGCACACACGCACATGCATTCGGTCATGTCCAACTCTTTGTGACCCCATGGACCGTAACCCACCAGGCTTCTCTGTCCATAAAACTTTCCAGGCAAGAACAGTGCAGTTCAAGTCCCCAAAGTATCTGACCTTGAATACCAGTGGGACTTAGGTTTGGGAGAACCAGAAGACTGTGGTATACCAAGACTTTGCTCTTAAAGGGTGTGTCCAAAAGCATACTTGCTTCAAGTCCCAGCACAGAGGCAGCACGTGACAGCTGTCTGGGTCAGACGCAGTGACTTTTCATGGAGAGCCTTGCTAGGAGACGATAGGCAGCTGGGATTCCCCCCAGAACTGAGATGCTGGTGGCAGCCATTTTTGTGATCTTGTACTACCACTCTTGATGCCTGAGCTGGTGGGCACCATGTGGGAATTGTCTTTCTCACATATTAGCACCTGGGGCTGGCACATCCCACCAGCAGTCATGAGACTTGTAAGAATCATGGACTGACAGGTTGCTCAGCCAGCAGTGTTGGGAAGTCTATCGTGCCTACCAGTGTCCCTGCAGGAGTCAGCCTCACCACAATAGAAGAGCTCACACAGGAGAGACTTCTGGTGCATCTGGCTCTGGTGGCCATAGAGAACCTTGATGCTGGGCTCCATAAGACATCTCCCACATAAGGCCACTTATCTAAGATTAGGAGATGTAGTGGACCTACCTAATATCTAGAAATAAACACAGAGAATTAGGCAGTATGAGGAGACAGAGGAATACGTTTCAAATGAAAAAACAAGAGAAACTCTCAGAAAAAGAGCTAAATGAAACAGATAAGCAATTTGCCTGATAAAGTACTTAAGGTAATAATCATAAAGATGCTTACTAATCTGGAGAAGAATGGATGAAAACAGTGAAAACTTCAACAAGGAGTTAGAGAATAGAAGAAAAGAATCCATCAGAACTGAAGAATACAATAACTGAAATCAAAAGTACAGTTAATTCAGTCTTTCCATCATGTCCATCTCTTTGTGATCCCATGGACTGCAGCACACCAGGCTTCCCTGTCCATCACCATGTCCTGGAGCTTGCTGAAACTCATGCCCATTGAGTCAGTGATGCCATCATCTATCTCGTCCTCAATCATCCTCTAAGTGGCAAAGGATTGTCACTTAAAAAGTGAAGGTTAAATGACAAAAAATAAGTTTTGTAAAATGATTATAAAATATAACTATATACAGTGAGTGTTATTTGTGTGTACAGAATAGAAAGATATAAATATGACATCAAAAACATAAAATATGGTTTGAGAGTAGGGAGGAGTAAAAACAGTTTCAGAATGTATTTGAACTTCAATCTGCTGGTAGATCCATATATGTAACTTGTGATAACCACAAACCAAAAGCCTATAGTATATACACAAAAAGTAAAGGAGAAGGAGCCCAAACACAAAGCTAAAAATCATCAAACCATGAGGGAAGAAAGAAACAGAAAAGATCTATAAAAGCAACCAGAAAATAATTTTTTAAATGGCAATAAACTTGCATACGTATCAGTAATCACTTTCAGTGTAAATGGATTAAATGCTACAACCAAGAGACACAGGATGGCAGATTGGACACAAAAACAAGACTCATCTATGTGCTGCCTACAAAAGACTCACTTCAAACCCAAAGACATACATGGTCTGGAAATGAAAGGCTGGGAAAATATGTTTGATGCAAATGGAAACAAAAAGAAAGCTGAATAACTGTACTCACATCAACCAAAACAGACTTTAAAACAAAGACTTTAATAGAAGACAAAAAAGAAAAAGTGTTACATAAGGATAAAGGGCTCAATCCAAGAAGAGGATATAACATTCAAAAGTATTTATGTATCCAACAAAGGAGCACCTAATGTATATAAAGCAAGTATTAACAAATAATAGGAAAATTGACAGTAATACAATGGTTGGTTACTTTGATACTTCACTTACATCAGTGAATAGATCATCTGAACAGAAAATTACTTGTCAGGCTTAATGTAATTTATATATACATACAGATGACTCTTGAGAGTCCCTTGGACTGCAAGAAGATCCAACCAGTCCATCCTAAAGGAGATCAGTCCTGGGTGTTCATTGGAAGGACTGATGCTGAAGCTGAAACTCCAATACTTTGGCTACCTCATGTGAAGAGTTGACTCACTGGAAAAGACCCTGACACTGGGAGAGATTGGGGGCAGGAGAAGAAGGGGACGACAGAGGATGAGATGGCTGGATGGCATCACCGACTCGACGGACATGAGTTTGAGTGAACTCCGGGAGTTGGATGGACAGGGAGGCCTGGCATGCTGTGATTCATGGGGTCGCAAAAAGTTGGACATGACTGAGTGACTGAACTGAACTGAACTGATACACACACACACATTTATATATGAGCACACACACACACACATATATGAGCATACACACATATATAGGATATTCCATTCAAAACCAACAGAGTACATGCACTTTTCAAGTGCACAGGGAATATGCTCCAAGATAGATAATGTGCTGGGCCACAAAACAGTCTCAGTAAATTTTATAAGATTTACAGACAAGCAAAAGCTGAGACAATTCAGCACCACCAAACCAGCTCTTCAACAAATGCTAAAGGATCTTCTTTGGACAGGGGACACAGAAAAGGTTTATGAAAATGAACACAAAACAACAAAGTAAATGGCAAAGGGATCATACTTATAAATACTTTAAATGTAAATGGGTTAAATGCCCCAACTAAAAGACAAAGACTGGCCACTGCTAAGTCACATCAGTTGTGTCCAACTCTGTGTGACCCCATAGATGGCACCCAACAGGCTCCCCCGTCCCTGGGATTCTCCAGGCAAGAATACTAGAGTGGGCTGCCATTTCCTTCTCCAGTGCATGAAAGTGAAAAGTGGAAGTGAGGTTGCTCAGTCATGTCTGACTCTTAGTGACCCCAAGGACTGCAGCCTACCATGCTCCTCCATCCATGGGATTCTCCAGGCAAGAGTACTGGAGTGGGTTGCCATTGCCTTCTCTGAAAGACTGGCTGAATGGATATAAAAACAAGACCCCTGTATATGCTGTCTACAAGAGACCCACCTCAAACCTAGGGACACACACAGACAGAAAGTGAGGGGCTGGANTACCATGCTCCTCCATCCATGGGATTCTCCAGGCAAGAGTACTGGAGTGGGTTGCCATTGCCTTCTCTGAAAGACTGGCTGAATGGATATAAAAACAAGACCCCTGTATATGCTGTCTACAAGAGACCCACCTCAAACCTAGGGACACACACAGACAGAAAGTGAGGGGCTGGAAAAAAGATATTTTAGGCAAATGGAGACCAAAAGAAAGCAGGAGTAGCAATACTCATTTCAGAAAATAGACTTTGAAATAAAGACCATAATAAGAGACAAAGAAGGACAGTACATAGTGATCAATGGCTCAATCCAAGAAGATATAACAATTATATATGTACCCAGCATAGGAGCAACTCAATATGTAAGGCAAATGCTAATAAGTATGAGAAGGGAAATTAACAGCAAAACAATAATAGCGGGGGCCTTTAGTACCCCACTCACACCTATGGATAGATCAACCAAATAGAAAATTAGCAAGGAACACAAGCTTTAAATGATACAGTGGACCAGTTAAACCTAATTGATATCTGCATTTCACCCAAAAACAATGGATTTCAACCTTTTCTCAAGTGCACATGGAACAGATAGATCACATCCTGGGTCATATATCCAGCCTTGGTAAATTTTATGAATTGAAATAATTTCAAGCATCTTTTCTGATCACAATGCAGTAAGATTAGATGTCAGCAACAGCAAAAGAAATTAAACACACAAACATATGGAGGCTAAACAACATGCTTCTGAATGACCAACAAATCACCATGGAAGAAATCAAAAAGGAAATCAAGATATGCATAGAAAGAAGTGAAAATGAAATCATGACAACCCAAAACCTGTGGGATTCAGTAAAAGCAGTGCTTAGAGGGAGATTTGTAGCAATACAAGCCTATCTTAGAAACAAGAGAAACATCAAATAAACAACCTAACTTTATACCTAAAGCAACTAGAAAAAGAACAGTAGAACCCCAAAGTTAGTAGAAGGAAAGAAATCATAAAATTCAGAGGAGAAATAAATGAAAAAGAAATGAAGGAGACTGTAGCAAAAATCAATGAAACTAAAAGCTGGTTCTTTGAGAAGATAAATAAAATAGACAAACCATTAGCCACACTCATTAAGGGAAAAAAGGGAGAAGAATCAAATCAGCAAAATTAGAGATGAAAATGGAGAAATCACAACAGACAATACAGAAATACAAAAGGTCGTAAGAGACTACTCTGAGCAATTATATGCCAATAAAATGGACAACTTGGAAGAAACAGACAAATTCTTCGAAAAGTATAGCCCTCCAAAACTTAACCAGGAAGAAATAGAAAATCTGAACAGACCCATCACAAGCACGGAAATTGAAACTGTAATCAGAAATCTTCCAACAAACAAAAAAGCCCAGGACCAGATAGCTTCACAGGTAAATTCTACCAAAAATTTAGAGAAGAGCTAACACCTGTCCTACTCAAACTCTTCCAGAAAATTGCAGAGAAAGGTAAACTCCCAAACTCATTCTATGAGACCACCATCACTTAATACCAAAAGCAGACAAAGATGCCACAAAAAAAGAGAAAACTACAGGCCAATATCACCAATGAACATAGATGCAAAAATCCTCAACAAAATTCTAGCAAACTGAATCCAACAGTATATTAAAAAGACCATACATCATGACCAAGTGGTCTTTATCCCAGGGATGCAAGAATTCTTCAGTATTCACAAGTCAGTCAATGTGATACACAATATTAACAAATTGAAAGATAAAAATCATATAATTATCTCAATAGATGTGGAGAAAACTTTTGACAAAATTCATTTTTGTCAACACCCATTTATTATTAAAAAAAAAAAACCCTCTCCAGAAAGCAGGCATAGAAGGGACATACCTCA
This sequence comes from Oreotragus oreotragus, assembly GCA_006410675.1. Classification (NCBI taxonomy): domain Eukaryota; kingdom Metazoa; phylum Chordata; class Mammalia; order Artiodactyla; family Bovidae; genus Oreotragus; species Oreotragus oreotragus. The sequence continues at coordinate 108,082 of SJYX01009328.1, read as the reverse complement.
ACATAATAAAAGCCTTATACAACACACCCACGGCAAACATCCTCAATGGTGAAAAATTGAAAGTATTTCCCCTAAAATCAGCAACCAGACAAGGGTACCCACTCTCACCACTACTATTCAACATAGTTTTGGAAGTCCTAGCCATAGCAATCAGAGAAGGAAATGAAATAAAAGGAATCCAGATTGGAAAAGAAGAAATAAAACTCCCACTGTTTACAGATGACATGATTTTTCTATATAGAAAACTCTAAAGATACCACCAGAAAGTTACTGCTACCTGCTAAATCACTTCAGTCATGTCCGACTCTGTGCAACCCCTTAGATGGCAGCCCACTGGCTCCCCGTCCCTGGGATTCTCCAGGCAAGAACACAGAGCTAATCAATTAATATAGTAAAATTGCAATATATAAAACCAGCACACTGAAATCCCTTGCATTCCTATACACTGAAAAAAACAGAAATTAAGGAAACAATCCCATTCACCATTGCAACAAAAAGAATAAAGTACTTCGGAATAAATTTACCTACAGAAACAAAAGATCTGTATATGGAAAGCTATAAAACACTGATGAAAGAAATCCAAGATGACACAAATAGATGGAGAAATATACCATGTTTGTGGATTGGAAGAATCAATGTAGTGAAAATGAGTACACCAATCAAAGCAATCTGTAGATTCAACACAATCCCTCTCAAGCTGCCCATGGTATTTTTCATGGAACTAGAACAAATAATTTCACAATTTGTATGGAAACACAAAAGACCTTGAATAGCCAAAGCAATCTTGAGAAGGAAGAATAGAACTGGAGGAATCAATCTGCCTGACTTCAGATAACACTATAAGTGATGCTACAGTCATCAAGATAGTATGGGGCTGGCAATAAGACAGAAATACTGATCACTGGAACAAAACAGAAAGCCCAGAGATAAAGCCACACATCTATGGACTCCTTAGCTTTGACAAAGGAGGCAAAGAGATACAATGGAGAAAAGACAATCTCTTTAACAAGTGGTGCTGGGAAAACTGGTCAACCACCTGTAAAAGAATAAAACTAGAATACTTTGTAACACCACACACAAAAATAAACAAAATGGATTAAAGGTCTAAACGTAAGACTAGAAACTGTGAACCTTTTAGAGGAAAACATAGGTAGAACACTCTCTGACATAAATTACAGCAAGATCCTTTATGACCCACCTCCCATAATAATGGAAATAAAAACAAAAACAAATGGGACCTAATTAAACTTAAAAGCTTTTGCACAATGAAGGAAACTATAAGCAAGGTGAAAAGGCAGCCTTCAGATTGGGAGAAACTAATAGCAAATGAAACAACTGACAAGGTATTAATCTCCAAAATATACAAGCAGCTCATGAAGCTCAATTCCAGAAAAATGAACAATCCAATCAAAAAGCGGGCCAAAGAACTAAACAGACATTTGTCCAAAGAAGACATACAGATGGCTAACAAACACATGGAAAGATGCTCAATGTTATTATTAGAAAACACAAATCAAAACCACAATGAGGTACCCATCTCACCCTGGTCAGAATGGCTGTCGTCAATAAGTCTACAAACAATAAATGCTGGAGAGAGTATGGAGAAAAGGGAACCCTCTAACACTGTTGTTGGGAATGCAAACTAGTACAGCCACTATGGAGAACAGTGCAGAAATTCTTTAAGAAACTCAATATAGAACTGTCATATGACCCAGCAATCCCAGTGCTGGGCATACAGGCTGAGGAAATCAAAATTGAAAGAGACACATGTACCCCAGTGTTCACTATAGCACTGTTTACAGTAGCTAGGACATGGAAACAACCTCAATGGCCACCAGCAGACGAATGGATAACGAAGTTGTGGTACATATACACAATGGAATAATACTCAGCTATAAAAAAAGAACACATTTGAGTCAGTTCTAATGAACTGGATGAAACTGGAGCTTGTTATACAGAGGAAAGTAAGGCAGAAAGAGAAACACCAATACTGTATATTAAAACATATGTATGGAATTTAGAGAGATGGTAACAATGACCCTATATGCAAGATAGCAAAAGAGACACAGATGTAAAGCACAGACTTTTGGGCTATGTGGGAGAAGTTGAGGGTGGGATGGTTTGAGAGAATAGCATTGAAATATGTATATTACCAGGTATTAAATAGATGACCAGTGCAAATTTGATGTATGAAGCAGGGCACTCAGAGCTGATGCTCTGGGACAACTCAGAGGCATAGTGTGGGGAGGGAGGTGGCAAGGGATGTGGGGACGCATGTATACCCATAGCTGATTCATGCTGATATATGACAAAAACCATCACAATATTGTAAAATAATTAGCCCCCAATTAAAATAAATAAATTAATTAAAACAAAAGCTTTAAATCATAATGAGCATCTTTTCCTGTTACAACAGTATGAAACTAGAAATCAGTTACAAGAAGAAAAATGGAAAAAACACAAACAAGTGGAGGCTAAACAGCTTGCTACTAAACAAATATTGGGTCACTTGAAGAAATCAAAGAGGAATTTAAAAATACCTTGGAACAAATGAAAATGGAAACACAATGATCTAAAACCTTTGCATTGCAGCAAAAGCAGTTCTGAGAAGGAATTTTGTAGTGATACAGGCATATGTCAAGAAGTAAGAAAAATCTCAAACAATATAACCTTATATCTAAAGGAACTGGAAAAGAGGAATCAGCAAAGCTCAAAATTAGTAGAAAGAAGAAAAGAGTAAAGACAGATCAAAAATAAATGAAAAAGAGACTTTAAAAACAATTTTAAAAAGATAAGTAAAACTAAGAGCTAGTTTTTTTTAAAAGATAAAATTTATGAACCTTTAAGCCAGACTCGTCAAGAAAAAGAGAAAGGACCCAAATAGAATAAGAAATGAAAGAGAAGTTATAACTTATACCACAAGAATACAAAGGACCGTAAGATATTACTAAGAACAATTATACACCGGCAAATTAGACAACTTAGAAGAGATACATAAATTCTTTAAAACATACAATCTTTTAAGACTGGATTAAAGAAAAAAAAAAGAAACTCTGAACAGTCCAATTACTAGAAATGTAATTGGATTGTATGCTAAGCTGTTTCAGTCATGTCCAACTCCTTGCGACCCCATGGACCATAGCTCACCAGGCTCCTCTCTCCATGGGGTTCTCCAGGCAGGAATACTGAAGTGGGTTGCCATGCCCTTTTCCAGGGGATCTTCTTGACCCAGGGATTGAACCTGGGTCTCCTGCATTGCAGGCAGGTTTTTTGTTTTTGTTTTTGTTTTTTTTTTACCATCTGAGCCACCAGGGCAAAAAACTCTGAACAGACAAAAGTCTAGGAGCAGACAGCTTCACAGGTGACTCTACTAACATTTAAAGGAGAGTTATTAGCTATCCTTATAAAAAATTTCCAAAAAATTGAAGCAAGAACACCCTCAAACTTGTTCTATGAAACTAGATCTATCCTGATACTAAAACCAGACAAACACACTAGAAGAAAAGAAAATTACAAGCCAATATCCCTGATGAACATAGATGCAAAAATCCTTAACAAAATGGTAGCAAAATAAGTTCAACAATACATTAAAATGATCATGTACCCTGATCACGTGGAATTTACCCCAGAAATGAAAGGATGGTTTAGTATCCACAAATTAATTTAATATGATACACCACATTAGTAGGAGGAAAGATACAAATCATTTGATCATCTCAATTGATGCAGAAAGAGCAGTTGACAAAAATCAACATCCAATTATGATAAACTCTCAACAAAGTGGGTATATCCAACATAATAAAGGCTATGTATAACAAACCCACAGCTATTAATAATATCATATTCAGTGAAGAACTGAAGGCTTTTCCTTTAAGATCAGAAATAAGACAGAATGCTCACTCTCACAACTTTTATTCAACATTGTATTGGAATGACTGCCACAGCAGTCAGACAGGAAAAGAAGATAAAAGGCATCCAAAATGAAGAGGAAAAAGTAGAACTGTCATATTTACAGATAACATGATACTGCATTTAGAAAACTCTAAAGACAAAGACATTGGTGAAAGAAATTGAAAGCAACACAGAACCCTGAATTTTCATTGGAAGGACTAATGCTGAAGCTGAAGCTCCAATACTTTGGCCACCTGACGCGAAGAGCTGACTCACTTGAAAAGACCCTGATGCTGGGAAAGATTGAGGGCAGGAGGAGAAGGGAGCAATAGCAGATGAGATGGTTGGATGGTTCACTGACTCGATGGACATGAGTTTGAGCAAACTCTGGGAGACAGTGAAGAAGAGGGAAGCCAGTCCATGGGGTTGCAAAGAGTTGGACATAACTAAGCAACTGAGCAACAGAACAAAATGGAAAGATATTTTGTGCTTATATATTGAAAGAATTAATATTTTTAAATGTCCATATTGCCCACAGCAATCTTCAGATATAATGAATCTCTATCAAAGTATCAGTGGCATTTTTTACAGAGCTGGAACAAATAATCCTAAAATTTGCATGAAAACATAAGACTCTGAATATACAATCTTAAGAAAGAACAAAGATACCATATGGTTTCAGTATCTGTAGAATCTAGAAAACAAAACAAATGAACAAACAAAACAAAATAGAAACAGACTCGTAGATACAGTAGTCATCAGAAGGGAGGGGATTTGAGGGGAATGGGCAAAATTGGTGAAGGGGATTTAGGAGTACAGTCTTTCAGTTAGAAAATAAGTCATGGGGGGTGTAATGTGCAGCATGGAAAATATAGTCTAACTTTGTGTGGTAACATGTTTACTAGATTTATAGTGATCAATTTGTAGTGTATATAAATATTGATTCCCTATATTGTACACTGAATTGAATATAATGTGTCAACTATACTTCAGTTTTTTTTTTTTTAAAAGGATGTTGTTCTTTTGAGTATTAATTATTTCCCTCTCTTTATTTTTCCAGTTTGAACTTCCCAGGAAAATACATGTGCTTGGAAAAGCCCAATTTAAGCCATATTTTGTCATCCTTTCTATACAGTTCTACAGCCTCTAAGAAAGTAGCCATAGAAAGTGATGTTATTTGATCATATTTTACTGTGATAATCATGTGACTGAACTTCTCAGGGCAAATCTTGCTGTATCAGATTTAGTATCAGCAATGTAGAATTGTCATTAGTAGTTTAAAAATGCTATTTTGCATTTTGGTTGATATTTATATTCAACTGTATTTCTGTACCACTTTGGTAAAGGAAATTTACTAAATTAGTAAAGTTCTGAGATGATAGTCTAAACTTTTAAACTTTAAGATTTCTTTCTCATCTCCTTATAGCCCAGTGAAATAAGTTAGTCATTGAAGGCCAGTAAGGAAAGGAAAGGAAAAAAGTACATTAAAATAAGGCAAGGAGTAACTAATGGATGATTTAATTTACTTATTTTATTCTACAGCCTTTATGAAAAGAAAGCTAGTAAAATATTGTAGCAGATTAGCTATTATGGGATTCCCTGGTGGCTTAGATGGTAAAGAGTCTGCTTGCAATGTGGGAGACCCAGGTTTGATCCCTGGGTCAGGAAGATCCCCTGGAGAAGGGAATGGTAACCCACTCCAGTGTTCTTGCCTGGAAAATGCCATGGATGGAGGAGCCTGAAAGGCTACAGTCTGTGGGGTCGCAGAGTTGGACACGACTGAGCAACTTCACTTTCCTTTTTTTTCAGTCGTGTGTATCTAAAGTAATACATAAAAGTAGAAGTGAGATGATTGATTATATATTCTGAAGACTGTTTTCAATGTATAGCACCCTGGAAATGTTTTGTGATTTCAAAGCTTTTCTCAGTTTTTGTCTAAAAAGCAAAAAAGACAAAGAAAGGGCTAAGAAAGACAACTGTCAAGACATTTCACAACTCTTTCAAAACAGTGTCTGAAATTCTTATGGCAATTTCTTAGAGTTTCATAAGCTTTTTATATTAAGAAAATAACTAGTATAGCATCAAGATCTTGTCCACTGACATTAGGGAAAACCTTTAACCCTATTGGCAGACTCAGGTGTTAAGGCCTATGTCTTATGATTTAGGTGGGAAATAGCCTTTTTCTAAGATCATGAAATCACTTAACAGAAGTGTGACTTGTTGGATTTGGATTGATTGAACTGTGCTGATCATGGCGTTATCATTAGTCGACTGAACCAGGAGTGTGTTCACCATCAGCCATATTTTTACAAAAATAAGCTTTACCATCGTTTTTCTGAATTAAAAAAGTAATACATACCACTTTAGGATACCTTGTGCAACATAGGAAGTGTAAAGAAAAGACAAATATCATCTAGAGTCTCAGAGCCTAGAAATAAACTATTGAGGTATTCTGGTGAATTTCCCACTTCTCTTTTTTTTTTTTCCTTAAAAAAGGAAAACCCATAAATGGATTCATATTGCTTATACACTTGTGAATGCTGATTTTCCTCCTGTGTTTTCAGAAATCTTTTTATAGTTGCCTGTGCTCTACTTTTATGGATGTACTGTAATTTACTTAACTCTCATCTTGATGGATATTAAGGATGTTTCCAAATTTTCTTGATGTTATGAAAGTAAGTGTGCTAAAGATATGTAACACTTGAAATGGCAGAGAAGGTATTTTAAGGCTCATGATATTAATACATATTGCCAACATGTTTTCCAGCACCATTTTATCAGTTATTGCTGCAGGTGAGAACACCCATCTTCCACCTCACATATTTGACATCATTATAATTCAAAAATCTTTGGTAATTCAATGGTTGAAAAAAACATCATGTTAATTTTCATTTTTGTGTTAGTGAGGGTAATTCTTTTTTCTATTTTATTCTGTTGGTCATTTTTTTTTTTTTATTTGATACAGTACTGTTTACCACTACATTATACTGCTTCCTTGTCTTGAAATTATTTCAAGAGTATGCTTCTTTTTTTTCCACAAAGGGTGAACCTGTATCTGGGTATACACCCTGAGTAAGTGAAACCGTTATTGATAGAATAGAATGTGGACCCACTTTTGGGTCTTTTGACAGGGTACATACTGATTCTTAGGCACTGGGCTGTGTGCTTGAGATGTGGAAATGAAATGTATGTTGCCCCTGGCTTTATAGCATTCACGTTTCTGTTGTAATATGTTAAGTGTACATGCTCTGTGCCTTGTGTCACATCTTCATGATAGATATGAATCTAAAATTCACTTTTCTCTTGGTACCCTTTGTGGGAGACATCCTGTTTCTGACACGGGGATTCCACCCAAGGAAAATTCCTTTGTTTTGCACTCACTGCTTGGTTATGCATTTTTTAGAGTGCAGAATCTTACAGCCTCTACAGTATTAATAGTAACTCAGACCCATGTCTTTCCCTTTCTAGATTTTCAGTACCTTTTAACTTTTCCTGATTATCATTTAGAGTCTTTCATTTATATCACTTATACACAGGGAATTTCTCTCTGGTTTACCTAGCTCTGTGTGTCATTCTTTTTGGTCACCCAAATTAAAACCTAGACTTTCCATCAGCTAAACATCCAGTAAAGACATCAGATTACACTTTCACTTTGAGGAGAAAGTTTCTTTATACCAGAACTGTATTTTGAACTCTAAGAAGCTTTGAGACCTCTAAACTCTAGAAGCCAAGCCAAGGACTCCCAAATATGGTGAGCCCTAGCTCATGTTTTGACCACAAAGGTCTCTCACAGGGAAATACCTTTGCCTTTAGCTTTAACTTACAAATGTCTAAACAGAATCTTATGGTAAACCAACTGCTCAGAGAATCCTAGAATCAAACACCAAGCCTTCTGCTAACCGAGTTACTTTGGCTAACAAATTATAGATTTGCTGGCCGAAGTAATGAATCTCTAATAGGATTTTGTTTCAAGTATTTTGTTTTTGTTCTGAAAACTGTACCAACTCGGTTTCCCACTGCACTGACAGTTGTGTTCCTGGCTGATTTTCAGGATTGTTCTTCCTTACTCATTGTCAATATGACAGGCATTTTCCATCATTTAGATGTGTAATGAATGATTTCAAGTGTTTCTCACCAGGACATCCAGTTTTTATAGGATTAATGTTTAACTCCATGTTGAGAACTGGATAACATGTTAAAATTCTTTGTGATATGATTGCTTGTTCTTAGAAAGGAGTATGACAATTTACCAAGCGTAGACAAGATGCACGCCCTGTATTCAGAGTTATATAACAAGAAAAGGCAAGCATTTTCAACCTGCTCTTGATAAAATTCACCAATTCTCAATGTTTTTAAGGTTTAAATTTATCATGTACTAAATATTGAATTTACTCTTTTTTCATTTCCTAATACATTTATTATTGACAATAAGAGAGGGTTTAATGTTTTGACAAAAATTTAAATGTCATGGAACAACAGTAGTTTTGGCATTTATTATAAGATTGCTTTGCAGAGTTTCAGCTTACATGGTCATGTTTAGTCTTGCAGTTCTGGGTAAAGCAGGGATTCACTGCATATATTGTCATGAACTGTCTCCAAGAGTTGCTTTCATATGAAGTTTTTTTTGCCAGTCACTTCTGGGACATCTTCATTTTTGTCACAGCCACCTCATTGTCCTCATGTATGCCAATAAGTTTACTTTTCCTGAGTTCTTCTGACTGTATATCTAGAGTCTCTTGAATGGCAGTAGTATTTACATTCCACAGTTAGCTATTCTATAATGCCAGTTACCGTCTATTGGAATTTTGCTTCCAGCATTATCACATCTCGTTTCTTTGCTCCTTCATCTTTATTGCCCAGTTTCCTCTTTTGATTATCCATTGTAAAATGTCACAGTGGTTTATGACTGGGAGACAGGAGGTAGCACAACATATGTTTTGCTGTCTGTGTGTGAATGGAATAACAGATGTGCAATGAGCAGTCACCAAGTCTTTGAAAAGGGTGACATGATTGGTCACTGATGGTGATGCACATCTCTTATTTATAGAGTGATTTGTGGATTGAAGAGATAACAGTGAAGTTTACACTTTATGCAGTTACTCAGTTATTATATTGGGGTAGTGGAAATTTGAACTGTGTTTTGGGAGGACTTGTGTTATTTAACTAAATGATGGTAACTGAAATTGATGCATATCAGAACCAGGGAAGGAGAGGGACAGCTGTAATTTCAAATTTGTTCATTCTAGGCATCTTTCATTTTGTTTTCTAAATTTCTAGTCCTTGCTCAAGATTATTCCACAATGATTTTGNTGTTTTGGGAGGACTTGTGTTATTTAACTAAATGATGGTAACTGAAATTGATGCATATCAGAACCAGGGAGGGAGAGGGCCAGCTGTAATTTCAAATTTGTTCATTCTAGGCATCTTTCATTTTGTTTTCTAAATTTCTAGTCCTTGCTCAAGATTATTCCACAATGATTTTGGTTACTGCTCAGAGGTTTTTGGCTGGAGGCCTCTACTGAAATCAGTTAGGAAATTCAAAGAAAAAATTTCTCCATCACAACACCCTTGAGATCCTGCTAAGTTCTTGAGTCCAATCTTGAGTACTAGCTTAATTTTGAAAGTGATTAGGCCATGAAACCACATTTAAAAGAAGTAATGAAACAGAATTTCTTTGTAGATTAGAAAAATCATTCTGAAGAAATAAAGACATATATGGGCTTCCCAGGGGTCTTTACAGGTAAAGAATCCACCTACAAGTGCAGGAGACACAAGAGACTTGGGTTTGATCCTCGGGTTGGGAAGATCCCCTGGAGAAGGAAATGGCAACCTGCTCCAGTATTCTTGCCTGGGAAATTCTGTGGACAGAGGAACCTGGCAGGTTATAGTCTGTGGGACTGCAAAGAGTAGACATGACTGAGCGACTAGGCACAATGCACACACACAAAGACATACTAACTGTACTAGGAAACCTCTATCCAGGAAGGCAAAGCATCATCATAGTAAATATTATTGCTAAGATCCTATTAAATAAGTTTGAACTCCCATTGCTTTTCCTTGGACCTGTCCACATAATTATCCAATTCTGCTTATTAAAATGTGTTTTTATATACTGATTTTATTGTGGAAGGAACTGAACAAACCTACAGCTTAGCAATATACTCTTTTTTAGAAATACAGTTGCTGTTACTTTGACTCTTTCCAAATTCAAATGTCCCACCTTCCTGCATCTATTCTGAAGGTGTGGCATGGTCCATAAGACCAGGAATGTTTGGAACTAAGGAAAAGAAGTCAGTATGTTAGGCGTTGCCTTCTTTTATCTTTTATCTTCACAGTACTTCAAAGCCCAGACTTCATGAAACTTGGACTCTTTTATTTCTCTGTCCTGTAGACTAGGAATGTGATTTCTCATCCGTCTTCATTTTGACAAAACTGTTTCATCAAAGAAAGTTGGATAGTGTATGGCATTCATTATAAAATTATTTTACTTGCCTTCTAGCAAGTAATCCATTTGTTACTGGCATTCTTATTCATCTTTATCTAGTACCAGTTTCACAAAGCCTTCTTTTTTTAGTGTGTTAAATATTTTAAAAATAGTAATTTTAATATAATTAAATAAAAATTTTGAAGTTGTAATCTTTTTTAAAACTTACCAGATGTGTGTTTATCCTTAATCAGGGTGAGTACCAATGTGCAGCTCAACTGATACCAAAAACATCCTAAAATTACTTTCTGAGAGTTATCAGAAAATAGCACTGTAATAACAAAATCAAATATATATCTTTTCTTCATGATTTATTCTTTATTTGATGTGTCTTTTACCTCACTGGTTAACCTTCCTATCTCACCACTAAACTCACTAATCACTTAGGGATCATTTAATTGTCATGCAGTTAGAACAGTAATTGAATTCATGAATTTTGGGGTTTTGTTAGCTGGACTTCAGCCTGTGGTGGATCTTTATGGGCTTTTTGAATCCCATCTTTGGGATGTCATGAAAACTAAGATGATAGTTTTATTTGATCTCCAGGTTGTACCCGGTAATTTCACAAGACTTTTTTACCCACAGCCTGCATTGTTGTATATGTCCTTTACATCAGTGACAAAGACACAAAAAAGCCTTAATGGAGTATCTATCAATAGTATTAGCCACGTTTCTTCAGGTGGCTAGAGGGACATGTCATTTTCTCTGTTCACATGAATTTGAAAGCTTAAATACGTAAATAGGGCTTGCTTAGGCTAGACCGACATCTTTTACTTAACTGGAGGAGGATATCTGGGAGTAACACTTTCTGTCACTCATTCCCCACCACCAACACACACACACACACACACTCATTCATACATTAGAATATAAGCATTGAGGCAAAATTATTGGTTCACTGCCACACTTAGAATAGTGATTGCCACATAGTAGGTGTGTGATCAGTTATTATTATTGAATAAAGTAACTTGTGCCTCAATTTGGTTGATGTGACTTGGGCTAATAAATGGGCCCAGCCCATGGTAGGCACACAGTAAAGATAGAACAAATGAATGAGCTCCCCATCTCATCTCTGAGAAGAAGCTGGCTAGATTTAATCACTTTATAGAAGGTATAAAAGGGAAACTTGGAATTCCTAATTTGGTGAAAAAACTTGACATTGTCTCCCTGTATATTTGGTGTTCCTGTGTCAGGCAGCACTACGTTTATAGATTTTTCTTAAAAACAGAAGTTTTGACCACACCAAATGTTGGTCAGAGTGTGGAGCAAGAAGAACTCTCATTCATTGCTGGTGGGAATGCAAAATGGTACAGCTACTTTGGAATACAGTTTGGTGGTTTCATATAAAGCTAAATGTACTCTTATCATATGATCCAATAATAGTTGTTGTTTAGTTGCTAAGTTGTGTCTGACTCTTTTGCAACCCCATGAACTGTAGCCCACCAGGCTCCTCTGTCCATGAGATTTCCCAAGCAGGAATACTGGAAGTGGGTTGCCATTTCCTTCTCAAGGGGATCTTCCCAACTCAGGGACCAAACCCTCATTTTCTGCATTGCAGGTGAATTCTTTACCACTGAGCCACCAGGGAAACCCTACTCCTTGGTATTTACCCAGATGGAGTTGAAAACTGAAGTCCACACAGAAATCTACACGTTTATCGCAGTTTTGTTCATCATTGCAAAAATTTGGAAGCAACCGAGATATTCTTCAATAGGAGAATGGATAAACTGTGGTACATCCAGACCATGGAATATTACTCAGCACTGAAAACAAATGAACTGTCAATCATTAAAAGATATGAAGGAACCTTAAATATGTATTCCTAAGTGAAAGAAGTCAATCTGAGAAGGCTACATGCTATGTGATTGCAACTGTAAAACAACAGAGCCTAACAACAGGATACAGACTTGCTATGGGACTAGCTAAAACATGGCCATTGTGAGTCAAAAGAAACCCTTTTTAAGGTTCACTAAAGAAAACATGGGCATAATCTTTCATTGCCTGTGATTACTTAAGTAGACTCTACTAATATATTTATTGGAAATTGCTGCTTAAATTTGAGGAATAGTTTAGGTAGCCTTGAAAATTAGTGGTTGAACCAATCAGCAGAAATGAAAGCTACATCCAAAAGGTTTTAAAAAGACCATTCTATGGAAAAACACTGTCAGTAATAGCATTTTGTGGCATTTTATTTTTGTTTCTATTCTTGACATTATTTTTCTCCTGTAGCTCTGGTAAGCCTGAAGAGATTGAATTTTATATGAGGTTCAAACTCTTATTTTCCTTAAGAATGGTATAAATCAGCCATTTTGCATGTACTTATACTGGACTCTGGGCTTCCTCTGTGGCTCAGCTGGTAAAGAATCCACCTGCAGTGTCGGAGACCTGGCTTCGATCCCTGGGTTGGGGAGGTCCTCTAGAGAAGGGAAAGGCTACCCACTCCAGTATTCTGGCCTGGAGAATTCTGTGGACTGTATAGTCCATGGGGTCTCAAAGAGTCAGATGTGACTGAGCAACTTTCACATACTGGACTCTAGGGTGAAGTCTTGCTGCTTGATCTTTGTAGCTCTTTTATGTACTGAGTTAAACCTAGGAGTGTATCTTATGAATATTTGTTTGATTGTGAGGTAATTTGAAACAGCTTCTATTTTAGAAGCCTTTTGCAGAAATTTCAAACTCTCTTTAGTTAAACATGGGATTGGGGCTTCCCAGGTTGCACAGTGGTACAGAATCTGCCTGCCAATACAGGAGACATGGGTTTGATCCCTGGGTTGGGAAGATCCCCTTGAGGAGGGCATGGCAACCCACTCCAATATTCTTGCCTGGGAAATCCTGTGGGCAGAGGTGCGGGGCAGGTTACAGACTGAGGGGTTGCAGAGAATTAGACACAACTGAGCGGCTGAGCACACAGACATGGGATGAAAATGAAAACCTTGCCATATGTCCAATATTGTAAAGCATTTATCCTCCAATTAAAAGTAAATTTTGAAAAAAAAAAATTAAAAAGAGAAGGTTACTTTTTCTGTCTTTATCTGTGCCTTTTGTAACATATGCACTGAATTTTTATTATCATAGCCCGTGTTTGAAACTAGAAATTAGGCTTATAGGAAAAAATCTATGCCCTATAAGAAAGCAGGGATATGATTGAGTCATAGTCACATAAGTTCCAAGGCTGGATAGAAAAATGAAGGCTAGGCAAGCTTATTGTTTCTTACTTTTTTATGATTAATGTGAATTTCACTTTTCAGCTTCAGAATTAATTACGATTAGCCCTCCATCCCCCTAAAGAGGACAAAGTTGAGGTTACAGTCTAAAGTATGAGTAGAGATTTTAAAAGGTAATTATACCTTTTAAATGCTTAGCCATAGGTTATAATCTAACTCTAGGTTATAACACCTTAAACATGGATTTTATCATGTTTGTTTAGAAGTTTATTAGTTGTTCTTACTGTAATTTATCTGTTTGTCATTTTACTAGATGAAAATTAAATGCTAAATATAAAATTATTGAAAAATTCTCAAGACAACTGCCCATTGGTAAATAACATGGAGAGAATCATGTATGGATGAAACAGCTGAATTTCAATCACACACTCTTTCTCTCTGCTATCAGTGTACTTTAAGGGTACTTTTAGCAACTTTCTTGGTGCAACATTAATTTTAATCTTAACCAAAACAAAACTGGAAGGGTAAATACATGATAAAAAATAACATTTTTAGGTTTATGTATTATATCATTCTTTTATGGAAGCTGGATTCTTGACAACAGAGCTAGCATCAAAAGTGTAACATATATATTAAAACCTGTGAAGTATTTGTAGTTTATTTGTATGAAATTATTTTAATTGAACAATATAAGCACTTCCCCCCACCTCAGAATTTCAAGAGGGTGGGATTTGTCCAATGTATACTTTTTCAAAACAAAATATCTGGATTTCCAGATGTTCTGCTAATTTTATATAAGGTATTACAAATTTTTCTTTTTCTCAATATAACTGATTAGTCAGTTATTTTTCCTCAGCAGTGTGTCTATCAGTCATAAATAGACACGACAGTTCTGTTCCTCAGGGAACAATGTCTGGAGATATTTTTAATTGACACAGTTTGGGGGTTGTTACTGGTATGAGGTGTGCAGAGGTCAGGGATGGTATTAAACATTCTGTTGTGTGTGGAGCAGTGCCTAACAGCGGCAACTTACCTGACCTAAAATATTAATAACGCTATGATTAAGAAAGCCTGGTATATATAACTTCATTTTAGGGGAATAAAGTATCACCTATAAAGTCAGCATCCATGTTTATATTGCCATGATACCATTTAGCCATTGACTCATTATGAAAGAGATTTGAAGTGACTTGACATGATGTGGAGTTTTGTTCCTCAAAGGTTATTCAATGATAGTAAGTTACCAGTTTAATCTTTGCACCTTGTAAGTTACATTTCTTTCTTGTGATTGAGTTCATGTAATTNCTTGAACTCCCATTGCTTTTCCTTGGACCTGTCCACATAATTATCCAATTCTGCTTATTAAAATGTGTTTTTATATACTGATTTTATTGTGGAAGGAACTGAACAAACCTACAGCTTAGCAATATACTCTTTTTTAGAAATACAGTTGCTGTTACTTTGACTCTTTCCAAATTCAAATGTCCCACCTTCCTGCATCTATTCTGAAGGTGTGGCATGGTCCATAAGACCAGGAATGTTTGGAACTAAGGAAAAGAAGTCAGTATGTTAGGCGTTGCCTTCTTTTATCTTTTATCTTCACAGTACTTCAAAGCCCAGACTTCATGAAACTTGGACTCTTTTATTTCTCTGTCCTGTAGACTAGGAATGTGATTTCTCATCCGTCTTCATTTTGACAAAACTGTTTCATCAAAGAAAGTTGGATAGTGTATGGCATTCATTATAAAATTATTTTACTTGCCTTCTAGCAAGTAATCCATTTGTTACTGGCATTCTTATTCATCTTTATCTAGTACCAGTTTCACAAAGCCTTCTTTTTTTAGTGTGTTAAATATTTTAAAAATAGTAATTTTAATATAATTAAATAAAAATTTTGAAGTTGTAATCTTTTTTAAAACTTACCAGATGTGTGTTTATCCTTAATCAGGGTGAGTACCAATGTGCAGCTCAACTGATACCAAAAACATCCTAAAATTACTTTCTGAGAGTTATCAGAAAATAGCACTGTAATAACAAAATCAAATATATATCTTTTCTTCATGATTTATTCTTTATTTGATGTGTCTTTTACCTCACTGGTTAACTTTCCTATCTCACCACTAAACTCACTAATCACTTAGGGATCATTTAATTGTCATGCAGTTAGAACAGTAATTGAATTCATGAATTTTGGGGTTTTGTTAGCTGGACTTCAGCCTGTGGTGGATCTTTATGGGCTTTTTGAATCCCATCTTTGGGATGTCATGAAAACTAAGATGATAGTTTTATTTGATCTCCAGGTTGTACCCGGTAATTTCACAAGACTTTTTTACCCACAGCCTGCATTGTTGTATATGTCCTTTACATCAGTGACAAAGACACAAAAAAGCCTTAATGGAGTATCTATCAATAGTATTAGCCACGTTTCTTCAGGTGGCTAGAGGGACATGTCATTTTCTCTGTTCACATGAATTTGAAAGCTTAAATACGTAAATAGGGCTTGCTTAGGCTAGACCGACATCTTTTACTTAACTGGAGGAGGATATCTGGGAGTAACACTTTCTGTCACTCATTCCCCACCACCAACACACACACACACACACACTCATTCATACATTAGAATATAAGCATTGAGGCAAAATTATTGGTTCACTGCCACACTTAGAATAGTGATTGCCACATAGTAGGTGTGTGATCAGTTATTATTATTGAATAAAGTAACTTGTGCCTCAATTTGGTTGATGTGACTTGGGCTAATAAATGGGCCCAGCCCATGGTAGGCACACAGTAAAGATAGAACAAATGAATGAGCTCCCCATCTCATCTCTGAGAAGAAGCTGGCTAGATTTAATCACTTTATAGAAGGTATAAAAGGGAAACTTGGAATTCCTAATTTGGTGAAAAAACTTGACATTGTCTCCCTGTATATTTGGTGTTCCTGTGTCAGGCAGCACTACGTTTATAGATTTTTCTTAAAAACAGAAGTTTTGACCACACCAAATGTTGGTCAGAGTGTGGAGCAAGAAGAACTCTCATTCATTGCTGGTGGGAATGCAAAATGGTACAGCTACTTTGGAATACAGTTTGGTGGTTTCATATAAAGCTAAATGTACTCTTATCATATGATCCAATAATAGTTGTTGTTTAGTTGCTAAGTTGTGTCTGACTCTTTTGCAACCCCATGAACTGTAGCCCACCAGGCTCCTCTGTCCATGAGATTTCCCAAGCAGGAATACTGGAAGTGGGTTGCCATTTCCTTCTCAAGGGGATCTTCCCAACTCAGGGACCAAACCCTCATTTTCTGCATTGCAGGTGAATTCTTTACCACTGAGCCACCAGGGAAACCCTACTCCTTGGTATTTACCCAGATGGAGTTGAAAACTGAAGTCCACACAGAAATCTACACGTTTATCGCAGTTTTGTTCATCATTGCAAAAATTTGGAAGCAACCGAGATATTCTTCAATAGGAGAATGGATAAACTGTGGTACATCCAGACCATGGAATATTACTCGGCACTGAAAACAAATGAGCTGTCAATCATTAAAAGATATGAAGGAACCTTAAATATGTATTCCTAAGTGAAAGAAGTCAATCTGAGAAGGCTACATGCTATGCGATTGCAACTGTAAAACAACAGAGCCTAACAACAGGATACAGACTTGCTATGGGACTAGCTAAAACATGGCCATTGTGAGTCAAAAGAAACCCTTTTTAAGGTTCACTAAAGAAAACATGGGCATAATCTTTCATTGCCTGTGATTACTTAAGTAGACTCTACTAATATATTTATTGGAAATTGCTGCTTAAATTTGAGGAATAGTTTAGGTAGCCTTGAAAATTAGTGGTTGAACCAATCAGCAGAAATGAAAGCTACATCCAAAAGGTTTTAAAAAGACCATTCTATGGAAAAACACTGTCAGTAATAGCATTTTGTGGCATTTTATTTTTGTTTCTATTCTTGACATTATTTTTCTCCTGTAGCTCTGGTAAGCCTGAAGAGATTGAATTTTATATGAGGTTCAAACTCTTATTTTCCTTAAGAATGGTATAAATCAGCCATTTTGCATGTACTTATACTGGACTCTGGGCTTCCTCTGTGGCTCAGCTGGTAAAGAATCCACCTGCAGTGTCGGAGACCTGGCTTCGATCCCTGGGTTGGGGAGGTCCTCTAGAGAAGGGAAAGGCTACCCACTCCAGTATTCTGGCCTGGAGAATTCTGTGGACTGTATAGTCCATGGGGTCTCAAAGAGTCAGATGTGACTGAGCAACTTTCACATACTGGACTCTAGGGTGAAGTCTTGCTGCTTGATCTTTGTAGCTCTTTTATGTACTGAGTTAAACCTAGGAGTGTATCTTATGAATATTTGTTTGATTGTGAGGTAATTTGAAACAGCTTCTATTTTAGAAGCCTTTTGCAGAAATTTCAAACTCTCTTTAGTTAAACATGGGATTGGGGCTTCCCAGGTTGCACAGTGGTACAGAATCTGCCTGCCAATACAGGAGACGTGGGTTTGATCCCTGGGTTGGGAAGATCCCCTTGAGGAGGGCATGGCAACCCACTCCAATATTCTTGCCTGGGAAATCCTGTGGGCAGAGGTGCGGGGCAGGTTACAGACTGAGGGGTTGCAGAGAATTAGACACAACTGAGCGGCTGAGCACACAGACATGGGATGAAAATGAAAACCTTGCCATATGTCCAATATTGTAAAGCATTTATCCTCCAATTAAAAGTAAATTTTGAAAAAAAAAAATTAAAAAGAGAAGGTTACTTTTTCTGTCTTTATCTGTGCCTTTTGTAACATATGCACTGAATTTTTATCATCATAGCCCGTGTTTGAAACTAGAAAGTAGGCTTATAGGAAAAAATCTATGCCCTATAAGAAAGCAGGGATATGATTGAGTCATAGTCACATAAGTTCCAAGGCTGGATAGAAAAATGAAGGCTAGGCAAGCTTATTGTTTCTTACTTTTTTATGATTAATGTGAATTTCACTTTTCAGCTTCAGAATTAATTACGATTAGCCCTCCATCCCCCTAAAGAGGACAAAGTTGAGGTTACAGTCTAAAGTATGAGTAGAGATTTTAAAAGGTAATTATACCTTTTAAATGCTTAGCCATAGGTTATAATCTAACTCTAGGTTATAACACCTTAAACATGGATTTTATCATGTTTTAGGGATATGATTGAGTCATAGTCACATAAGTTCCAAGGCTGGATAGAAAAATGAAGGCTAGGCAAGCTTATTGTTTCTTACTTTTTTATGATTAATGTGAATTTCACTTTTCAGCTTCAGGATTAATTATGATTAGCCCTCCATCCCCCTAAAGAGGACAAAGTTGAGGTTACAGTCTAAAGTATGAGTAGAGATTTTAAAAGGTAATTATACCTTTTAAATGCTTAGCCATAGGTTATAATCTAACTCTAGGTTATAACACCTTAAACATGGATTTTATCATGTTCGTTTAGAAGTTTATTAGTTGTTCTTACTGTAATTTATCTGTTTGTCATTTTACTAGATGAAAATTAAATGCTAAATATAAAATTATTGAAAAATTCTCAAGACAACTGCCCATTGGTAAATAACATGGAGAGAATCATGTATGGATGAAACAGCTGAATTTCAATCACACACTCTTTCTCTCTGCTATCAGTGTACTTTAAGGGTACTTTTAGCAACTTTCTTGGTGCAACATTAATTTTAATCTTAACCAAAACAAAACTGGAAGGGTAAATACATGATAAAAAATAACATTTTTAGGTTTATGTATTATATCATTCTTTTATGGAAGCTGGATTCTTGACAACAGAGCTAGCATCAAAAGTGTAACATATATATTAAAACCTGTGAAGTATTTGTAGTTTATTTGTATGAAATTATTTTAATTGAACAATATAAGCACTTCCCCCCACCTCAGAATTTCAAGAGGGTGGGATTTGTCCAATGTATACTTTTTCAAAACAAAATATCTGGATTTCCAGATGTTCTGCTAATTTTATATAAGGTATTACAAATTTTTCTTTTTCTCAATATAACTGATTAGTCAGTTATTTTTCCTCAGCAGTGTGTCTATCAGTCATAAATAGACACGACAGTTCTGTTCCTCAGGGAACAATGTCTGGAGATATTTTTAATTGACACAGTTTGGGGGTTGTTACTGGTATGAGGTGTGCAGAGGTCAGGGATGGTATTAAACATTCTGTTGTGTGTGGAGCAGTGCCTAACAGCGGCAACTTACCTGACCTAAAATATTAATAACGCTATGATTAAGAAAGCCTGGTATATATAACTTCATTTTAGGGGAATAAAGTATCACCTATAAAGTCAGCATCCATGTTTATATTGCCATGATACCATTTAGCCATTGACTCATTATGAAAGAGATTTGAAGTGACTTGACATGATGTGGAGTTTTGTTCCTCAAAGGTTATTCAATGATAGTAAGTTACCAGTTTAATCTTTGCACCTTGTAAGTTACATTTCTTTCTTGTGATTGAGTTCATGTAATTCTTTGTGTTTTTTTAAGCGCTTAAGTATAAATCCAATTATACGAAGGAGAAAGCCATTTTTCTGTTAGTTGCTGGACTACTGCTCACTGTCCTTGTCATTGTTGGAGCCTTTCTTTTCATCCCAGGTAAGATATACAGTATGAGGGAAAGGAGGATTGATAAGGTTGAGGACATTTCTGGAGAGGTGCATGTTAGCTTCCTAGGGCTGTTGTTAACAAATTACCACAAATATCTTAAGACAATAGAAATTCTCTCACCGTTCTGGAAGTCATAAATCTGAAATAAAGATGTTATCAGGGCCTTATATCCTCCTGACTGTCTAGGGAAGAATCCATTCCATGCTCTCCTAGATTCTGGTGTTTGCTGGCCATCTGTGCATCTCCTTGGCTTGTGGTAGCGTAGCTCCCAACTTTCTCTGTGGTCACCTGGTTTCCTCCCCTCTGTGTCTCCACTTAATTTCCTGCTGCTTCTCTGTTACAAAGCTACCTGTCACTGGATTCAGGACCCACCTGGAAAATCCAGGGGACATTCCTTCTTTCAGATCCTTAACTTCATCATGTATTTTACTATATAAGTTAATATTCACAGATTTGGAGTATTTGGGAAGTGGACATGTCTTTAGGGCATCCATTAGGCCACTACACAGGCACACTTTATTAGCCAAGACTTGGAAGGGGGAATGAACTTAGGAACCCAGATGGGTCTGAAATTGCAGTTGCCCATGAAGGATGGCAGTGTGAGTTGGGGGGAAGGGTCTGTAGCACATGAAAAGAGCAGCAGAGATAGGCTGGAACTCACAAGTGCAAACTGGAAGAAACCTTGTGTTTTGAGGAGAATACAGTATAGGCATAATGTTTAGGAATATCAGTTTGTTAGTTCTGTTTGCAATTGGAGTTAGTAAAGACAGGGGAAGTTCAGCTCAGTTCAGTTCAGTCACTCAGTCGGGTCCGACTCAGTGACATCATGGACTGCAGCACGCCAAGCTTCCCTATCCATCACCAACTCCTGGAGCATACTCAAACTCATGTCCATTAAGCCAGTGATGCCATCCAACCATCTCATCCTCTGTCATACCCTTCTCCTCTCGCCTTCAATCCTTCCCAGCATCAGGGTCTTTTCCAATGAGTCAACTCTTCTCATGAGGTGCCCAGAGTATTGGAGTTTCAGCTTCAGCATCAATCCTTCCAATGAACACTCAGGACTAATCTCCTTTAGGATGGACTGGCTGGATCTCCTTGCAGTCCAAGGGACTCTCAAGAGGCTTCTCCAACACCACAGCTCAAAAGCATCAATTCTTCAGCACTCAGCTTTCTTTATAGTCCAACTCTCAAATCCATACATGACTACTGGAAAAACCATAGCCTTGATGAGATGGATCTTTGTTGGCAAAGTAATGTCTCTGGTTTTTAATATACTATCCAGGTTGGTCATAACTTTCCTTCTGAGGAGTAAGGGTCTTTTAATTTAATGGCTGCAATCACCATCTGCAGTGATTTTGGAGCCCCCCAAAATAAAGTCAGCCACTATTTCCATTGTTTCTCCATCTATTTGCCATGAAGTGATGGGACAGGATGGCATGATCTTAGTTTTCTGAATGTTGAATTTTAAGTCAGCTTTTTCACTCTCCTCTTTCACTTTCTTCAAGAAGTTCTTCAGTTCTTCTTCGCTTTCTTCCATAAGGGTGGTGTCATCTGCATATCTAAGGTTATTGGTATTTCTCCTGGCAATCTTGATTCCAGCTTGTGCTCTAAGACAAACCATTCAATATCATGGTAATCCAAGTCTATGCCCCAACTAGTAATGCTGAAGAAACTGAAGCTGAACACTACTATGAAAACCTACAAAACCTTTTAAAACTAACACCCCCAAAAAAGATTTTTTTTTTCATTATTGAGGACTGGAATGCAAAAGTAAGAAGTTAAGAAACACCTGGAGTAACAGGCAAATTGGGCCTTGGAGTACAGAATGAAGCAGGGCAAAGGCTAATAGAATTTTGCCAAAAGAATGCACTGGTCATAGCAAACACCTTCTTCCAACAACACAAGAGCAGACTCTACACACGGACATCACCAGATGGTCAACACTGAAATCAGATTGATTATATTCTTTGCAGCCAAAGATGGAGAAGCTCTAAATAGTCAGCAAAAACAAGACCAGGAGCTGACTGTGGCTCAGATCATGAACTCCTCATTTCCAAATTCAGACTTAAATTGAAGAAAGTAGGGAAAATCACTAGACTATTCAGATATGACCTAAATCATATCCCTTATGATTATACAGTGGAAGTGAGAAATAGCTTTAAGGGACTAGATCTGATAGACAGAGTGCCTAAAGAACTGTGGACAGAGGTTCATGACATTGTACAGGAGACAGGGATCAAGATCACTTCCAACAAAAAGAAATCAAAAAAGCAAAATGGCTCTCTGAGGAGGCCTTACAATTAGCTGTGAAAAGAAGAGAAGATAAAAGCAAAGGAGAAAAGGAAAGATATACCCATTTGAATGCAGAGTTCCAAAGAATAGCAAAGAGAGATAAGAAAGCCTTCCTCAGTGATCAGTGCAAAGAAATATAGGAAAACAATAGAACAGAAAATGCTAGAGAGCTCTTCAAGAAAATTAGAGATATCAAGGGAACATTTCATTCAAAGATGGGTTCAATAAAGGACATAAATGGTATGGATGAACCCAACAGAAGCAGAAAATATTAAGAAGAGGTGGCAAGAATACACAGAAGAACTGTACAAAAAAGATCTTCACAAACCAGATAATCACGATGGTGTGATCACTTACCTAGAGCCAGACAGCCTGGAATGTGAAGTCAAGTGGGCCTTAGGAAGCATCACTATGAACAAAGCTAGTGGAAGTGATGGAATTCCAGTCGAGCCATTTCAAATTCTCAAAGATGATGCTGTGAAAGCACTGCACTCAATATGCCAGCAAATTTGGAAAACTCAGCAGTGGCCACAGGACTGGAAAAGGTCAGTTATCATTCTCGTCCCAAAGAAAGGCACTGCTAAAGAATGCTTAAACTACCGCACAATTGCACTCATCTCACACGCTAGTAATGTTCTAAATTCTCCAAGCCAAACTTCAAAAGTATGTGAACCATGAACTTCCAGATGTTCAAGCTGGTTTTAGAAAAGACAGAGGAGCCAGAAATCAAATTGCCAACATCTGCTGGATCATCGCAAAAGCCAGAGAGTTCCAGGAAATCATCTGTTTCTGCTTTATTGACTACAACAAAGCCTTTGTGTGGATCACCACAAATTGTAAAATTCTGAAAGAGATGGGAATAGCAGACCACCTGACCTGCCTCTTGAGAAATCTGTATGCAGGTCAGGAAACAACAGTTAGAACTGGACATGGAACAACAGACTGGTTCCAAATAGGAAAAGGAGTATGTCTAGCTTGTATATTGTCACCCTGCTTATTTAACTTATATGCAGAGTACATCATGCAGAATGCTGGGCTGGATGAAACACAAACTGGAATGAAGATCGCCAGGAGAAATATCAATAACCTCAGATAAGCAGATGACACAACCTTATGGAAGAAAGTGAAGAACTAAAGAGCCTCTTGATGAAAGTGAAAGAGGAGAGTGAAAAAGTTGGCTTAAAGCTCATCATTCAGAAAACTAAGATCATGCCATCCTGTCCCATCACTTCATGGCAAACAGATGGAGAAACAATGGAAATAGTGGCTGACTTTATTTTGGGGGGCTCCAAAATCACTGCAGATGGTGATTGCAGCCATGCAATTAAAAGACCTTTACTCCTCAGAAGGAAAGCTATGACCAACCTGGATAGCATATTAAAAACCAGAGACATTACTTTGCCAACAAAGATCCATCTCGTCAAGGTTATGGTTTTTCCAGTAGTCATGTATAGATTTGAGAATTGGACTATAAAGAAAGCTGAGTGCTGAAGAATTGATGCTTTTGAGCTGTGGTGTTGGAGAAGACTCTTGAGAGTCCCTTGGACTGCAAGGAGATCCAGCCAGTCTATCCTAAAGCAGATCAGTCTTGAGTGTTCATTGGAAGAACTGATGCTGAAGCTGATACTCCAATACTTTGGCCACCTGATGCGAATAACTAACTCATTGGAAAAGACCCTGATGCTGGGAAAGATTGAAGGCGAGAAGAGAAGTTGGATGGCATCACTGGCCCAATGGACATGAGTTTGAGTAAACTCCAGGGGTTGGTGATGGACAGGTAGGCCTGGGCTGCTGCAGTCTATGGGATCGCAAAGAGTCCGACATGGCTGAGCGACTGAACTGAACTCTGCATATAAGTTAAATAATCAGGGTGACAGTATTTATCCTTGACATAATCTTTTCCCAATTTGGAGCCAGGCTGTTCCATGTCCAGTTCTAACTGGTGCTTCTTGATCTACCTACAGATTTCTCTGGAGGCAGGTCAGATGGTCTGGTATTCCCATTTCTTTAAGAATTTTCCACAGTTTATTGTGATCCACACAGTCAGACTTAGGTGTAATCAGTAAAGCAGTAGTATATGTTTTTCTGGAACTCTCTTGCTTTTTCGATGATCCAACAGATGTTGGTAATTTGATCTCTGGTTCCTCTGCCTTTTCTAAATCCAGCTTAAACTTAACTCTGATAGTTTGTGGTTCATGTACTGTTGAAGCCTGACTTGTAGAATTTTGAGCACTACTTTAACAGGGGGAGGAAGGAGATTAATTCAGAAGACAATTTGAAAGAACAATTGTTTTGACTTTGGGACAGATTGAGTATAGCAAGTGAAGGGAATGATAAGAGATCCTGGAGTTTCTCATTGTAATTATGTGAAGTAGTTAATAAGGAGGCAGAGCCAACTCAAGGTTTGATGTCTTCAGACTTATGTGTTGACATTTACGTGTTTTAACTTTGGTCTAGAATAATAAAAAAATACTCATTTATTTTGTGTGAAGTTTTGGGGGAAATCTTTTTAAACCTTTTGTAGTTTATAAGAGTGGTATATATTTTTAAACCTTTTGTAGTTTATAAGAGTGGTATAGAGATTAATATACTTTATAAATTAAGTAATGATTTGTAAGAGTAGGAGGTTTGTAGGAAAATATTAATATAATAATTTAGTTTCATTATTAACAGGTGAATATTCAACAAAGAATGCTTCAGGACTTGGTTTAATTGTACTTCCTACAGTAATATTAATATTACTTCATTACTGTGTATTTATGATAGGTGAGTATTTGTTGTGATGTAATGATTTTGCCCTCCTTTTTCATTTAAAGAACAGCATTTTTGGTTAAAATATTCTTGTATTTTTTTTTAACTACTCAATAGAAGTTGCTTTATTAAAAGATTTCCCAGGCTATTCTTAGTGATATTTTACCCATATGGAATTATTTTAAAGTTGGCTTGGGTTTTCAAGGCATTCAGTTATTTTGTAAAAAATTATTTTTATGTATATTTGATATCAGTATATTTTTTAAGTTATGCTATATAATTTCCTAATGATTATCATCATATTTTTATTTCAGGTTTTAACTAGTTCTACAAAATAGAATTATAAATAAGAAAGAGTAGCTTTTTTTTTTTTAGTTATGGCAAATCTTAACATGTAGATATCCAGCTTGTAATTGGTGTCATTTTAACTTCATTTTAGGAGTAAATCACTAACATTTTTGTTAATATTAGAATCTTTTTTTTTTTTTTTAGTTACCCATGTGACTCTCAGCCGTAGAGCCTATCTCTGGCCTACAATTGAAAAAGTATTGATTTGTTATTAAATTACAGATCTAGGCATAGAATATAGGTCACTGGAAAAGAATTTACCATCTGACAAGAACTCCAGAGGTAGTCTTGGGTCATAGGCTATTATTCTTGATTGCACAAAATACAAGCAGGAGTTATTGCTTTTAAATACTCTCAACACACTTTTCCTCCGTCCAGCTATGGGGATGTCCTCCTACACCATCAGCATACTGATCCTTCAGATACTGGGCTATGTGCTCTCTGTGGTTGGATTCAGCCTCTGTGTCTCAGGTAAGAGTCTCAGCCTTCTCTAGTCTCAGCTTGTCTTAGTAGGGTTTTCTCTTGGACAGAGTTCTCTTTCTTTTTCTTCTTGCTTTTATTTTGTAGACTTCATTTTTTTTAGAGCAGTTTCCAGTTCACATGAAAACTTGAGTAAAACGTACTGGTTCTCATATACCCCCATAGCAACCTCTTCCACTGTCAACATCCCCCACCAGAGTGGTAAATGCATTATAGTCATTGAACCAACATTGGTATATTATCACCCAAATGCATAATTTACATGAGGGTTCATTCTTAGTGTTGTATATGCTATGATTTTGATACATGTATAATGATATGGATCATAGTCATAGATATGATATCATTCAGTTCAGTTTCACTGCCCTAAAAATCCTCTCTTCTGCCTGTTTATCTTCCCTCTCCCTAATTACCCAGCAGCCACCAGTGTTTTTAATGTGTCCATAGTATGTTGCCTTTTCAAATTAGCTTCTTTTACTTAGTAATACTCATTTAAGATTTCTCTCTCTTTTTGTGGCTTGATAGCTCGTTTCTTTTTAGCACTGAATAACATTCCATTGTATTGTATACTACAGTTTGTTTATGCATTCACTTATTGAAGGACATCTTTGTTGCTTCCAGTTAGGGGCAGTTAAGAATAAAGTTGCTCTAAACATCCATGTGCAGGTCTTTGTGTGGACATAAGTTTCAACTCCAGTGGAGTGCAGTTGTTGTGTTGTATGTTAAGAACATATTTAGTTTTTCAGCAAACTGCCACACTGTCTTCCAAGGTGGCTATACCATTTTGCATTACCACCAGCAATGGGTGAAAGTTCCTGTTGCTCCACGTGCTTTAGTGTCATGTGCTGCCAGCATTGAGGATAGTGCTTTCCACATTGCTATGAGTATACTGGCTGTATATGGCTTGTGGGTTGATTCTTTCAGCAGCCAGACTGCTCTGCCTATATCTGTGAGAGAGCTTTTAAAATAACTAGGCTCCATCCAGTGGGTTGGGGCCTCAGGCTTTACACTCTATTTCCCATTAGTCTTGATGTGATAAGGTACATATTATACAGACAAAGGATTTTTTCTTTTAACAATTTGAAGTCATTTCATTGACTGACTTAATAGTGATGAACAAATGTAGATAATTTTTGTTTCTTAATAAAAGGACAATTTCTTAAAACTCAATATTATTACTGTCATTGCTAGTGCTTTTAAAAAATCAATAATTTCCTATGAATTTCTAATACAGAACTTCATTTGTTTTTACAGAATGTATCCCAGTGCATGGTCCTCTTCTGATTTCAGGTTTGGGTATTATAGCTCTAGCAGAATTACTTGGATTAGTTTATATGAAATGTGTTGGTAAGTCAACCTTATTTTTGTTAGCCTATGCCAGGAATTTCAAATATATAATCTGGATAATGCTTTTGGTTGAGTCTTACTGTCTAGGACAAAAGAAGTGCATGAGTAATTCCAAAAATGAGAAAATACAGCAAATGCCCCTGTATTTTTTAAATAATTAATTTGAAATCGTTTGTGCTGTGCCTTGTGCTCAGTTGCTCAGTTGTGTCCAGCTCTTTGTGACCTTGTGGACTGTAGTCCTCCAGGTTCCTCTGTCCATGGGCATTCTCCAGGCAAGAATATTGATGTGGGTTGTCATTTCCTTTTCCAGGGGATCTTCCTGACCCAGGGATCGAACCTGTGTCTCCTGCATTGGCAGGCGGGTGCTTTACCACTGAGCCATTAGGGAAGTCCCTGGTTTATATTAGTCTCCCTTTAAGCTTCCCTGGTGTCTCATAAAGTGTCTGCCTACAAGGTGGAAGACCTGGGTTCGGTCCCTGAGACCTGGGTTGGACTTTTTAATCACCATTTGTCTGGTTCTTGAAGGTGACTCTGCTAATGATGTTGCTCCCTATTAATACTTGAGAACAGTATGTGACCTGCAGTATTCATGCAGCTGATGTAGTATTAGGTGTCTTTGACTGCTGGTCAGCTCTTTGTTCTTTTTTTCCCCTCATTATCTGGATTTCCCTCCCTTTTATTCCCATGCTCCCTCTTGCCTTCCCTGTCTGACGACCAGCAGGTCTGGAGTTACTGACTCAATGGGAACAGGCATCTTCTAGCTGCTGCCCCCTTGACATTGCTCTCTCCCCTTTTCCACCACTACACCCCTGAGAAGCCTGTGAAGCCATTATCATTACAAACGTATTATTCTCACATTAAATTCAAAGTGAAACTGAATTCCTAGCAAGTTCCTCAAACTGTTTTTTCTTTATGGTAGTTTTATAAGTATATGTAAGTGAAGAATTAAGTTAGGTTTTATTTACATTTTGAGACTTTCCTAAATTAACTTTTCAAATCAACTTGTCTGACACCAGAGTTCAGAGAAATGCCTTTGGTCAGTTGAAGGACAAGAAGAGAAAAGGTACAGGGAAGTAGCTCTTTAGATAATGTGGTAGACTAGAAAGTTGATGTGTTTTTCATATATAACTGAATATGTAAATATGAGTATATATAACATTTAAGGTTGCAAATTTGAGCATTTGTATTAGGAAGTAAAAATTGTAAATGCTTTCACTGTAACTTTTACTTGTTGCTGATGCTCTATTTTGGAAAAGTCTAAAGAATGTGTCTTAACTTTTAAATCCAAGCTGTTTATGTCCCTGTGAGAGATTTAACTTTCATTATTTTCATTATTTCCCAATTTAAATTTGTAGCCTTAAATATTATTTAAAGAGTAGGATTTTAAATTTCATTTTCTATGTTATTTTTTAACTGTGTTGGAGTTTGTTTACTGAAACATTTGTTTCATAAAATGAAATTAAGGGTTGAGAACAATAACAATATGAGAAAATATAGAAGATTAAAAAGAACTAACTAAACTCAGCAGTGAAGTTGGGTGTATTACCTATGTAGGGTGTTTATGTTTATTCTTCATAAGGGTCATTACTTGTTAATTTTCTTAAGCCATTACTATTTAATTCTTTATAAGGGAATATAGTAATGTTTTGATTCAAATCAGCCTCCTAACAGTCAGGAACCATATTGATCACATCTCACATATTTTAGAAAGACACAGAATAGATATGTAAAATTCAATGAAATTTTCTTACCCATTGTTGGGGAGAGGTGAATCTGGTATCAAAAGATAAAGTTGTCCCTGAAAATTCAAAACCTGGAAATGTATTTACTCCTTGTGTCAAGTGTTTTTGGTAGAGAAGAAGCTTTGCAAGTGAGCTTATATGAAATGCTTAAGACTTGTGATTTATACACACACCCACACTCATACATACATACATGGCTGTCATGCCTTAGACCCGTAGCAACAGCAGACAAATCACAATCATTCTTTAGTCACATAGATCATATGCCTATTAGAGAGGATTAACTCAAGCTAAATTCACTTCTGCATTGTTTGGTCTTGTATTAGAGGGGTCACAGCTCACTGGTGCCCTTTGAATCAATGTTCTTTATAGAGCTCTTTGTTTCAGAATGGGCTAGCCAAATATGATGGTCCTTGGAGCTGAGAATTAGAACTCAGAAACTTCTTCACACTTTTTGAAGACTATTAAAAGAGTTGCTTGGCAGTTCTTAATACTAATTCTAACAATTTATGAGGTCAAAAATATAGCTTTAAAATCTTGCCTCTGACCCTTCACATTACATGGCTGTTAAGTTCTCTTTTCCTAGATAGAACATGGACATGGGGCATGGTTTAGTTGAAGTAAGTCGGGGAAGGCAATGGCACCCCACCCCAGTACTCTTGCCTTGAAAATCCAATGGACGGAGTAGCCTGGTGGGCTGCAGTCCATGGGGTCGCTAACAGTCGGACAGACTGAGCAACTTCACTTTCACCTTTCTCTTTCATGCATTGGAGAAGGAAATGGCAACCCACTCCAGTATTCTTGCCTGGAGAATCCCAGGGATGGGGGAGCCTAGTGGGCTGCCGTCTATGGGATCACACAGAGTCGGACACGACTGAAGTGACTTAGCAGCAAGTTGTATATACATATAACTACCATGATTGTCTCAAATAAAGTTCTATAATTCTGCTTGGTTTATTTCAGAGATTGCTAATTGTGATTACCCATATTCCCAACACATTTTATTCCATAGTACTTTAAAAAGACATTTCTTCTTGTTTGGTCTCAAGGACCAAACCACTTTCAAATGCCTCCAGTAAAGGAGATTTACTTTTAAACCACACATGGCACTAGTAGAGATAGGAATCTCATGAAAGCAGATACATAACTGATCCTCACAGAGAGTGGAACAACTAAGTGGTTTAGGAATTGGAAGAATCCAACACATCTCTGAAGTGCATGAGTCATGATTTGCCCTCTCAATAGCAAGAGTTAGCAGATGGCCTCCTGCGCGTGTACTTACTTTCTCTCTCTCTCTCTCTGGTTCTTTACCTGCTAGCCAAATAGCTCATCCTCTCCTGAATGTTTTGTTTTGTTTTGATCCTATTCATGTCTTCTCACTGGTCTGTATTCTTACCTTTGGCTCTAAGCTTTGAGCTTCTCCTTGCTTACTTTCTGTCTCCTTTTCACCTTTCTTTCCCTTCACCAGCTTTCTCGTCTTCTTTTTCTCCTCTCCAGGTTCCAGTGGGAAAGAAACTTTTCAGGCCAATCAGTTGCCACTTTCCCTTTTGCAACAAGTCTTACCAAGCTTCTGACTTGTCTGTAGATTGGCTTCCCTTGGCTCAGGTCTTACCCCCATTTCCCATCAGCTTTGGAAGCTTGATAGAGAAGGCATGGAGAAGTGGTAGGAAACACTGAACACAGAAGACCAGAGCAGGTCTAGGGGCCTGCCTCAGTCTGCTCATAAATAAATCCAGTGCACAGAGATCAGTGGAACTGACCAACCAGTAGCATCCTCTTCCTACAGAATGACCCGCAGGGTGTTGCCCCTTGATGCTTTTGTGTCTGTAGGACCCTGATTCTGTATTTAAGACCAGTTTTGGCTGCTCCTGGACCTTCTTACTTGGTTTTTATAAGGAGCGTTTCTCTTCTTCCCTGTGCAGCTGGAGCCATTCTTGTGTCACTTTCTTCATCCCCTTATTTCTTCATCTTCGTTAACCAATCCACTGAGAGGCAGGGAAGGGTAACTTGAAAAGCTAGGGAGGAATACAGACAGAGAAGGGCTTGACTGTAGCTAAAACTAGCTGGCCTCAAATAATTCTCTAAACTCAGAGGGATCTGATATTTTCCTTAGTTTGTTAGCTAGCTGGAGCTTTGAAAACTGGAAAGAGGGAAGAAGAAAAAAAAGAGGACGGGCTGCAGGAACAACAGCAGTGAGCTCAGGGTGGGCGATTCCACGTTCCAGCTGGGCTGAGTAGGGAGGGGTGTAAAGCCTACAGCAGGGGTGAGTAGATGACTGTTTTTCCACCACGAGGTATAACAAATGACTGATTTTGAGGGACATATGGCATGTACAAATGAGAGTGTGTATGTGTTTATTATTTGATTGGAGTGGATTATTTGCATCATTTTTTCCTGTCAGTGTATATGATTGAGTGTTCTGTACCTTTAGTCTATCAAAGCCAAACTCTTTCAGTGGAGTTTCTGACACTAAAACATTTAGTTTTAGCCCTAAATGTTTTATCTTAAAATTAAACATAATATTGCCTTCATTTCTTTCATTTATTAAATTAATTTTCTTATTTTTTAATGTGATCAGCTTCCAATCACAGGACTATACAACCTCCTAAGGTAAGTTAAAATTTCTTAAATGAATTGGGTGTGATACTTGATGGTTTAGTTTGAGGAATGGTAATTGAGATATTGAAGCCCATTGCTCACCGTTCACCAAGACATCAAATTGAGAGAACACTGAAGTTATTTCAAGGTTTCCCAGGTTGCACTGGTGGTAAAGAACCCACCTGCCAATGAACGAGACATAAGAGACATGGGTTTGATCCCTGGGTCAGGAAGATCCCCTG
Source organism: Oreotragus oreotragus (assembly GCA_006410675.1). Lineage (NCBI taxonomy): Eukaryota > Metazoa > Chordata > Mammalia > Artiodactyla > Bovidae > Oreotragus > Oreotragus oreotragus. The sequence continues at coordinate 76,093 of SJYX01009328.1, read as the reverse complement.
GAAGAGAGCATGACAAGCCACTCTAGTATTCTTGTCTGGAGAATCCCATGGACAGAGGAGCCTGGCAGGCTACAGTCCACAGGGTCGCAAATAGTCGGACACAACTGAAGCAACTTAGCACACACGTACGAAGTCACTTTATGACCTTTGCATGGATAGAGCCAATCTATTTTAAAACTTGGTCATTTACTAGCAATGGGTTAGAATGAACGATTCCTTAAGATTGTGCTGTTTTCTCATGCCCAGAACTGGAAAGTTTGTGTGTAAGAATGATGGTCATTATCTGCTGAAAGAATCTGATTCCAATATATTGCCTCACCTGTTGGACACGTTTGAAGTACATATACAGAATGATATTTCAGTCTTAAAAATGAGGAGAGAAGTTTATATTAAATTGATTTCATTAAAAACAATAATCTATAAAATAAATGGAACTATGGCCAAAAAATAGCTGTTCTGAATTGATTCATTTCCTTCTTTCCCCCATTTTATAAGCATTTTTCTTCCTCCAAATTGCACTGTAGTTTTTCTGTATCATAAGCTACCTGAGAAAATTCCAAGAAAAGAAGCAATTTAGGAGGTAAACTGAAAGGGATAAATGGTGGGGGATGAAAAAAGCCATTTTTTTCATCATGGTGACAGGGACAGGAACTACTTTATGGAAATAAGATCCGGAAAGGGCCATATTGTATTCATCTTCCTAAAAAGGATTAAGGATTAGTAATAGCTCTGTCTGGGATGCCAAAAGTGAGACTCTGCCTGTCTGTGGCAGGAAGGGGTGATTACACATGCCCGTAAAGCTGATAAGCCTCCACAGACATTCCGGAGAGGTGAGGGAAGTGGGTGCACGTTACCCAACGTGTTCATTCTAAAAAGATTGATACCATAGTTACACAGGTCCCAAACAGCTAGAAGTTTTAAAAGTGCCTCTGTTAAAGATAATTTGGCCATTAGACCCATCAATCCTAACATTTGTCTTTCCTCTTACCAAGTTCAGTTTGCATGACTTGAAAATGATTGCTCTCATATCTGGCTTAACTGTATTTCTTATTATGTTGCTATCTGTGTTTGTGTTCTGTAGTTAGGATTTCTTGAACAGAGAGAGATAGGGTAGGGTGGGAAGTTCTGCACAGAAAGTATTAAGAGAATGATTCTGTTATTATCAAACTATTAGCTAAATTTGGCAAGCTTTGTCTTCCTAACCTTTATTGCCTTACTTTGTCTTTTGGCTGTAGGATTCACTGTTTATATACAGTTTAAATGTTAGCATATATAAATTATAGTATGAAAGAACATGAAATAAATTCTATTTTATGTAAATATATTTTAAATATTTTCCAGAAAGCTGTAGAGGAACCTCTTAATGGTATGTGGTTATTACAAATTTATATGTTCTTCTTGATCCATTACCAGATCATCATAAATTGAATTAGCCCCCAAAGCAGTTAGAATGCTCTCTGTGCCTTGAGAAGAATCTAGTGTTTTTTTTTTAATTGCCTAATCTCTCTTTTCTTGATTATCCATCAAGAATTAAGAGTATTGCTTTTGTAGTGTTGTCACCTCTGAGAGAAAGATGCACTGTTCTGTGTCTCTCAAGCCAAGTGATTTTGGGTGGGGGGCCTCTCTTGCCTTTTTAATTGGCCAAGATGAAATGTAACACACCTAGTAGAGAAGGATCTCAGTTAGTTTCAATTTTTAATTGTAAATTTCAGATACAGACTGTCATTATGGAGTGAGACCGAAGTATCTCACTTCTCCCCAAATCTAGATCTGTATTCCCAACGACTTTGTGTCCGTTGCGGAGCCTGTGGGTATGACCCACAGGAAGGCTTTTGTAACTAAATAGTAATCTTAAAATTAACTGGGCATGATATTACTGCACATTTGTTTGTCTAGAAATGATTTCTAATTGTGGAATCTTACTAACTGCTTGGCTTGTTACTAATTCTTAGCATTTAAAGAATCAAAAGGGATGATGAATGATGGTAAGTACAAAATGCACCTGCAATTATAGCTTGGTTAAAATATGGACATTGAAAAGAAGTAAAATTGCTTCTTGAAAGTGTGTGTTTTTTTTTAAGGGACACTGTCAAATCATAAAGGCCTACATTTCTCAGTTTATAAAACTTACTCTGTTACAAGTTGCGAAACTAATAATATAAAAGCTGTAGGGTATCACTAATCAGACTCTCCAGTCATATTGCTCATAACAAAGAAAAATAACTGCTTTAAAAAATAAACATTTTTCAAATGCAGTGTCTGATGACTGAAACTTTAAATGCTCTTTGTAAGACACTTAGATAATTTGGCACAAATCTTTATCATCTTGACAGGGTTTCTTTTGGGCTCATGTTTGGTGATTTTGTTACATTTAGCCCATGGAGACAATATCTCTGCTTTTTTAAGCAAGAATTGGGATGTAACCTTTTGGGAGAGGATTGAAAAAGACATGTTTAGTCACTCCAGCTTTTTGAAGAGGGGACTCTGGGCTAATAATTTTTAATTTTTAATGACTGTTTCAAAGACCTATATTTATTAGTTCTTAAAGCTAATTAAGTATGAGATATTGAGTTCTGTAAGCATTCGTTTTAATTTTACCTTAGCATATTCTGATATTTGAGTTCTGTTAACATTTGAATAATTATGTTTTCATTTTTTGAAACTTTCTTCATACCTTTGATATTTATAGTCATTCCTTGATCATGTAAATAGTCTGCTTTCAGTTTTACTGTTCTAAAGTCTGTGACCTGCATGCTTACCTCTACAGCAAAATGCAGCATTTAACTCAAAAGGCTATATTCCCCTGAGTGCAATTAATTTTTGCATAAGATTAAAAACATGCCAGTTGTGTTTGGTGAACTAAGTTTAAAACAGTGCCTGGACTGTGTTCAGTAAGCAGTCACAGAATGATCCCCCTTTTGTAAATTTGTGTCACAGCCTTTATTACAAAAAATGCATGCTCTGCTAACCACTGCACTCCTAAAAAAACATGATCAGAAAGAAAACATTAAATGACATTTAAAAAAGAACTGATACCTGAAAGTGTGGCATGGTTTGTCTGTGTTTGCATTCTCGTGTTCTGTTCTTGGTTTTTTGTTTTTTGTTTTTTAATTTCATTGTTTTTCTCCTTTTCCTACTGTGGTGTCATTCTTCTGCAGTTGTGTGAAGAAACTAAACTCTTCCCCATTTTCAGAAAACCAGTAGAAGAGCCTTGAGTGCCTCTTCCGTTGTTAATTCCCCTTAAGATATGACTTTTTGGACACCATTGTATAGACAGCAGATTTTGTATTTTCACAGCACATGATAACTATAGCAACCTTTGAAATTCCCTTAATTTTGCTAATTTTAGCTGTTCAGAATTTGTTGGTTTTTTTCCCAAATGTCTGTGTGGTGGGCCCTTCCTACTGACGGGTCACAAGTCCCATGGTGTATTTGCCTTTCTGGTGAGTGAGGCACCAGGTGCCCTCTTGGGACCACAGTCCCATTTCCTCTTTCACTTAACACTTGATCCCATATTTTTTTCTTACTTTAAATGAATGGTGTCAATCTAAAATGAAAGCAATAGCATATTATTCTAGGATCAATGTCTTTTACTTTGGAAAAATCAGCATCTCTTGACTTCTTCTCAGCTAACCCAGCAAACGGAGATTATCAGATTTTGTTGATTTACATTTCCATTTGGCATTGGCCTTTTGCTTACTGCAGCTAAAGAGGCTAATGGATTGTCTAGTTTATGTCTGTGACCTTTGCAAATCTAAGATTAAATAATTTTTCTTTATTTTTAGATACCATATATGTGAAACAATTTTCAGTTTTTAAAATACATCAACTTGTTAAGGCATAGAAAATAGACATGCATAGCAATTATGTATTCATTTTTCCATTTTCCAGAGTAACTGAAGTGGAGTGATGGACTCTGATTTGGAGAGTAGTATGACATGAAAGAAGTACACTTGTGTTTAAGCACCATGGCCTTGATTCATTGTCCTGGAGAAGAAAACAAGAACAGTAACTGGTTTCCATCTATGGGAGAAAGTAAATAATTGACCTTTAAATGATTGTTACAGTTAAGTTTTTATTCAAAGCATTTTTAAATTTAATTAATAAATGAATTATGATCTGTGTTGTGTGCCCAATTGATAATCCAGGTTTTTGTTGTTATTTTTATTCAATTAGGGGCAAAAGTAGAGTGGGCAACTTCCAAGAATGATGCCTTCCAGATCCTGGGGCCTCTTAACTCTAGGTCACCAACTTAAATTGGTTCAAGGTGAGAATTTCCTGGCACTACCCTGGTTCCCCAGAGCTGTCTATGAAAGCAGAGGCTTCCATCAAACCTTAGCAAACTTTGCCACAGCCACTTTGGCTGTTAGAGTGTTAACTAAATAATGTCTGCCTCTTCTGGGTCAGGGGCATAATGATAAGTACAGACTAGAAATTCGTTTAGGAACATCTTGTCGGCTGCCTACATGGGGTGTGATACTGCTGAGGATCATGGTCTTCATTCTTGGGGGTTGCCACTCACACGTTATCCCCTCAACATACAGTGTACCAGACCCTTTCCAGATTGAGGGTGATTTTGTTGATGGATGTTTTCTTCCTTTTTTCACATGACCCTTTACACGCTGTCTTGTCCTCCTGTTATTTGCTCCTGCTGTACGAGATGTAGCACTTTTTCTCCTCTTTGAACGTGGTCCAGTGACACGGTAGCATCACTTCAAAAAGGAGCCAAACTTATTCTTAAAGAACTATGTTCACACTTTTCAGCAGAAATAGCGATGTGTTCCCTTCCTCGGATTTGAAGGCACAATCTACAGTGTTTCTTCGCTTCTTTTCTGATCTGGGGCATGAAAAACCAAGATTGAGATTTGAACTATGAGTCTCCTGCATGGCAACATAATGTGTGTCACCGTCAGGCCAACAGGCCAGCCCTGAACGGGTGGTTTTATTACTGTTGTATCTGTGTTGCATGATAAACACTCATCATCTCCTCCTGTAGTCCTGCCTCATATTCACTTGACCCTAAGATTGAAAAGTAAAACAACCCCCCCCTCTGCTGTACGAGATGTAGCACTTTTTCTCCTCTTTGAACGTGGTCCAGTGACACGGTAGCATCACTTCAGAAAGGAGCCAGACTTATTCTTAAAGAACTATGTTCACACTTTTCAGCAGAAATAGCGATGTGTTCCCTTCCTCGGATTTGAAGGCACAATCTACAGTGTTTCTTCGCTTCTTTTCTGATCTGGGGCATGAAAAACCAAGATTGAGATTTGAACTATGAGTCTCCTGCATGGCAACATAATGTGTGTCACCGTCAGGCCAACAGGCCAGCCCTGAACGGGTGGTTTTATTACTGTTGTATCTGTGTTGCATGATAAACACTCATCATCTCCTCCTGTAGTCCTGCCTCATATTCACTTGACCCTAAGATTGAAAAGTAAAACAACCCCCCCCACGTTTCCTACCCCCCATTAGAAGAAGATTAACATTCTGACAGTTGTGATCGCCTGGAGTACTTTTAGATTATTAGATTTTCTTCCCTTGCGGGTGTGTGTGTGTGCACATGTATAAGATAGGCACGTGCCTCTTCTGTATGGACAACGGTGAGGTACCCATGGGAGAGCAAATGTTAATTTCATGCTTCTAGTGAGCACATTTAAAAACAAAGATCTTTGTTGGGTGGACTTCTATTTGATGTGAATAGTCGATCACGTAAAACGTTTAAAAAGTTCTAGGTAATTTGCCAAGCTTTTTGACTGCTCACCAGTGCCCTCTAAAAATACTGGTTTTTCTTCCTGTTTGTGTAATAAGACATTGCTATTTGTAGTTGCATTATTAATAGTTATTGCTTAGTCCACTGAATGTCCCCATGTACCTCGTTTATGCCAAATTACTTGTCATATTTTACATTGGGACCAAGTGGTTTGCCCATGGCAAACCAAAATCTATAACCTGCTGATGCCTCTTAGGAAAGTGAACATACTATGAAAACAGTTCTTTCTGTCCAGAGTATTAACATGTAGAAGGAGCTGTATTCCTTTATACAAATTTGATGGCTGCCACTGCTCTTCTTCCTTCTGAAAACATTTGTATTTTACTAATATAGTTTGTTAATTTAGAAGTCAATTCTGATGAAAGGAGGAAAAAAGCAGATGGACTTGAAAAAGATCCAAACTCCTGTTCTCTATATGAAATCTTATAATAAACTTTTTTATGAACCAGAGTTGTACCTTTTAATATGTAGTCAGCTCGCATTTATTTGGGGCTCAGTCTTGGGACTTATCCATCCTTTGTGTTCTCTTTAACACTACCTGTCTTTGGAGGCAGCCCCTGCCCTAGACAGCGCACAGAGGTGGCAGGAGAAAGGCCAGGTTACGGTGAGGTACCCATGGGAGAGCAAATGTTAATTTCATGCTTCTAGTGAGCACATTTAAAAACAAAGATCTTTGTTGGGTGGACTTCTATTTGATGTGAATAGTCGATCACGTAAAACGTTTAAAAAGTTCTAGGTAATTTGCCAAGCTTTTTGACTGCTCACCAGTGCCCTCTAAAAATACTGGTTTTTCTTCCTGTTTGTGTAATAAGACATTGCTATTTGTAGTTGCATTATTAATAGTTATTGCTTAGTCCACTGAATGTCCCCATGTACCTCGTTTATGCCAAATTACTTGTCATATTTTACATTGGGACCAAGTGGTTTGCCCATGGCAAACCAAAATCTATAACCTGCTGATGCCTCTTAGGAAAGTGAACATACTATGAAAACAGTTCTTTCTGTCCAGAGTATTAACATGTAGAAGGAGCTGTATTCCTTTATACAAATTTGATGGCTGCCACTGCTCTTCTTCCTTCTGAAAACATTTGTATTTTACTAATATAGTTTGTTAATTTAGAAGTCAATTCTGATGAAAGGAGGAAAAAAGCAGATGGACTTGAAAAAGATCCAAACTCCTGTTCTCTATATGAAATCTTATAATAAACTTTTTTATGAACCAGAGTTGTACCTTTTAATATGTAGTCAGCTCGCATTTATTTGGGGCTCAGTCTTGGGACTTATCCATCCTTTGTGTTCTCTTTAACACTACCTGTCTTTGGAGGCAGCCCCTGCCCTAGACAGCGCACAGAGGTGGCAGGAGAAAGGCCAGGTGTGTTACTGTTACCCTTGCTGTTACTTGTCAGCTTCTCTGGAAGAGGGACCACAGAGCAGGCGCCCGCTTACTTGGGCATCGTTGGACCAGTTCATTCTCTTTAAATTAGACTGCTAATGACAGTAAGCTTTCTGTCACACCAAATTAAAGTTCTTGGCTGTTTTGAGTATCAATATTATCTGTTACCCCCATACTATGCTTTTTTAATCAGTGATCCCAATTTTTGCCGTCGACTTCAGTTTTATTTACTGTATGTTCTCAGAGTGACAACATTTGTCATTTTGGCAACAAATCAAATTCTCTCTCCTTCAAAACATTATCCTCCCACCCTTCCTCCCCTTCTGGCTCTCCTTTGTGGTCTGTGCCTATCTCGCTGCCTCTCCTCTCTTACTGACCTTTCCTAGTACTTTGTGTGTCTCTGCTTAGCTCTATTGGGTTTTTGTCTTGCTCCTCTCATTCAGTTTTTAAAATTCCACCATAAAGCAAGAGCCTTTTTTCCCCTTCCTTTCTCTTCCTGCAGTGTTTGCATACATTAGATGCTCACTCTGTACATCTGATGATTGAGTAGGCTGTACTTCAGTTTCCCCATATTGTTAATAGAGTGAGCCAGAGATTTTTCTTTTTAGACAAATTTCACATGCTCTGAAAACCTTCAAAGGTGATAGTTTTTTCACCTGGAAACCCTAGGTCCAATCTGTTAATTTTCTGAGAATGTCAGAATGAAAATAATGGGGTTATCCCATACTTGAGAGTATTGTTCTTTTCAGGATGTTGTAGTTACTTTAGTAAGTGACCAACCAAATTGTGATTTGAGTTATAATAAACCTGGAAAAGTTGTGAGTTTATGCTTCCTTCTCGTTAATAAGAATTAAGCTCTGTATCACCTAGATTTCTCTTGTCCTAACATGAGTATTCAAAAACAGACATCTGTGGTGTATGTATGGAATGGCACACCCCTTTTTTACCTGTTTTTGGAAACTAGAGAAGTGATTGTTGGGCAACCCTTTATCATTATATTGTGTTTAATTTGATGAAGATTCTGTTTAGAAACAGTCTTTCACGTGTCCTGTTTTCAGCCACTAACTGCCATCACCCACTGGGGTCCTTTGTTAAGTCATCTTCCATGGCTAATAGGGATAATCCAGGTAACTTTTCAGAGATGAGCAGTGAACAGGAAGCTTTCCTGCCTTTGGCTTTTGACAGCCCTTCCTTAATAGTTAGGAACAGCTTTCCCATAAATTTAGCCTTTTGAAAAGAAGAGAGCATCTGTAATGAACTTCTCTGTAAGGCAATATCAGTGGAATCTTAAATGTTGTTATCAGGGTTGGTGAGAGACGGAAGCATTTTTGTTTTTATTAAACAGAGCATTATTTACAAAGAGCCATTGTTGAGAATTAGATTCCACACGGTATAACTATCCATTAACCATTCTAAATAAAGGAAGCTCTGGTGTTGCTATGTGTGAGATCCTCTCCTGGGGGCTGTTTTCCATAGCAATTAAAGGTGTGCTATTTGTCAGTAGCCATTTTTTGCAGTGATTTAAAGACCAAAGTTGTTTTACAGCTGTGTTACTGTTAAAGGTTTTCTTTTTATATGTATTAAATCAATTTATCACTGTTTGAAGCTTTGAATATCTGCAATCTTTGCCAAGATACTTTTTTATTTAAAAAACATAACTTTGTAAATATGGCCCTGTAATATTATATACACTTAATAAAACATTTTAAGCTATTTTTGTTGGGCTTATTTCTGTTGCTGCCTCAGCAGGCCACAAGTGCATTACTGAGAAATTTTAGTTTATCATTGTATTTTCAGGTCCATATCTGACAGACAAATGCAAATGATGACTTAAAATATTAATTTATAAGTTCTTTTTTTAAAGTATAACAATATCCAATAAGTAAATGTTTGATCAGAGCAGAGTTTTAATTGAAAGTTCCAAATAAGTCCAATGCATTAGTTTTCCCCATGGTAGAGTAAATACTTCTCTTTCCTAGTCCTGGGTATACATACTCCGGACTAGCAGAGGACCTCAGCAAGCCAACTTACCTGACTCTGTCCTGCCTTATCTGTAGAATCAGATCAGCCTCTTTAAGACTGAAATGCAAATTGAAATGGTTCTCCATGTTAATTGGTTATCTGCTAGGTCTAGTTTGGTTGCAAGTGAAAAGTGAAAGTGAAGTCGCTCAGTCGACTCTTTGCGACCCTGTGGACTGTAGCCTACCAGGCTCCTCTGTCCATGGGATTCTCCAGGCAAGAATATTAGAGTGGGTTGCCATTTCCTTCTCCAGGGGATCTTCCCAACCCACGGATGGAACCCAGGTGTCCTGCATTGCAGGCAGAAGCTTTAACCTCTGAGCCAGCAGGGATTGCAAGTGAAAGTAAAGCTAAATCTAAGAGAAGTGGGATTTATTGGCTCATATAACTGAAAATTCACATGTCCAGCTGGAGAGGGCCTCCCAGCAGTGTCCTCAGGATCAGAGTCTCCAACTTTCGGCTTCAGTCTCCTTCCTGTTGACTTCTTCAGGATGTGTGTGAGATGGCAGAATGGCTGACTGCAATCCAGTACTCACCTTCTCCTGACTTCAGGGAGGGAAGAGGGGAGAAAAAAAGAGTGTTTTTCCCTTTCTGAATAGTCCCATCCACCCAAGATTGCAGCTCAGAGCTCTGCCTGGGCCAGGGACCTCTCAATCACTGGACCCCAGCATCTCTGACACCCAGATTGGGCCAGCCTGAACCTCATGTCTGTCTGGCCTGGAGGGAATGGAGTTGTGGACTCCATCCGGGGTAGGGGTTGGGGACAGAGCGTGAGTAAACTGAAGCAAAATTGGGATTGTAGCCAAATTAAGATGGCATTAGATTTTAGGCCTGTTTCTTGCAGGTATGTACTGTGATTCTGCATTGTATGTGTGATTGTAAACCATTTGAATGGAAAATAATATTTGGCAGCAAAGTACCATCTCACTCCTTACCTCATAGGCAATTTAATTTTTATGCATTTATGAGGACTTTTTTCACTCAGCAGGAGTAACTAATGGAGTTCAGAAAGCATTTAATAGCCTACCTCCTGTACAGAAAGCTGTTCTGTGCAGCACAGAACAGCGCTCAACTTCTTTCAAACTCCCACAGAGGTGCAGCCTTCCAGATGCAACTGGATTTCATTTTTGTGTGGCAACCCTTCTAGCTCAAGTTCTCAAGTCTGACGGCTTTAGAAAACAATGTATTATGGTAACACCATCCATGTAGGGCATGATTTCACCAGTAGCTCAGAGATTTCTGCACAACTGACAGAGTTGGGTGTTTGAAGTGAGACTGTGCTGGGACTCGACCCCTGGTGTTTATTTTGAATATTTAAGTTTCATGCTCAAGTACCCATCCATCAAATCAGAGGGGAATGAAGTATTTAAGTTATGGATAATTGGATTGATTATTTAATGCCAAAGACAGCACTGCAGACTGCATAGAAGTGATCGTGGATTAAATGATTAGAACTCCACTTATTCAGCATTTATTTATTTAGTCGTTTGGCGATAAGACAGCAGCTTTTCAACTCTGTTCATAGTCACTTGTGGAAGACCAGGTATGTCTTCCCAGTTTGGAGGATGAGAAATATTTGGTAAAGAGTCTGGTTTGGAGAGAAATGATTCATATGTCGGTAAACCCATCCGATGTCAATCTGGAGGCCAGATAGAAGGCAAATCTGGTGGATTCGTGAACCTGCTGCTGCTTTTCCCTTACAGATGTTGCAGCAGCATGCACGGTACTGGGGCGCCCAGATCCTCCTCTTAAAATGACTTTATTTAATCATAGACTTGTCTTCCAAAAAAAGAACCACTATCGTTTGCTTCCTGATTTTCTTTGAATTGCCTGCTACATTCTTCAAGGTCAAACTGACAATGTAAAATCTTGTGGACTTCCATTCTAAACAAATGTATTGTTTTCAGAGTTAAAGTGTATTTGTTTAAAATGTGGATTATATCTTCCCTGGATATACTCTCTACTTATTAATTTCTTAAATAAATGATAATTAAGCTTTTTAAGCCAGTCCATAAAGGACTTCTGAGTCATTTTTATTTAAAAGGTGTTTGTTTGGGGGATGCTGTGGTTAGGTTGCATTATGGGTGAAGTTTTTGGGTACATAGCAATCATTGTGTAAATTCTGTGGGGTAATTTTTCTCTCATGTGCTCATACTGAGGGCAACCAGAAAGCACTGAAAACTGCTACATCTCTTTCTCCAACAGTTGTAGCAGTAGCTTCCCCACCGCCTTCATGTAAGCCCTGTGCTGGAATGACTTACCCACCTCCCAGGTAAGTGGTTCTAGGAATGCTGCTTACTCTCCAGGGAGTCTCCACCCCCAGCTCCACCAGACATTTTTAGAATGTAATGTTCGTAAACCTCTTTGCAAGTTAGAGGATGCATATATTTGGTTACCCCAAGAAACATTTCTTTATTTCAGTGTTAACATTTAATTCTTGCAGTTGAATTGGTAGGCATATATGTTGGGTTTTTTTAAGTTTTATTATCCTTGATTCAATAGAACTCATGCCTCTTCATATCTTTAACTATATGCCTAACTATCAACTGGGGTTGTTGCTTAACAACTATCACTATGTGGAATAGAAAATACTACTCTGGGTCCTGTGCAGGGATGTATTTGAAAGCATCAACAAATATCAGTTGTTCTTACCCCCATTCAAGGGAAGTTGTTAAAAAAAATTATAGAATCTGTATTCTTTAAGCTGATTGACAGTCTGTGGTTTATTTATTAATGGCTTAAAATCATTGTGCTTGAAACTACACAAAACATTTTTTCAGCTTTTTCAAAAGCAACAAGTTTGGTAAAATTAAACACTCATATTATTTTATGCCTCTGAAAACGTCATTGATGCAATCTCCCAGAAAATATTTGGTTGAAATGTTTGGCTGGAATATTTACCAAATCTCATCCTTGGGTTTTCTGGCTGGAATCGTTTACTTTACTGTATGAAGAGACTAGACTTAGTAAAGAGAGACCAGCCAGCTCTTTGCCTCCCACCTCAAAGGCACCAGGGATTCTCCAAAGGAGTCATAATATAAAGTGATAAGACAGTTTCAGAACAGATTTTTCCTGAGTGACTGGGTCCCCCGAGAGACCACTCAGTGTCTTTAACACACGTTAATGAAGCCCATGATCCCCCACCTGAGCCAGCTTCATATTTGTGTGCCTTTTCTTGCTCCTCAAAGGATTTAGTGTGCCCCATTTGGGTCAGATAGCTGCTTTCCATGATCACAACCACTCAAGCGTGGTTGCAAATCAGCGTGGGTGTGGAGAGCAGTGCAGCACTGGGTAAACAGCAAAGCCTAAATGCCTTGCTCAAAGCGACCTCGCATGAGGCCAAGAGATTCATTTGTTCATATAAAAAAACAGTTTTATATTTTTCCCCCTGAGGAACAAAGCCACCACCATAATTTTCACATATATGTAGAAAATTTATATTTAAAACATTCCAATAGCCTGGATGCTATCCAAGTGAGCCTCTCAAAGACACAGGTGCTGATGGAAACGACATTTGATGACGCTACCTTCTCTGGTCCTCCTGGGGATCTTTGGTCTTCAAATTGGAGATAAAAATAAGATTTGATCTCTCAAGGTGAGGAGAGAGACGGTAGTATGTGTTCTTCAAAAGACTCAAATAGATAATAGATTTTTTTTTAAAGCTGTAGCTGAGTGTAACTTATAGCTTCAAAGGGCTTTTTTAAAATGAAATCTTTACAAGCAATAGTAAAGAAATCTAGAACCCCCTGGGGTGGCGGTTAGAGTCCTGTCAGGGATTTAGATCTAATTATTAGCCTGAAAGTAAAGAAGAGAAAGAACCAGCCAAGTGTCAGCCTGGAAAACTAATTGCTCGTGGCATTCAGCAGCCCAGTCATTAGTGCCTTAAAGGA